>VZTI01000220.1:629229-859644 GCA_013397865.1 Struthidea cinerea
GCCCGGCCCGGCCCCCGCTGCCCCGCGCCCTCTGTACCGCGGCCCCCCCGCGCCGCGCTCGCATCCCACCCGCCGGCTCCGCACCGCGGCCGGAGCGGATGCGGGGAGGCCGGCGAATAAAGGCCACCGGGGAATAGGGGCCACCGGGGATGCGCGGCCCGCGCCGTTGACATCCCCGAGGCCGAGGGGCTGCCGCGTCCGTCCCCTCCGAGCGCCCGGTGTGCTGTGACCGGGGTGTAATCGCGGCGGGGCGCGGGATAACGACAGCGCGCTCGGCGCGCATCTATTTGTATTTGTATTCCGTATTACCCCCGTAGATTTGGGAATTAATGTTTTGACAGACGTTCTTCATCTGCTTATCACAAGAATGTGGGCAGGTGGTGATCCCATCTTTTTGTTGTATAATCATCGAGCCTCCTGCATTATATATATCCCGTGCTTCTCAATCAGCCTGGGAAACAGTACATTCCTTTTCTGCTCAAATAAAACCCTTGAACCAGCTCGATTGTCCATCACAATTAATAAGCGAGCTTCAGTTTTTGTGGGCGGAATTACACGGTTAAGGGCCTAAAGATCTTGATTCTTATAAGCACGTTGTGTGTCCTCAGTGGATGTTTACACCATGTCCATCATTTGTCCTCCCAGCACCTGCTGCCGGGGGCTGCCGCCGCTGTCCTGCAGAAGCTGAAGCCTCACGTGGCCTCAGCTCCCCAGGATTCCCCGTGGTGTCAGTGCAGAGATGGCCGCAGCTGTGGCCACCCCGTGACACCCAGGCTCTGCACGATGTGGGGTACAGCCAGGCACCTCCACGTAGATTGTAGCAAAATTCAGCAGCTTTCAGCTGGAAGATGCATCTAATTCTGCACTTTTCCCTTTGGCAAAAGTCCCTCCAAAGGGAAAACTCTGCCTGCCTGGTGGAAACCTCAACATGAAAATCACCATTTCCATATTACTGGGACTTCTTGGATTTCCTTCATCGGCAGCACTGCTAGCTGTCAAAATATTGTCAGCAGCTCCTTTGCACGTGGAACTTGGGCTGCAGTGGACGGAGGGATTTGCACTGACCAAGGCCTTGCCCTTGGCATTGCAGGGGGGAATTTTTTACACCAAGACCCCCCTCTCTCTTTGCTTTACCCAATTTGCTTTGTTAAACGTTACATACACAATGTATGGAGGCGCAGGGCAGGAACACAGCGATTGCTTCTAATAAATAACCTTGAGTTCATGATGTAAACAAAGGCAGTGACATAAGTTGAGGCCAAAGACACAAAGAATTATTTCATTACCAGAGCAATTAGGTTACAGGTTGTAAAGGAGAAAGCTCTCAAGCTACACATCTTCGAGTTTAGCAGGGGGCAATCCTCAGGCATGTGGATTTTTCTTCAAACTATTTGGATTGCAATCGAACATTCATCAAGTGTGAAATAGCCTTTGTAATGAGATGCTCGGAAAGAAGATACACAGTGGGTTCAGTGGGAGGCCTGGAACAACGGGGGTTTAACTTCAAATTGCAGCTTCTAAAACTTCCATTCAGCTGCTGTCCAACCTTGAAGGAGCTTCGGCTCCTCCAGCGTCTCACTGGTTTGTGTAAAATTCAGTCTGTGCTCAGAGTGGGGTGCTTTGGCTTCCCAGAGCTTGGGAGCAGCAGTTTTGGGACAAGTGGAAGAATTAACAGCCCAAGAAGAGGATTGTTTTGCTGTGTGCAGGCACAGACCAGACCTCTCTTCTGGCCTCTTTCCTGTGGGTTGTTTCTATATTTTACCCAACTTCTGGACAGATGTTTCAGGCAGTAAGGCTGTTACTGAAAAGGAAGGTTCCACACGTCTCTGAGGCACCCAACCTTATGGACTCACTGGGGGTAGCTGTGCTGATAATCCCTGCTAGGATAAGAATAGTCCTGGAAACATAGCTGCTGAGGGATGCCTGCAAAGCAAAACCAAGCTGTTCCTCTATTCTATTTATTTTAATCTATCAGTAGCTGTGCTGAAAAGTTCCTGGTAACAATCAGGAAACAAGCCCTTCCAGCATCATTTTTTGTGAAATCGAATGAACTTTAAAAAATTCACTTCCTACGATTCCTTCCAGTATGAGAACTGGGTGTTTGGGGTGCAGGATTTACACGATGCCCCCTTTTCCCTGCCAGCCAGGGTTCACCTCCCTCGCTGGAATAATGCTGCTCGCCCCGTGTTGCAGCTTTACTCACTAAAATATAACAGAAAGCCTGCAGCCCCTGTGTCTGTACCGGTTCCATTTGATGAATTTGTAATTATTTTTAGTAAGGGATTACATGCTTCTCTTGTGAATAACTTGTTTCCTCTGAGCAGGGGATTCAGGGGAACGGTGATGTTGGGATATTGTTTCCTGACCCACATGCTGGCTCCGAGCAGCTGAGCGCCCGTCACACGAGGCTCCGTCAACCGGGAGCACAGTCACACTTTGCCTCTACACTCCACCGACACGTCAGCCTGGGAGCAGCACCTCCTGCTGCACTGGTACAGCTCGAGGAACTAAAAAAAAATAAATAACAATAATAAATAAAATTTACAGCCTGCTTTTCATAAAGAGGTTGATTTGCAGATGCAAATGTGGGCCTTGATCCTGCAAAGAGGATGCTCCTGCGTCGCTTTTATGTAGCGCGAGGAGTCACAGTGACTTCAGCTGGATGACTCTCAGTGCATAAATTTCGGTGCCAGCATCTCTCTCCCTGCAGATTTAGAGCGAGTATCTGTTGACTAGAATAGACCAGTTATTTTACTGCTCCGAGTGTTTGTGCAACTTAGTTACTCAGTGCTGTGCAGGAACAGGCAGACACAAATCCTGCCTTGATCCTTCTGAGCCGCGTTTGATCGTTAGAAATGAGATTTGGACGTGAGGAACGCCCAGTATCCAGCACCAACGTCAATACCCCATTTATTTTTTACCAGTTTTTAAAACGTAACTGGTTTTGAGCAGATATGCTGGCTAGGTTATAATGGATAATCATTACGGTAATTGAGAAGGTTCTCATGGTTTTTGTACAAGTGGGTGGCAGGAAACACTTGTTTTCTAGAAATGTTAGTCAAGAGTTTGGTTCATCTGCCTGTAATACAAGTGCAATAAGCAGGAATATGGATACAGTAAGGCATTTTCCTGAAAGGCTTTTGTGAGTGTAAATCTGGAGAAATGGAGAAATGAACTGGTTTATTTTCCTGCGTACTTCACTTTGAATATTAGCACCTTACTTTAACTTTAAAATGCATTAAAAGAAGCACATCCTTCATTTCACTTCTGTGATTGATGCAAACCAGGGATGGATTTGCTCCAGAATGTATTTGGTAAACTGTTCTGGACCTGAGCATTTAGAAGGTGGGTTGTTTGTCTTACAGTTTTGATCTCACACCAGACTGACACGGGTGTATAAGCACCATCAAGAGCAATTACTTTTAGTGGGGAGCCAAAATTCCAACATTTGGTATCAGTCTTGTAAAAGTTAGTTCATTAGGAGGATGTTTCACATCACTTTTTTTATTATTTACTGTAAGGATGTCATCCAGTGTGAGGGATTGCACTGCTAGAAAAAAATTGCTATTAAAGGCAGTGTATGATCTTAGATCAGCAGCTTCCCCCTCCATTTTAGGATCAGTTTTTAGAATGTAATTACTGTAACACTATTTTTTACACATTTAAAAGGTTTTCAACGCAGACTTGGAGTTTCATTCTGTAACAGTAACTTAATGCAAGTGAAAAGGGCTCATTCATGCCACAAGTTCTCAGTGGGAGCCCAGGGAAAGAAGGGTGGATGCTTTTATCTTTTTTTTTTTTTCTTTCTGCTTTAAAAGCACAGTGAATCTTGCTTGTCATCATGAAAAAGAAACCACCAAGGTAGGTTTCAGTGTGGAAGTTGCCAGGAATAACAGTTCTCAGTATTCCATGGGAGTATCTCAAGTGGATTCCTTACAGGAGATGACCCTCATTTGTCCTCTTGCACTGATGCTGCCTTGGTGTTTGAGGTGCTGGGTCCCCCAGCTCTGATCCCACACTGCTGTGGGTGGTCAGTGTGCTCTATAAGGGTCCTGAGACCCCAGATCTTCCCTGGTCCTGCCTTTCCTGCCCTCTGCCTCTGGGAGCAGGACTTGCACATCCCAGGCGATGTCCTGCTGCAGGGTCACGCTGGACTTTGAGCTCCTGCTCGGCAAAGCGTGGGTTATTTGCAGTACAGGCAGAAACTCTCTCAGCTCTCCCTAATTTTGAAAGAAAACCAAGCCCACTAAAAAAAAAAATAGCCGTTTGTGCTCAGCTGCTGCCGCAAGTGCCTCCAGGAGCAGTTGGCTCCTCTGGGCCCCGGCCACGCGCTCCCAGCCCTCCCTGCCTCCTCCCGCTGCCAGCACCAGCATTTGTGCAGCTGCAAGGTGAAGTGGATCAGGGAACGGATCCAGCTGAACACTAATCCTGGGGAAGAGGAGGGGAGTGAAAAAAAAAAAAAAAAGCTTATTTGCAGCTGGATCTGTTGCCCAGGCTGGTTCTGCCTTCAGCCTCGTGGGACACGTGCTCGCACCAGGAGAGGCTGCGGCGGGAGGAAGGAGCAGCCGGGGCAGGGGGAGCAGGGCTGGGTTTATGGCAGCGCTGGTTACGCTGCCCGAGGAGCATTTGTCAGGCTGTGACCTCGTGTTAATGTATTACTGTGCCCGTGCCCCGTGCAGCGGAGGTGACAGCGCTGGGCTTTCACTCCCAGAACCATGACGCTGCATTCTGCAGGGTCTGGGGGAGACAAGGCTCCGGTGGAGTTCATGTTTCTCTTTTAAATACAGGGACGTGGCTGGGGTGGGGAGACAAGCGTGGGTCCGCAGGGATCAGGGTACCCACACACATTATCGGAATTTATTAATCCTCTCCTGGCTTCGACTGCAGCAACAAGTGGGCTGTAAGACCAGCAAAACACCTGGGATCCCCTAATACAATATATAAAACAATTTAGTTCAACAGTACATTGATCGTAATGGTAGCAGTTGTGTTGTAATCTGGGCTCGGCATCGTACTTTCCTCACACCAAATTAAATATAGATTTTGATGGATTTCCACAAAGTCGCACAAATTTAGGGGCCGGGTGATGTTTTACATAATATGTTGGTGTTATCCCTTCTTGGTAAATTTATTCCCATGGAGAAAGAAAAAGAGTTCCATGCTGAGAACTCTTGAATTGAATCGATGATTAGAACGAGGCAATACGTATTACTTCTGCCCTACTACAGCCACTGAATTCAAATCGGTGGGAAATTCTCAAACCCATTTCCCTTTGCAAACATGAGCAAAAGGATGCCAACATACAATAAAATTCTCTTTTCAGAATCCTGTTGCGGGGTTTTTTACCCCTGCATGTGTGTGAAATCATTATGCAGAACTGTTGGGGTATTTTTATTCCCATTTTCTTCGGTTTATATTCTTAAGTGAGGAATTACAAGTCTGGAGAAAAGCCTCACAGACTGCATGCACATTTGTACCCCCCCTTCCATAAAACATCTTGATGTCGTCGCCGCATGAGCAGAATTGTTCTGCTAATAGAACACAGGGCTGATGTTTAATCTTTCCAGGAAAGTTTAATGAAAGGTGCTTGAATCAATCTGTCTGGTTTAAAGTTTGAAGGGCATTTGGATGCACTAATTTGATGTATGTGCCAGGTGTTTCTAAACAAATAGTTATCAGATAAAGACACTTCCTGCTCCCTCTCCCTTATCATGGACTTCCTCAACCTTTACCTTCCATAAACGCCAGCTTGTTTCAATGGCCTCTGCTTCCAGCATCCTGTAATATCTTAATGGGGAACTCTACAGTGCCCAGCCTTTAATTCCACAGTTTTTATTGTTTTGTAAGCCAGTTAGTGGGAGATTTAACATTAAAATGTCAACAGAAAAGAGTTTGGTTACAAAATGAAAGGGTGGACTGTGCCTTCCAGGCAGTGTGCTGCCTGCTGGGACACTGGGAATGCCCCTGCCTGGGCATTGCTGGTGTTAGGAGGGAAATGTGGGCTTGTGTTCCTCAGCCCTGACTCACGGCGCCTTATTCTATCTGTCACTCACTGTTTGAATTACAGTCACGCCTGGGGCATCATCTGAGATCTGTTTGCAAAAGTGCTGGCCAAAGGGGGTACGACAGATGTCTGTAAAACCCTCAAGGGTGTGGGAGAGGGAACAGGGAACGAGGATGCACGAATTCTTATAACACAAGAATATATCAAATCACCATTATGTATCAGATTTTGCATCTGAGCATCTTTTCCTGTGGTACAAAATTAAATAGTGCATCCAAAATACTGCGGAGCCAAATCAGACGATGGGGCTGAAATAATCTCGTGGGATGGAGGTCCATCAGGGGTTACTGTACATGGCCATCCAGGCACGGTCTCTGGGATCATGCTGCTGACTGTTGGAAGCTAGAAGGGATATTTCTGTTTCTCAGAGTTTGCCCTGGGGCACCCATCATGATCCCTTAGAGACAAGGCTGGGCCAGACAGCAGCTCTGACCTTGTCCTCCTTATGCTGGCTGTCCTTGGGAAGATCATCCCAGTCCCAAAGCACCTGCAGGCTGGTGAGTCAGAGATACCTGGGGAGCAGAGATGAAGTGGCTGATGCAGAGTCCCTGGGCAGGGCAGGAAAAGCTGCTTCCTGGCCAGCATCCTCCTCACCAGAGCCTGCAGTCTCCTATGCTAATTAGGAACCTACTGGCATAAAACTGAAGCAGCGCAGCCCTGCACGAGGCCCTCCAAGGATTTCAGTGCCTGGAAGGCATAAGTTGCATTTCATTGATAGTACAATTGTGTCTTAAATCTCTCTGGTCACCAGAGGTGTAGCAAGCGTGGTGTCAGCTCTGGAGCGAGTGAGGGGAATGCAGATAAGGCGGTGCCCGTGGGTTGCCCGGTGTGACGCAGTGTTGGTGAACAAGTACAAAGGGGCCTGACATGGGTGAGCCTCATACCCTCCACTGCCACCCAAATAACCCAGGGCCACTCAGCACAGGCTCCTGTGGCGGGCACCATCACCAGGATCCGACTGGGAATTTAAAGAAGGAACGTCGTTCCAGAGGTCAGTTGGGTATTTAGGAGTGATTCCACCCATGCACGGGCAGCAAAGCTACCTGCACTCACCCTTCCAGTTCTGCAGTTTGACTGAAGGGTTTCTTATGGGAAAACAAAGCCCGACAGCCAAATCTCAGCCAGCCCTGCCAAAAGCTGCTCATTGCCAGGTTAATTCAGAACCACAGAATCACAGAGCAGTCCAAGTTGTTGTGTGTGTTGAAGCAAAGGACAACCCACCTGAAAACAGAGCCACAGTCACAGCAGCGACTGCTACAGAGAGGACTGCTGGGTTGTAAACTAAAACAGTTGTACATTGGAAGTCCTATTTTGATGTAATTACACTGGTGTAAACATGTCCTGTACCATGTTGCTTATTTTCCTTTCCAAACTGGAAGAAGCTGCACTGCTGTCTGCATTTCTTTTAGAGACTGAATTGTGTCCCCAGGAGGATTTTTGCTGCTTTAACAGCAGCATTATCAAAGCAACAGACCTTTGTGGTGAAGACCAGTCCTTAGTTTCTAAGTAAGCATTTTCACTTTTTAGTTGGCAGTAAACAAGCTGTAGGAATCTGATTCTTTAAAGAGAAAGATAAAAGGCACAGAAGATCTGGTCTCTTACATTCCCTTTCCTGAATAAACTTCAGAACACGGCAGCCAGAGAAATCAGACAACGATTAAAGTTTGAAAAGACATCTAAGATACCTTCAGTCCTCACCATTAAATCCCCAGGAAACCTCAGTGCCTAGGATCTGTGGTCAGAAAAAAAAAAATCTCCAAAACACAGAGACGGGACGGATGCTCCTGTTTGTTCCAGTGTCTTTGTGAAAGCACATGGAGCAATCAGCTTTCTGCTGGGTCCTGCCTTTTTGTACATAAGGTCTTCTCTCATGGTTTGGGAGAGATTCCAGGATGAGAAGTTTCTGATCCTGTTCTGTGTCAGGTTTTGAGAAGCACTATGTATTCCATGGCGACAGCTAATATAATATCATGTAGTATAATTAATATGACAGGTACCAACTGTGCATTGATTATGATCAATGATATATTACAGGTACCAACTGTGTGTATAGACTGTTCTGGTTTGGGATCTTTCCTTGTCTGGGACACATCTTTCTTTTCCTCCTGCTTCCCTGTGTGGCCTCTGCTCCATCCCTTTGTATCTCCAAGGTTTTGGTGAGTACATTCAGTGCCATGATGAAGAGCCCTGGGAGGTGCAGCAGTACTTGGGTGGATATCTGAGGTACAGTCAGGTCTCCCAAACCAGAATTCCATGCAATCCTCTTTCCAAAGCATGCATTTGGATGTGACCATATCCACAAACAGGCAGCAACAGGGACAGCTGATTTCCTTGGGAAAGCAAGCAGAAGTCTTCACTAGCCAGGCTCAAAAAATCTGAAACCCTTTGGCAAGTGAAGAGGATTTTTCAATTGCCATTAATGCTGTTTTCTCGGGATATTTTCGCTCATGTAATGAACCATCTTATTTAAAAGTCAGGTACCTGAAGCTATAGGGGCTGAGTCTGGAGTGATTCTTGTTGAGAAGCTGGGGAGCAGCAGCAAGGCCCCTGAGCTGCGTTGGCTCTCAGCAGTGTGAGCAAACAGGAGTCTTGCAAACCAGAAGTGCAGTGTGATTTCCAGATAAACTTCTCTTTGTGCCTCTGAGAAGTCTGTTGGGTATGGATCCTGAGCTAAGCAGTTGCTCATTGCTGGAATTAACTCATCCTGCCTTTATTTCTGTGCATTAGCAAGGATGGGAATAACTCCTGTGCATAACTCAGCCTAAACTAAAATCCTGGGAAATTGTGTTGGGTAGGGCCTAGGTTTTGTTTAAACAAATAAACAGAAAGTACAAAAAGGAAAGAACTACTCAGAGCCAGCCCCAAAGGGATTGTGTCGTGCAAACCAACATTGGCATTCATCCTCTGCAGGTTTTTATCTAATTTAGATAAATATCTAAATCAAATTTCATTTGCAAAACAAAAAGAGGCACTTAATCTAGAAAACATCAAACTGGGAAACTGGGAAACTTTTTCATTTGGGGCTTTTATTCTACAGGAGGCTATTTCCTGAAATCATGATGAATTTGCAAATAGTTTCAGCTGTCCCAAAATTGCACTTTTCAGCAAACAGCTACTTGTCTGATGAAAATCACTCAGCTGTTACCAAGGTCTTGGCTAGCTCTGGCTGTTACATTTCCAATGGGATTTTGCTACAACGCTTAAGCAGGAGCAGCCTGGGAGTTTAAATATGGATCATTCCCCCCACCCTGTTGCAACTTCTGCAGCTTCAGCTTTTCCCTGGCCGCTGCATGCTGGGGGCTGGGGATGTGCATGGGGATGGCAGCAACTGCTGCTGGAGCATCCTTCAGGAGGAAACAAGGACAAGGTGCAGTGTTTGGGATAAAGTCTGAAGGAGTTACAAAGCATAATTGGAGAGGGAGGGCTGGATGGAGAGCCCAGGTGGAGCTGGGCAGGGTTGGAGGATCTCTGTGGGAAGAGAAGCATCCTGGCAGCTCCTGGCTGCCACCTATCAAATATAAATGTTATCTAGTGAGGGAGGCTGGGGGGGAAAAAAGGCTTTAAAATCCAGTTTTACACACATTGTGTTTTGAGTAAATATTATTTTAGCTATCTAAAGTATTCAAACTAATCACGGCAGTTTCCTTTAATGCCTGCCATTCCAGGCACAAGGTTTATTTACTGTAATGTAATACATCTTGAGGGAATGTCGTATGCAGATATTAGCAATTAACTCATTAATCTAAAAATCACAATTCTTGCAATTAATAAGCACTGCACAGTCACTCTAATTACAAACTCTGCACAAAAGGCCAGTCTCACAGGGAACATGTAGCCTCCTAATTAGCCAGGATTTCAAAGGCAGACAGAAAATTGAGATGTTGAGGGTCAGGGAGGGAAAAATGTGACTACAGTGCACTGTGAGCATATGTGAGAGCGGGACTGACAAGCAGCGCACGGAGAGTTCCTGTGTGGGGTGGCACTCACCTGCCCAGGACAGGTCTGTGCTGTCTGCCCACGGTGCTGCCATGGATTCTGGGGGGAGGCACCACAGGGACCTGTGGCTCCTCCAGCCAGGCACTTCCCAAACTTTGGCAGGGCACTCACACACAGGAGCCTGAGGAAGGCACTGCTTTATCTGCTGGGACAGCCACGGCCACGCCGGGGGCTCAGGGGTGGGGAGCAGCCCCTCGGGATGTCGGAATGTGCCTCAGCATTTTCCACCCAGGGCCCACAGGACGGAGTCTCCTGGCTCCAGGCCAGCGAAGCATTTCTGTGTGGTTTAACTGTAAGGACAGGAATCACCCAGCTGATTTCCTTGGGGCTGCTCACACTCTTAAGGACTGGTGGATTTGGAAGAAGTGCTCAGCATGAAGCAGGAGCAAGTCCTCCATGGCTGGGCATGACCTTGCACTCTTTCAGCACCTCCGTTTTTCCAGCTGGAAATGGCAGCAACAGGACAACAGTTCCCTCAGTGCTCCTGTGCCAACCGGTGTGGTGGCAGAGCCCTGCAGCCAACACCTGCCCCTGGAATCACCCACCTGCCTCTGGAGTCACCCACCTGCCTCTGGAGTCATCCACCTGTGCCTGGAATCACCCACCTGCGCCTGGAATCACCCACCTGACCCTGGAATCATCCACCTGCCCCTGGAGTCACCCACCTGCCCCTGGAATCATCCACCTGCCCCTGGAGTCACCCACCTGCGCCTGGAATCACCCACCTGACCCTGGAATCACCCACCTGCCTCTGCAGTCATCCACCTACCCCTGGAATCACCCACCTGTGCCTGGAATCACCCACCTGTGCCTGGATGGGCTCTGCCCTTCCCTGAGCCAGGAGAGCTGCTGTGCTCGCTGCACATCCTGGCAGGAGCGCTGGCCCCCGGGCACTGCAGGCATGCCTGCCAGGGCTCCGGAAAACATCCCCAGGGATGCTGTGGGAAGTGTTTCCTCGCCCAGGCCTCCGCCCAGATGCTATTGTAATCTTTATCTTCAAGCAAGAGACAGGGAGTCTGCCAGGACACGGCTGGTGTTGGTAGAAACTGTTGTCATAAGCTGCCTTAGGGTGGAAAAAGGCTGTATGAGACAAAGCCTGTTTGGCTCACAGAGTAGAAACACGATTGCAGCGCTGACTTCTCTTCCCTTGGATTGTGTCCCTGGGCTCCAGACTCCTGAGAAGTCTAGAAGCTTATGGGTTTAGGCCCAAAGAGAGTATTTTTTTATCATAGATTTTTTACTGTTCGTGTCCCAGAGACAAGCCCGTGTGTGGGCAGTGATCTTTTTAGGCAGCACCAGTTTTTCTAGGGGGCACATCCTGTTATCCTTTCTTGCTGACAGGACCCTTTCAACTCAAAACAAACCATCAGTGACTAGGATAACATTCTTGAAGGACACTGCAAAAATAATAATAAAAAAAAATTTGAGATCTTTTGGGGACTAAGAATACTTAAAATGTGTTTGGGAGGGAACTGAGGCAGGTGAAAATGCATCCTAAGGAAAAACACTGTCTACCTACCACTGATAGGACAGAACTGCACAGAGGGGTGGGATCTTGGAGGCTGAAGTTGGCCCAACATCCCACAGAGAGAGGAAGGATTGGAAGTGATGTCACAGGGGTTTTTTGTCATTTATTGGGCCATGCCAGTAGCTGCTGGTGCTGCTATGGGACAGGGACTAAGCACGATGGTCATCCCTGGAGTGCACTTCACACGTGGTTAGAAAAGTGGTTAGAGTGGGAAGAAAGGTTCATTTCTCTAGAAAGGTGGGCAAAATGCTTAAGAAAAAAAAGTTTTGCTAAAATTACAGTCTGTGGATTATTGTTTGCTGGGAACAGAGTGATTCTGATGGATTTTTTAATAACAAAGGTTGCTGGATGTGGGAATAAAGAGGAGTTATTAATATAACCTTGCAGGATGCCCTGGCTGGGAGTGGGGTGAAGCTGCAAAGACCTCCAGGGCTCTTGTCTTGTCTTTGCCCTTTCCCTCCTTGTCTTAACCCAATTGTGCCCGACCTGGCTCTGCTGCAGCCGGGGCACTGCGACCTGACCTATGGCCAGGGCTGTTGGGAAACTTTGATTAATTAATGGTTGTAAAGCATTGCTGGGGCTTGGCAGGAAAGGCACAACGGGTACATGAAGTACTGGGAAGGAGCACACTGATGTGATGTTTGTGTACAGAAGAACTCAAAAAGTCAAGTTTTCTTTCTTAAAACGTTCTCTTTTTTTTTGCCTAAGAATTTCCCATATGGAATTGCTGTTGTGAAGGGTTTTGTTGCAACCTAAGGACAGTTATTCAAGGGACAGAAAATCAGTGTAAATCTTAAACCCTCTCTGTGGTTGTCACATAATTAATTTCATGCTTTACCAAGATTATCTCCCCAAATGAATGATGAGAATAATATGTTTTCAATACTGTTCATTCAGTAATTAATCATTGCAGGGAAGAAACTTCATTTCAAGTGCTAGTAAAGTATATGTAAATTATTAATCAGAGGGTTGAACTAACAACAGATCACTGGATGCCATCCAGGACAGATGAGATGTGACCACTTGCATGCACTTCTTAAAAGCAGGAATTTTATCCGGCCATTTCAAACCACTTAGGAAAGCCAGTAAGTTACAGATACGCTGAGGGAAATCATGCTCAGATTTAAGGATTCAGTATTGCTCCACACATTGTAGAAAAGAAATGAAGAAAAATAAAATGTAAAATATTTCCTAAAGTTCAAATGCAGCGGTCTGTCTCGGAAGACAAAAAAGATGATAAAAAAAGGATTGGTAAGTCCAAGCTGGCAGTTATTAGAATAGTAAAAACATAGTGCTTACGTACATAATGGTTTAACTTAGATTAAAAACCATAATTTATCTGAAAACCCTCCTTTTAGTATGTCGGGGGTTAAATATGGTTCACAGCAGCTCTCACAATTAAATTGTTTTTCCCTTGCATCAATGAACTATATTAAAAATCATTTCCTGAAAAGTAAGAAAAGATCATTATTTTGTTTGCAAATCAAGCCTGTGTTATTCCTTTAAAGGGAAACCACGTGGAGCTCCAGCACCAGGATCACCCACCCGGGCCCAGGCACAGGCAGCAAAGAGCCCTGCTCCTCTCCCGGTGTTTCACAGAATCATGGAATCCTTTAGGTTGGAAAAGCCCTCTAAGATCACCAAGTCCAACTTGATGGGAGGGGTCTGAGGTTTACAGTCACCTCTTCCCTCTGGCTGTTTGCACTTGGTACGGGATAGTATTAAAAGCATTCCCAAGGATAAGAGTGCAGTGTGCAATCTCCAAATGACTGCAGGCTCGTGTGCTGGCCACAAGAGCAGCTATAAATGCACCTCCAGCCATAAGACTCGTGTTTCAAAGAAGGAAAATGCATGAACCTGTCCCCAGCAGGAAGGTGGGCTCCCCAGGCCACGTGCTGCACTCATGGCACTGTCCTCCCCCCCGTTTACCATCCACCCTCTCCCCTTCCCAGGATTTCTGTCAGTATTTATGCAGGAATTTCCACCTCAGCAGGGAAGGAGGATGCTCCTCTTCCCTCAGCACTGGAGGAGAGCTGCTCAGGAAGCACTGGGCTCTCCCACTGACACAGCCAGTGGTTTCTGAGGTGCTCCGTGACATGGTGCATCCCCACGAGGACACTGACAGCCTGTCGTGGGACACAGGCACACACGGGGTGGCCCTAAGTGGCACCAAGAATTCCCGTTTCCATTCCCTGCACTGGGAGCTGGGTGGCTCCATCACGGAGGTGACAAGGTTAAAAAAGATGGGGAGAAATGAGAATATTCCTCCAGGCTTGGTTGTGGATGCAAAGGGCCCTTGAGGGATTAAAATATGAAGATGGAAACTGTCATCTATTTTGGGAAATGTTTTCCTCTCAGGGACTAACTCCAAGGCTATTAATCAGCATAACAAGAAGAGGAAGAGACTCTCAAAGATCAATTGCTCCTCGCTGGAGAAGTAGTTCAAAATAATTGTATATGTGTTGGGGCTCTTTTTGGTGTAATTGAATGGCACCAAAAGAGTCAAGTATATTTAAGGGATAATCTCTCCTGTGCTGTAGTGAACAAAGCAATAAATGCCTGTTGAGATTGATTAATCACTGAGGAGGTGCCAAGGAGTTTAATCCATCCCAGAAGTCTTTTATGACGAGGATCCTGCAAAGTGGTGGGGATTATTATTATTATGCACGAAAACTGATAGAAAATAAAAATAATCCCTTGTCTTTGAGATACACAAATATTATGTTTCTGCAGCTACCTGCAGGAAACCTCCACCCCAGAGGCTGGGATAAGGATCTGCTGGTAAAAGTGCCTGCGGACAGGAAAAGGTCAGGCAGTGTAATTCCTAGAAAGCTCTCCCGTCACCTCCCTCGTTCTGGTGGAGATAAGGAGAGGAAAAGAGTGGAATAAGATTCTTCTGACAAAAGAAGCTTCAACAGACAGACCTTTTAGTCTTACAAAGCAGCAGAAGAACAGTCATTTGAGCACACAGAAGTGCTCCCAGAGCCGCAAGAGTTTCCCCAGGACCTCTCTGGCTGCACCTCCATCACAAACCACCCAGTGGCACAGCCAGGAACTGTCCCATTTATTTGGGAATACTTGGTGGATGCAGTAATATATCCCTAAACTATATTTTGGGAAGGATCTTCTTTTGCCTCCCAGTTTCAGCTCAGAATTCCACTGACTCCCAGCATGCTTTATGATAAACAGCAGCTCAAAAGCAGCCTTTATGAGTTGCCATAAAATCTGGGAGTGAAGGCAACTGCTTCTCCTCATGGAGGTGTAAAGGTGCATTGATCAGGTGCAAAGGTGAGGCTGCAAACCTGGGCTGGATGTGGCCACCGCTGGTTCCAACCCACAAAGGGCTGTGAGCTGGGAGGGCACTTTCACTGACATTGTGCAAAGTCAAACGAAAGACATAACCAGAATGAAAGCACCTCAGGGCTTGACTGTTGGCCCCTCAATTCAGCGTGACTTTTGCCATCAGCTTTAAAAAGTGTGGAGTCAGACCCCAAAGGAGACCCACAGCTGCTGTTACCTTAGCAGAGGCAGCTACGGCTGCCTTGACTTCGCTTGCACAGGATGTGGTAAGAGTGTTTTCTGGTTAAGGAACTGGATGGGACCCAAGAGATCTGATTTCAGGGTTTATTTCTGCCCTAGACTTCCCACGTGACCTTGGGAACGTCACTTAACTGTGGGTGTCTGTCCCCAGTCACACACCACCACCACCACCACCACTTCATTTCTGGTCCCAAGCTGGACTTTTAGCGAGGGAGGATGGAGGATGTGGTGCTAAAGTGCCCCCCATACTTTGCACAGCGTGGCCCCAGTGTTGCCTGACACCTCTGCGATGCAAAGGCACTGGAATTTTGGAGCAGAACACATTTTTCGCATGGGATAAAAACCTTATTTTGCCTACCTGATTCGATAATGCTTGGAGCTGTGACTACTCAGGAATGAACCGTCCCTAACTCTCATGAGAATATTTCTGTCTTGATTAATCTAATATGAACAAAAAATATTAGTACGAGAAAAGTCTGAAAATTGCTCTTTATTATTACTTGTACGTAATAGATGAGTTTAAAATAAAATTTGTATTCCCTTCACCTTCTCCTGAACAGTAGCTGGTATTCGATATCAAGAGATTTTTTTCCTATTAAATTAATCAGAACTCGTCAAGTTCTAGGTAATGTCAAGGGGTTGGTTTTTTTTTTTTGGGAGGGCTAACTTCAGAATGAATACCAGTGAGTTTGAAAAGGGTATACATTTTTCATTATGTCAGATGAAAAGAACATCCTTCCTATTTGTATGATAGCGCAATAAAAGACATCACCAGTGACTTCAGCTCCTGGGTAATTTTTCACTTGTCTATCTGGTTCATTTTTCTTTGATCAAACAAAGACTAAAAATACTGTGGCATTTTACTACTTCAAAACTCAGGCATACGTAGACTTTATCTTTCCAAGGGAATATTGGAAACTACTGAATATTTGAATTGCCTGAACTCTGCAGTTTTTGGATGAGGACCAGTTTCACCAAGCAGAGCTGCAGCACCGCCTCTCTCAGTGCTCACTGCAACCCCACCCCAGTGCTGCCCCCAGCCAACGCACAGGTGGGGCTGAATCAGGCAGTTACAAGCTGGGGGAAGTTGCAATGCCTGACTTTTATTGCTCAAATATTTGAAAATCATCTTAATTCCTTTTTTTTTCCCCACCAGAGGAGAAAAATGACAATGTCAGAAAGTGGCCCGGGCTCCTTGATTGCTTAACCATCCCCTCCACTTCTCTGACCCTGATTAATTCTTCCCCCGTTCTGCCTGCTCGCCTTTGTCTTTTGCTTTCTACCTTCTTGCCATGCTTATCTTCAAGCACTTCCCCTAATCCCACTCACTTCTCTATCATTTATTTTCCTCCTTTGTCCCCAAAATCAATGGCAAAGTTCTTAACTCTTGCTGCCTGAACTTCCTTTCCTTTATCTCACTTCCTCTCCTCTCTGCAGCGGTGTGTTCCTACTTCTCCTGTCTCCACCACACATTCTTCAGCATTTTCTGCAGTGTTTTTCCTCCCTTCTCCATCGCTGGCTCTCCACCTTGGGAGGTCCCCTTGCTCCAGCAGCTTTCCCAGCTCACTGGGTGCTCCAGCCCTCCATTTCCCCTTTCTGCTCAGGCAATGACAGCCCACATTCTGAAGGGCTTCTACTCCACATCTGCCCCTCCAGTTGTGGAGCCCCTCTGCAGTTTTCTCACCAGTCACTCCACCAGCATCACTGGTGGAACCTGTGCTCCCAGATGTGCCCACATCTGCATCTGCCCCTTCAAACGCTTTTGCCTCAGTCTTCAACTTTTCCATCCTGGCCTTACAATCGCCTCGATTTCCACGATGAAGCTTTCCCTTCTCCCAAAGCCTTCCCTGCAACCCATCCTCTTTCTTCTCACCATTAATAATCCCTGCTCTCTCCCTCATCCAAACTGCTCCGTGTCTCTTGCCTTTTTTAGCTTGTAAGTGCTTTGGGACAGGGAACATGGATCATCTATGTTTATAGAGTGACTGGTAAATTCTGTGACACTGTATAAATATTTCCTTTATTAATTACAGTCTCCAGCATGAGACCTTTCTTCAAAAAAGGTCTGCAGAAAGGAAATACATATTTTGGCAGCATCTCACTGAGTGTGTTGACCTCCATGTATAATTTCCCTCGCAGCACAGGAAAGCACATCCCACAGCGATTGCTATCGGCGCGGCAGGCGCGCAGCCCTCCTTCCGCATGCAGCAGATAAAGACCTATCTGTTAACCTCCTGTTTGTCTCCACATCATCGCAGACCCATTGCCTGATAACATTTTAAGCGAGGGTGACACTTCCTACACCTCGGCTCCTACAATTAGATCTGAGTGTCAGAGAACATCATGTCGGTGCAGGTAAGGAGAAGGGAAGCATTAATCTTCCCTGGCGGCACCGGTGCCAACTGTTTGTCAGGGCTGGAGTAACATTTCACTTCGTTCCCTCACTTTGACACGAGGCTTTCTGTGGTGTTCAAGCCTTCCCTGTCAGTGGGCTCTGGCTGAGGAGCTCATTGTGTGGATGTTTCCTCAGCGGGCCAACAACTGACAACAACAGTGCTTCTCACTCATATGGCAACTTACGGTGCTACTGAGGCGGAGAAAAACTCTCCTGGTGCCTGGGCTGAGTGGGGGGCACGGAGGGGCCTTGGCAAGTGAATCCATGGTGTGGATTAGCTGTGTGTGATAGGAAGAGCAAAGAGATTGAGAAGAAGTGAAGATCCAGGGAGGAAATATATGCCCTTGCGAAAAATACTATAAATAATTCCTGCCACAGGCAGCACAGCCTGGTGTCAATAATGCCCAGGCTCTTCTTCCAAACTTTCCCCCTGCTCTGCAGAGCTGCATCTGTACAGCCACACAGACACAGCAATAGAAGTGTCTTTACACTCACATATTTACAATCACTTTTAATTTTTATGGGGAAGCAGATTAAATTTTGTTCATAAAAGACACTTTTTATCATTTTGACTCTTCCCACGTTAGGAATTGTACCAGCTACAACTACACCAACTATCTAAATATATTTTAAATAATCAGCTGCCTTACCCAAATAGATGAATATGAAACGTGTAGAGACCTCACTCTAGTCCTTCATCAGCTCTCTCATAAATGAGTCTTAATGAAATATTGACTTAGTGCTGGCACTGTTTCAAGAGCTTGCTTGCACCTTACCCCAACCACTGTAATATCAAAAGCCTAATCACAGCATAAATCATCACAAACAAACAAACAATCAAACAAATATGTTTGATTGCTTTGCAATGCGAGAGTTTAACAAGGCTTTCCCAACTGGGATCCTGGAAGCGAGGTAATCCCAAACTGACAGCTGCTCGGCTGGGAACTGTAATAATCGGGACCCAGCAGGGAAAAAGTCCATGTGAACTGGGATTTTAAAGAGCCAATGATGCCTCAGTAGAAACTCTTATGTTGGAGAGATTGTTCGTTCTGAATAGCTATTGAGCCCATCAATACCTGCGCCCTACTGCAGAAGAAACACACAGACTATTTCTACCCCCGCATTTTATTCACCTCCTCTTACAAATTTCCCCCAGAAAACAGAGGAATAATGAAACGATGTTACAAAATGGTGCAAAAGGCAAAGGCAAAGCCATCAGAGAGCTGCAGAGGGTCCCACGGTGCCAAAGGACTCTGTGACAAACCAGCAGATCGAATTAAATTCTGCCAGGCTCAAAGGGAAGCCCCCAGCCTTGTCTGTGTGTACTCACTGATGAGCTCCTCTTCAGCTCGCACCACTTAGAAGAGAGATCTGAGAGCCACCGCTGATAGTTTGAAGAAACATCAGTCAAAGCTCCTAGGCAGCCAGAAAGGCAACTAGAATCTATAGACATGTGTGCCTGAAAGCTCATTTAATTTTTCCAGCTGTATAGTTGGTGCAATAAAAGGTGCTACATCTGTCCACGAGCTCTGATCCATCTGTATCCTTCCACCATCACAACTGCAGCAAAATGCCACTACACCACACAACAGCATTGTGCCACTAGATAAATTCATGTGTGCTCACCTCTTGAATATTGTGTGCCGTTCCCCCGTATCCCCCTCAGCCTGGAAAACGAGATGATTGAAGGGGAAATATGACAAAGATCTGTAATAGCCTGAGTGGCATGGAGGAGGTGTAATGGGAGCGATTATGTGGTACTCAATTTAAGAATAAGTGTTTGCCACATGAAACTTCTGAGCAGTTAAAGCAAATAGCAGGAGCGCCTTTTTTTCCCCCCCCCACGTAAAACCTACTTAAATTGTGGAATTAATTTTCCTCCGTGTGTCAACTCTATAAAAAAAATAATGGATTTTAAAGAGATAAGAAAAATTTACATGGGAAAAGTCCAAAGGATGGATTGTGCCTCTTCCTTCCTCATTCCACTCCTCTGTTTGTACTGGGCTGTTCTCACTCGTTCCTCCTTGAGTGGTCTCCCACCTCCTTCAGTGTCCTTCAGTGCCCACACCTGCCGATAGCTCCGGGCTCTTTAATTACTGTGCAGCTTCTGCTTTATGTGGCTTCCTGCTGGTCAGTAAAGAATGATCAAATATGGAGAATATATAAAAATATGGCCTTAGCCTGCCTGTAGCTCCTTAGGGGGAGCAGGTGTAAGGAAGGGAAATCATGGATCAGGACACATCTGGTGTCCCGAAATGATAGTTCTCCCATAACCTCACAGAATCATTTAGGATGGAAAATACTTCCAAGATTATCCAGTACAACCTGTGACTGATCAGCACCTCGTCACCCAGACCCAGACCAGAGCACTGAGTGCCACATCCAGCCATTCCTTGGACTTCTCCAGGGATGGAGACTCCGTCACCTCTTTGTGGTTACAAAGATTAAGGTGGTTACAAAGACTAAACTACAACCTGGAACCATCACTGCCAGGGAAACAATGTTTACCCATTTGTATCTAATGGCTGCTACCAGAAACAAATGGCTTTTTGTATCTAATGGCTTAAAACTGGCAGAGGGCAGGGCTAGATGGGGTTCTGGGAAGGAATTCTTCCCGGTGAGGGTGGGGAGGTCCTGGCACAGGGTGCCCAGGGAAGCTGTGGCTGCCCCTGGATCCCTGGCAGTGTCCAAAGCCAGACTGGATGGGGCTTGGAGCAGCCTGGGACAGTGGAAGGTGTCCCTGCCCATGGCAGGCGGTGGAACTGGATGATCTTTAATGTCCCTTCCAACCCTGACCATTCCATGTTTCTGTGATTATATTAGTATTTATCAACTACACACCCAGAAAGGCTTTGCCCTGTGCTGGGGCCAGGGGCCTGGCAGTGTCCCTGCTCCCTGGTCAGGAATGGCTTTAGCTGGAGCAAACCTCTGCCCATGCAGCTGCTGTAATTTCAGACGAGGAGGAGTCACTGCAGAACATGGGAAGCACCGTCCTTGTGTTCAGCCTCTGCACAGCTGCTGCCCTTATCAGCACTATCACGTTTAAGGTTTCACAGAGCGGGATAAGCAGCTTTAAATTGTCTGCATGCAACCATAAACAGGGAGTGCTGAAGTTGGGATTAGGGCTGGGGTCTTCTTGGCTTCTCTCCTGCACTTCCTTAGTCCACGGTTCATTAGTACAGAGGGACAGAAATGCTGGCTTTGACCTAGGATTTAGTCCAGTGTCCTGGAGCATGGGATTAGAAATCTCTTCCAAAATTGTTCCTCATTAGCCTGTAAAGTTATCCAGAATATTTTCATATCTACAGGTCCCTGTTACCATCAGAGGGCTTGCACACACACACACAAACACACACACACACTGATCAGCCTCCTTCCCTCCCCAGAACAGCTTTTCCTCATTTGGGGCTCCCCTGCACAACTCCCGTTCCCGCCAGTGGGAGTTGTGTGTGTGTGTCTTCTAAGAAGAGAATTTGGCTGCAGAACAGTATTTTAACTACTATATTTAACATATTGTATTATGACATTTACAATATTTCCCCCAAAGCTCTTCTCAGATTGAAGAGGAGCGACTCTCTGCGTTGTGCTGGCCCTTTTTCCCTGCTGATTGACAGGGAATTTAAATCAGTTCATTGCTTGTATGTTGTACACGACTAATTGTGCTCAGCATGGTTGAGCAATAGCTCATTCTGTGAGCCACTCCATGGACTTCCCCAGAGCCTCCCCCTGCAAAGGAGGGCTCCTCCTGAACGAGTCTGGGGCTCTGCCTCTGCATCTGAATGAAGGTCTTTGTCACCAGAGAAAGTTTGGGGGCTGGCGGCTTGTTTTATTTTGGGGGAGGTTGTCCGGGTTTCTCTGGGTGTGTTCAGCTGTTCGAATGTAGTTCTGCAAAACTGGATTGGAATAACATTTACAGCAAAAATCTGTTTCATTTGATGTTAATTATTTAATATAAATTCAGTTATTATGCCATGCCCCAGTAGCACACAAACTCTTCAACCATAAACAGATGAAAGACTACTTCAGGGGCAAACCACTAACGTCTGGAGACATGAGTCCAATAACGGAGTCTTGGAGAGGAGGAGGAGGAGGAATCTATATCCAAGAGTAGCTGAACACAGCCCTTTTAATCTAGAAATAGAACTATAAATTCCAGGAGATAAATTAGTCTTCTGAAATGTTTGGTTCTGTGGGCCTCAGAAGGATAAAGCAGTGTGCACAATTTTGTAGAGAGGGAATAGCTCATTGAGACCAAAAAAAAAATTTAACATCAAAACAAAAGCATAGGAGTGCATTAATTTCCCTGGAGTCTTTTGGAACAGTTTGGATCATTTCTAGTGTTATTCACACAGCCTTTTAGAGAGAACTATTACAAGAGGAAACTTCCTTATACCCAAAGCCCAAGCTATGTCTTAAGTGCACAACTAGAGGCAGATCAAAATTCATCAAAGAACTCCCCAGTGCCCTCAGACAGACACGTGATGGTCACAACTTCTGCCTCTGAATGCTTGAAAGCTGCTTCTGTTGGAAGTGTGTAGCATTCCTCCTGATCTAGTCAGGTTTTGGCTGGCTTTGAGGATTGCACCTTGGATTTGTGTTGGTTTCACCTGGAGCAGGCAAATTCCCAGGTCCCTGCTGCAAGAACCTTCATCTCTGGAAAATTCAGGCTCTCTGTGCTGTTCAGTGGTGTGATCCCCTGATATGGTAATATTTAATGGCACTGCATCTAGGGTCCATATCATGCTTTGGGATCTACTTCTGAGCATCCTGAGCATCCTCTGCTGAACCTGAGCGTGGGTGGTGCCTTAGGAACCTGTCCCCAGCACAAGGCCATGGAGTGCTGTGCCAATACCTGCTCCAAGTCCACTTGCCAGAAGTAGCTGGTGATTTCAAAAGCTGAGTGCCGTTCTGGAAGGTAATTTGAGCACTTCAGAATGTAAACCCGATTGAAAGTCAGTGACATTGAAGGGGCAATTCATCTTATCTCCCTTAGCTGTCCAAAAGTCATTCCAGGCTTCCTGGGATTCCTCACAGGCAGCAGAGAGCAAGGTTCCTGAGGCTGGTGACAGATGTAGGTGACATGGTCTGCCCTCTGTAGGCACTGAGCTTTCTCCACTGGCACAGACAGAACCCTGGCATCCATGTGGGACAGATCTCCAACTTGTAGACAATTAGACATACATAAATTAGGGGTTTAAGTATTCTAAAATGTAGTGCAGGGTACAGATACTGAAAAAACCACATTAGATGGTGTGTAACTCCCTGCTGATGTGACTTCAGAGTTTCCAGGGTCCAAGAAAAACTCATTTATAGGTCTCTGCTATGCCTGAAGCTCAGATTTCCATGCAGTTGAGATGCCACTGTTACGCTAACAGCACAGGTACAACCTCTTTGCTGTTAGGAATCCAAGTAACTCCAGGAATTTAGCTCCCAGTTCACACTGGAAATAGCACAGGGTTGGCTTTTTACTAGTTTCCCCTCTGTGCTTTGTATTCCCACCTGCAGAATGCTCATCCTCCAGAGGTTTAAGAAGAATATGTTGTGTTTTAGGGACAACAGAGCACTTGGCAGCACTGGGACATGCACCCTGTGGTGATGGAGACCAGTGGGAACTTCGAGGTAGATCCAGCCTTTAACCAACCCCAAAGCCCAGCAGACACCTCAGGCACCAGGGAAGCTGAAGGAATTCTTTTAATGTCTGTCCCCGTAGTTGTAAAGTCTGTCGTTGCAGTTCACGAGAGACAACTAATCAATAACCGTGGAACCAAATAGGCAAATAAAAATAAAATCCATTAAGATGGCAGAGGTATTTACTTGTTGTATTTACACCATGGAGAGCTGCACTGTCAGTCAGTGCTTCCCCTTCGCAAGATAGAAGCAATTTGTGCAGACTGATCCCAGTTTTCTCATTAATATGTAAATGAGGCATGCCAGTTGTTAGGTTAGAAGAAAGCTGTCATGTTTATTGTGACAGATTTAATGGATGTGTTTGGATTGTGCATTCAATGTGTTTTCAAGAGCATGTCTTATCTTTGTTTAGGCAGTAAATCAAACATGTAAACAACAATTCATTAGCATCTGTCAGAAGCTCAAAGCTACATTGTTATAGTCGAAAATCTCCCCAGAGGTGAAAAAAAGTATATCTGACTTATTCCAGATTAGTTGGAATATTTTCTTTCTGTTTGCCAACTTGTAAGTAATGATTGAGCCGCCGCATAGGTGCACTCGTGTAGCACTAGGGGTCAGACAGAAACAGCCAAACACCAGGGATCCACATCCACTGGCCAGAGAGGGGACTGCAGCCACCCACCTCTGCCACCACTGGGGACCCGCCGCTGCCATGCCCGGGTCTGGGGTGGTGGCTGCAGGACATTATTTATTGCCTTGGAAAGAGCTGCAGCCTGTGGATCACCACCAGCAGCTCAAGCCCAGCCATCAGCAAGTGGGAAATTTTGGCGTTGGGTGAATGAGGTACATGGAAAAAATAACTCGGATTTAGAGATCTGGCTACGAGTGGCCTCACAGAGCGTCAAGACTGGATTTGTTGGAGTGAAGAAGGACTGCACCTTGAGAACCCCAGCAACACCTCTGTGTCCTGCTTGGAACAGCCTGAAGGTGAACACATAGTGCAGGACGTCTCCTATCAGAGATCTCAGCGTGCTTTGCAAACATCAGCCAAACCTTATCACAGAGCCAGGACAGAGGAATTGTTGTATCCGTTTAACTGATGGCTCTGAGCAAAGACAGAGATTAAATCACTTGCCCAAAGACATGATGGTGCAGCCAGATGGAGTAAAGGGGAGCACAAAATCATAGCAGGACCCCAAATTTTATTCTCATGGGAATTTGTTTTCAACTCCTGCTAGTTCATAGAATCACAGGATGGTTTGGGTTGGAAGTGACCTTAAAGACCATCTAGTCCAACCTGATTCTGCTTTTTTTTTGCAGTGGTCTCTGAGACTGGTAGGTGGGAAGAAACAAAAGACAAGTTCACTTATGACCTTCCCTAAACCCAGATTTGCAGTGTTGAAGTGTTTCTGCGTTAACTCACTCTTCCATCCCAAGTTTCTATGCATTTAATAGAAATAATAATTTGGAAAATGATACTTAAGAACTAGTAATTACAGTACATCAAATATTTATGATTTGCAATCAACCTGAAAATGTTCTTATCTACACAGCAAAGTGCGATCTCTTCCAATGAAGACACAAATTATCTTTCTTAAAGATGCAATGGGCTTCACGTATCAGCAGGCTCCTTGGGATGGTCCAGCTGCACCCACAATTTGGGGTTTAACTACTCTGTTGCAGCTGAAACAAGAGATGTCCATTAAATATGAGTGACAAGTCTGACTTGGCTATGGCAGTTGAGCAGCTCTGCCAAGTCCTCAAATCACAGAATCACAGGGCTGGAAGGGACCTTTAAAGGTCATCCACTCCAACATCCCTGCACTGAGCAGGGACATCTTCACGGAAATATGGAATGCCTCAGGAGTCAAGTGCTCCTGCCACTGTTCAGTCAGAGGAACTGTGAAAATCTGACTGCATTGTAGTTGTGGGAAGATTTAGACCTTGAACAAGGTCGGGATTGGTGCCCAGGCACTTTGAGCAGAAATGGGGCAGTTTGATTTGGAGGCAGGGATGGATCTGCACCAAGAGAGCTGGGTAAGGTCCCTGTGTCTGGTGGTTGTCCCTTCCCATGCGTGCAGAAGGACAAGGTGTCCTGCACGGTGAGGATGGCACAGGGAAAAGGTGGGGAGGAAACTCCTCCGTCCCTGCTCGTGGACACAGAGCCCAGGGTGGCTCCCCCATGGGCACGTCCTGGGCTCCAGTGAGGAATGCTCACCAGCCATACAGGTGACCCAGCATCTCTTTAAACCCAACTGGCCTATTAAACACAGCCCTTCCTGCCCTTCTGCCCTCTCCCCTCTGGTTCATGATGGATCTGACCCTCAGAGACCTTGGGTTGTGGGGCAGAAGGAACCTGTGAGTCACCGTTGACCCCTCAGCCCCTGCGAGCCCATCAAAGCTCATTGGGCCAGATTCTCATTTATTCAACTTCCTTCCTCCAAAGGAACTTACAATTTAATCAGAACTTCTTAATAGTACATGAATTCTAAATTGCAGTCATTTGTTGCCACTAGCCCCAGGCTTTTCTGTCTGTTAGAAATATCTATGTTATTTCTTTCTTTTAGAGTTTACGTAAATAAAATAAAATAAACTTTTACAAATAACGTTTGCCACTTAATGATCTCAGCCAAAGTATCTATCTGAGGAAATAGAAATCCTTCCTTACAATTCATCTTAAGGATGTAGTTTCAGTTTCTTATAAAGTAATAATGAATGTACTACAGATAATGTTCCAATAGTGCAAATGAGAGGAGCATATAATCAAAATGATAATAGCGGGTATTGTATGGCTGGTATAATAAAATCTATCCCACAATGAAAATCATATCTCAAGGCAACGTTCTGTCTGATTTTTGTAATAATTGTACAAGAGAGAGCAGGGCACCAGGCAGCCAGAGAAACAAAGGTGCCGTGGTGGTTCATTAACCAGGCGTGCCCTCACAGCCCATCCTGCCCGGTCAAGGGTCTCTGCTGGGCTTTAAGAGAGGAATCAACCGCTCCAAATGGAATAAAAGTCCATACTGGATCCAGTCCACACCTCCAGTGCAGTCAGGATGCAGATCAAGGCACACAAAGGGCTCGGATGTGTGTTTAACAGCTCCCTGCCTGCGCAGCCCCGTTGGTGGGGGAGATGGGCTTTCCTCCGGCAGAGCCCACGAGTCCTCACGGAGCCACAGGATCATGGAATGGTTTGCGTTGGAAGGGGATTTAAAGACCACCTGGTTCCAACCCCGTGCTATGGGCAGGGACACCTCCCACTAGAAGCCTTGTAAAACTCCATGTGGGTTTTGTTCTTTCATGACAGCCAGACTTTTCCAAGTGCTCTTCTTCATGATGGGACAACCTGTGGCTGTTCCTCAGTCTGAGCTTTCTCTCCATGCTGGTGAACCTCGCGTTCCTCACACGTTTGTTTAATTTCAGTCTGCTGTGCAGCACTCTGGGATGGCGCCTGTGTTTCTGACTGTTTGGGGCCCATTAGAAATGTTTGTGTACATCCATAATTACTGAATTTTAAACCACAAATGACTGCCTTTGGGGCCAAGAGGCACAGCAGATTTAATCTGTCATGTCAACTCTCATTCACTTCACAGTTATGTATTTCCATAGAAGATGACCATGCCAAAACTACTCTCAGGGTACCAACAGCATCAAAGCTGCCTCTCCAGCCAGCAAAACCAATTCAACAGGAGAGGCAATGCTCTGGGTGAAGTGGCTGGAGACAGACTTCTTTCTCCCCTGGTCTAGCTTTTCAATATTTGTCATCATCTTTGGTGCCTTAAGCATTTTGCTTGGGCCCTGCCCAGCACTCTGGTATTCCCAGTGTGCTGCTTCATCCCACTGTGATCCCAGTGGAAAGGGGCACAGGGCAGACACCGGGGCAGAGCTGATTCCCAGCAGGGTGTGGAAGATACCACACGGAGGGCATCACGTGGCTGTCAGATTTCAGCAGCCTGAAGTTATTTGCAAGATTAGGATCTTAATCTGGAAAGTGGATCCAATCTCGCTTTCTGTATTACTGCCATCCGTGGCTGCAGTAGGGTTTGTGTTTGGGTTTAAGTGTCGCGGATTAGTCGAGGGACACGTACGTGTATTTACATGTATGTGCCCTTAAGTGAGGAATCATTTTCATTCTGTTCCCTGCATGCTTTTCTACTCTGTTAAACACGTATTCCTGTTCCCATTACTCTCCAGAGTTTGATTGCTGAGCTCTGTTAAGCATCATTACAATACCTCACAGTGCTCAGATGGGAAGTACCATTAGCATCTGCTTATGGTGCTCTGCACATGCATGTCCACCTTTCCCAAGGGATTCCCATGCAAGGCAGAGGGCTGCAGACCACGTGTAGGGCTTCCCTGGGCCAGCCCCAGCGTGTGACCACGTGTGGGGCAGGGCAGGAACATCCCAGCCCCGCTCTGGGGCTGTGCGCATCAGGAGGCCCCCCGAAGGTTTTATTTATAACACAGGAGCTGGAAACAAAGTGCCAGCTCCAAAAACTGAGATGCCACTTCACCGAGAAGGAATTGCCACTCGCTAGCAAAGGCAGGGATAGGGAGTAGGATCTTGACGCAAAGGAAAATTGAAAATTAAGGGGCACTAAAACGAGCATGGAAATGTGATATTGTAGCGCAAACTCCATGCAAAGCCCATTGCATTTGTTACACACACAGGAAGGGCGTCCCATGCACGGGCAGAGACTGGACTGGGAGAAAGAAAAGCATCTGGGCTCGCCCACTGGTCTCATATAAAGGCAGAAAAGTGTAGAAAAAGCAACTAGAGCTTTCGACAAGTTCTCACACAGCCAAGTGGCTTCTGCTAACCCCCTTCAGTGTTGTATTTATGCATTTGGTCTGTTAGAAGAACTGGTTTTACAGTCCAGGAAACAACTGGGGGCTAAATCTGCTGGGTGTACGTAAGAGTTTTGTCAGAATGAAAATAATTTATAAAGTTATTATAGTTATGCTCAAGTACATCTTCCTTTATGACGGAAAATCCTGATCCCACAGCCACAGGAGAAGGCCTTCCTGGCTTAAAGAAACAGCTCGATTTGAAAGAGAAAAAGAAGATGTTTCTGAAGCTAAGAGAACAAATATAAACAGCACAGAAGTAAAATATTATAAATCAGGAAGTTATAGATGCTAAGTAAAGCAAAGTAAAAGTTGGGAAAGGTCCAAAAAGAAAATGATGGTCAGCAGAGTAAAGAGAATGACAATTCCTTTAAAGCATATTAGCAGAAAACCAAAATAAATTCCTAAAAATGGTGTTGACCTTGCTAAAGGCAAACACTCATCTGCTGGAAGGTAAAGATTGCATTGCAATTTATGTTATTAACCATCAAATCACCAGGAATGATGCAGAAAGTCAAAGCTTTGAACAGCTTTCATGGCTGTACTTGAAGAACCATCCAGATGACGTGCTCATAGCACCTGCATGAAACTTTTCTTCCCACCAGCCCTCCAGAAGAATGCTGAACACTACAAGGAGACAGTTTAAAACTGGCAGGATAAATCTGTGGGTTTGCAGTTTGAAACAGCCAGGTAGGGTGTATTCTAGAACATGATTTTTTCCCTGTCAGCTCTTGGCTCCTACCTCTGTCCTCCCAGCCGAGCTTCCTGACACAGGGCTTTTCCCAAGAGCCTGGAAAACAGCAGTCAGGAGTTTTCTGCTTCCCCAGCGCTGCTTCTGCCCTTTGATTTCCCAGGGATGCACACACTGACCCCACAGTCCTTCACCCGGAGTTCTTAGAGCCTCTAAGGGCTGCTAGGGGAATCCTTCTGTTTTCCTACAGTTTGGTGCCGTGTTTCCACATGTGGTGCTGCTCCATCAGCTCGGCACAGAGCTGTCCTTCCCAGCTCCTGCCTCACACCACACACTCCGGGGGCAGCACGTCTGCACTCACACACCTCACAACTTGTCTGGCTTCCTGACTTCAGACTAATTCAGAAACAAAAGCTGAATTAGGGTTGGTAAAGAGATGACAAGCGAATGCTGGCAGCGAAAGCCACAAAATCAGAAATATAAAAGGAGAATTAAGTTGTTAATCAGATTGAATAATTTCAAACAGAGTGGGGAGAATTTTCCAATGGAAAAGATGACTCCGGCATATAAATTAATCTTTTGTATAGGAAGAAATGAAAGTCATTAAATGTCATTGTCTTATTTTAAAAGCAGCAATATCCTGTCTGATTGCAAGTACTTAAAGTGGGATGATTAAACAGAAACCTTATCTTCAGTGTTCCAAGGAGAAAATTGGAGAAGTTATCCAATTATGGATAATAAAGAACAGGGAAATATCGGAGCAGAGAGGAACTTGGTTGGGTAAGTTATGGAAGAACACTTGGCAATCAATCCCACCCAACATCCCCGGCACAAACGAAAGGGGATCTATCCCACATCACACCAAATGTCACGGCTTTGAGGAGCCTTTGAACTGCACACTTGCTTGTGATTTGCCATTTTTGTAAGCCCTCTTCAGACCTGTATAAAACAATAGCCTGAGGCCCTTGTAAATACTAATATTCTGTTAAAACATCTGGTTACTGTAAAATGGGATTGTCTTTATTTCCAAACAGGAGTTTACAAGCAGATTATCAGCTGCTGGCTGGCTGTTACTTTATACTCTCCAGCAATCCTCCATGCACAGGCATCTTGCTCTGCCTGAATGGCATTTTTCTAGATTGCCAGTGAAATTTTAAGTAGAAACAGTAGTTCACATGGCAGAGGGAATGCTCTGGTCGGGGTCTTCCCTTTCTGCTGCAGATATCCAGATGTCCATAAGCTCTGAGTGCCTCCTGCCTTTAGTGCCGTTACTCCTGCAGTGCCTGTGAGCTGGCACAGAGGACTGTCCCCATTCCCGGCACAGAGGGAATGTAAATGGGGACAATATAAAACAACTTCTCACAATGTAGCAGAAACAGTGGAGGTTTAGATCTTTGGCCAAGAATGAAGCTTTGCATTCCTAATTCAAGGGAAAGGTTTCCTTCGCTCTGCCAAGGGAAACAGCCCTTTGTCTGGACAGGACCTCCTATTGCTGCCAGGAGATGCAGGAAGCTCCAAGCAGAGGGTGGAAATCTATCAGAAGCTAAAACTCAAATTGCTGCGTTTTCAGGTGATCTTGACATTTCTGGGGAACACAACCTTTGTGAGAGGATGTACCCCTGCCCACCCAGGGTCTGGTACCTGAGCCTGGGCAGCGACTGCGTTAGGGACAGCACAAAGCCTTCAACCTTTGCACCTTTCTTAATTTAACCTTTAAAGGATGTAATTTCTACTCTCAGTTTTTTCTCTCCTTTCACTGTTTGGGCTAATACAGCCAGCAGCAGCAGGGGAGCCCCTGGAGGGAAAAGCCAGCCCCAGAACACCCCAAAAGGCACATCCCCTTTCCCATCTACTGCCCACAGTTCCACAACCACCTGCTGGGAAAAAGAGGAAGGTTGATTTGTGTATTTTTATGGCTGTGTGGCTGATCTCAGGTTCTGTGTCTGAGGCATTTGGCAAGTAAATAACTAGACATGAAAGTGGAACAATGTACCCGTCAGGGGGGTTGGTGTCTATGGGAAACTTGCTTTTCAGTTTATAAAGGGAAAATGACTCTTAATGAATTCAAAGATGCTTCAAAACAACCCCCTAAAAAAAGAAATCAGTCTTTAAAGTGCACTTAGTTACGTATAATTGATGTCATTAAAGGGATCTTTTGCAGAATTGTTATTTATGTAAAGGAATTACCAGCTGTAGGACTTGATATTTCTGTCTTTTGAGCCAGCAATTGGGTAAAAATTACCTTCCGAACTGAAACTTGCAGTCAGAGGCAACCTGAAGCTCAGCTCTGGCAGCCTGAGTGTCTGCAGATACTCTGGCTGAGTAGAGAGGATAACACTTCATAATCTGGTATGACTTAAATCTCCTCTGTGCCAGATAAGATAGCAAAGGGAGAAAATCAAATCAGGTTTCAGGGAGAGTTATCACACTTCTTTGTACAAATTTGTATCTAAATCTGCAAACTGAGGAGCGTGTTGGGAACATCTTAAGCAGGATGGGCGGGAGGGAAGCTGCCTCTCCTGCTCCGTGCCCCACATCAGCCTGGCTGCTCCAAACCCACAATCCCACATTATCCACAGAATCCCCTCTTCAGCTGGCTGCCCTCAGCCTCAGATTTATGGGCCATTCCCTTCCACACCAGCACGCTGGGACTGGTGGGATACAGAGCTTCTCCCACCCTTCTTTCCTCATCAGAAACCGCTTTTGTTTTCAAGACCAAGAGACATCCTGAATGGATAGGGAACACTCGCAGATCTTGGGACATCTGTTCTCTAGCCCGCCCTGCCGACTCGTAGGATGTGCTTTTATGATGGAAACGATTCCAGTTCCATTTGCTGGCTGTCATGCCGCAGTGGTGCCGGGGTATTTGCCGGCATAGCACTGCCTTGATTTTTACGACGGAGCGGAAATATTCTACAGGACCAGGGATGTATTCCTTCCCCCAACAGCTGAAGAGCAAGCTTTCATCTTGAGCCATCCTCCTTCTCTTCCGGACCCTCACCCGAGCCGGTCGCTGCTCAGCTCGAGAACAAACAGATGTTTCTCTTGCTACACAGCATGTTGTTTAATCCCACGTCAGCGAGCAGTCTGGTGCATTCCCATGCAACTGTCAGCTTTGGAAGGTATTTTGCCCTGGATATGTAAGGAAATGCAGCTGATAATAGTGTTAAGGCTTTACAGCAACGCTGGCTTAATGGCCTTCAGGGTTGGATTCTGAAATGTTGCATAGGAAAAGAAAAGGAAAATATAGTGCCCAAATTTTAGACATAGAGCTGGGAAGACTGTGATCTGCTACCAGGTTGTTGTTTCAGATGTGTAAATCACCCCATATAGTCCTAACAGTGACCTGTGCATGGAACAACTCTAATTTGGACATTGAAATATTCAGGATCAATTCACAAGCTTCAAAGTCCACATGATCTGAATGAAACCTGAGTGTGATCAGCAGCGCAGAAGCAAATCCCTGGTCCCGACTGGGATGGGAGTTGTGGTCCCCATGTCCTGTGCAGTGTGTGGGTCTGGGAAGAGGGGAGCTGTTGTAGGAAGTGGCCATGCTCAGCCCGAGGATGTTGTGCACCCACAGGACGTGCAGCTGCACCGGGCACATCTGTGCCTCGGGTGAGGAGGGCTCGGCTGCTTCCTGCACTGCCTCAGGAGAAGGTGCTGCCCAGAGCTGTCCTCAGGCACAGCCAGCCCCGGTGACCACTGTGGCCCTAATCATACACCGGCACGGGGAAGGACTGTCACTGATTCCACACTCAGACCTGGGGGAGACATTGGAGGTTTGCCTAAACACCGTATCAGAACAATAATTTGCTTTTTTGTGAATTTTCCGAAGCAAATTAACATCTGTAACAGATGCAGAGCTAGATCTTGACAGGGAATGAAACCCAGCTCCGTTTTGAAAACAGACCTTACAACGAGGATCTCTGCACAGGGTTTGTAACCCTCCTGCAGCAAAACAAATGATGTGCTCCTGACAGAATGGAAGGGTCCCTGGGAAGCTCCCAGGGGTGGCTGTAGGGCTGGTGAGGCTCTTTGAGGCCTCAGCCCACCTGTCACTGATATCCTGCGCGGTGTCACTGCCTCACCAATGCTTTCTATAGCCAGCATCCTTCCCCTTTGGTCCCTCTCAGTCTGCCCACCACGACCCTTCCCCTTCCACTGAACTGGGTCGCTTAAAACACCAACTCTCCCTGCTGTCGGCTGCCTGTTTGGGAGGGGAGTTAGGATTTAAGGATGCAAAGCTGCCTCTCCCTTCTTCCCACCCCTGGATGTTGCTTTGGAAACACCCTTGCTCCCTGCCAACCCTGCGAATGGCAGCCCATAACCCAGAGCCCGACTGCTCTCTCCTAGCAGCAGGGCCATTAGTATCACACAACCCATTATCAGTAGCCCTCCACACTGGTCCCACTAAAATCAATTTATCGCCTGGAGTATTTGGCTCATAAAAGGGTAGTTTCCTTTTTTTTCCCCTTTTACCTTCATAACCAAGGTTATCTGCTCAAGAATGTAGAGAGTAAATGAGGTGGTTCAGCTTATGGATACAAATAGATCTTGCTTTTTTGACTTGCAAAATGAATTCCACTGTGACTTCGATAAAACTTAAGTATGCTAATGTTCAGTCAACCAGTTGTCTATTTATTTCTGTTTATGCCAGCATACCCATTAGCAACTTTTTCTTGTTTTCTTTTAGAATATTAAATGGTTCAAACATATTCTAAAAATTAGTTGATTAGCTTGTTAGGGCACATTTCCACTGCTAGTTCCTTCTGTAGCAAAAGAGAAAATGAAGGTAATTTTGTTTGCAAGGAACGTATGATTGGAAGCTGACTGTTGAAAGATGTGCCATGTCAATGTAATGAGGGAGTGTAATATCTTAGTTTGCATCAATATGGAAATAACTGTGCAGTTTGACAGACCTGATGCTAAAGGCAGCACCAGAGCACTCATTATGCATTCAGCCTCTGATTATGAAAAATAGTGTGTTTTCCTTTAAAGAGGAATACACATTATCAATCAAAACCATGCCAATTATTTCCAAAAGGGATCACAGCTAAACAGGCGTGGGGTCTCTTCAAATATAACTGCACCTGAGAAAACAGACAGATATCAAAGTACATGATAGTTTAATTTCCTGACAGTTGAATTAATTAGGCAGTATAAACCCTGCTTCCTGATTGGTCTGATCTTTGCTAGGCAGGCACCATGACTTATGATGACTTTCTTCACTAAGTTGCATCCCTGGTTAGGAGTTTGGTGTCCCCGGACCTGCTCAGGTGGTCCTGAACATGGGAATCAAAATGAACTGAGGTCATGGAGTTGCTCTTTAGGACAAGAGCACCCTTCACTTATTCAGGCACACTTTTTTTCTTGTTAACCCTTTTCCTCCTGTGCTGTTTGAATCAATATTTTGTCTTTTGATCTCCATGAGATTCAGCTGGCTGAATGTCATGGTATCTTCACTCCACAGGCAGTTAAAGCCATTGCTCCAGTCCTTTTGCAATCCACCCAATATTTTGGCCCTCTACGCACATAACACTCTTCATTTGGGCTCTTTAGTTTGTCTCTGAGACCAAAGCATTATTTTAACCCATGGCCTGCAGGGGTTCCTGGCCCAGTTTGATTTCCCTTGTCTTATTTTCAGCAAATGACTTCTTTAAAATGTATAATCAGGCTGCATTCAACCACCTCAACAGAATGGTCACAGGGCTGTTATTAAGTGTAAAAAGAAAGATAAGAGGATAATTGCAAAGTCGCCAAACTACATATATGAACACAGAAAATTATCTGGAATAAACAGTACTAGCAAGGAGTGGAAGGGCTGCTAAGGTCTTTTTCTTATTTAACTGGTTGGCTTTCTGTGTTTTGTGCAGGGGCAGTTCAGAGAGCAGAGCTCAAGGATGTGCCACTAACACTCACATGTGGCATCTTGCAAGGCAGAGGCACAGCCAGACTTCAGAGTGTTCACCGTGGAGCAAGCAGTACCACACAAATCAGAAACTTCCCTGGCTTTTCTCCCTGTTCCATTTCCATTGCATCAATTTGTCCCCAAAGAGATGTCTATTTGAAAGCTGTGTTGTTGTAAATAGGGAAAGTCAGTTGATCATGTAGGAGTTCAGACTGCTTTTGCATTCGAAGGTCTCTAATGTCAAGTTGTCTGTAATTTGTACTGAACCAGAAGCAAAATACTGCTGTGCTGTCACTGGAGTGTCAATGACTTCCCTGCAAAACTGAATCTCTGTGACATTTACACATCCTAAGGACCTGTCTGAGCTTCGCATTCCACTGAGATGATGCAGGAATAACAGTTTCTTCAGGCTTCAAATTGAAGCTCTTCTGGCATTTTGCAGCTATAGCAAGGGGGAAAAAAATGGTAACTTGTAACTGACCTTCTGTTCTGCTCCTTGGGAACAGCACACGCTTCAGAGGGATGGATGGGACTTAGAGGATTGCAGTTGTACTGGAGGTATATAAATTGCTGTAGAACTAAAGCCTAACTGGCTCTGGTGGCTGTATTTTCACCAGTCATTTGAAGGGAATATGGGTGTAGAAATGCAAAGCTCAGTGCTGGTTTTCTCAGCCGCAGGAAACCAAGTAGATGTATTATTTCTTTGTTAGCAAGGTACAAATAAACACGAACTTAAGAAATCAGGAATGTAAATCCTGACTCTCCATAGGAAATTTCACTGAGAAAGCCCAGTAAAATTAGTTCAGAACTGGACTACACAGATTTGTTTAAAGAAAACAAAGAGCTCCTGGTTTATGTGTCTCAAAGGAAAGAATACACAAAATAAACAAAAAGCTTCAATAAATACCATTCTATGATTTGCTGGCCTGAAAATGAGTGTGGTACATTTTTTTTTCGTTGAAAGACTGAACAACTCTTCTCATCATCAATTGTTGTCCACAGATGTACCTGTTTTAAGTGCTCCCCCATCACAGTCCATCTTGATCCCTTGCCATTCAACCAAGTTGCAGTCATTTAGAGTACTTATGTATTGCAATAGTTTCTATGACAACAGATGATGGTGATGCTAAGAGTAAAGAATTTTAAGTTGGGTCTATGAATAGGGAGATAAAGGCACTGAACTGCAGAGGCAAAGCTTTGCTTCCAAACATTCAGCTTCAATATCCCCACTATTAATATTTACCAGCAAATAATGACAAATTGTATGAAAAGCAAATGCACTCAGATTTGAAGTTTTAGGCAAGCAAATGTTTTCCTAAAAATCGTTGTTCTGTGGATTTGATGAGTTTCTCAGCAGCCCAGGTTGTTGGGGAACCGGATTCACCCCAGCAGCCACTGGCCCGTTCCGTTCCATTGAGAGGAAGGTGCGAATGCTCCGAGCCTACATCTCACCCTGCGTGGGACTGAGCAGCTGAATGTTGCTGCCAAGCCCTCTCAAACACAAAAATACTACGCTGCTTAGTGATGATGGCTCCAAAACCTGGGGATTAGAACTCCTTCACTTGCAGAAAAACTTCCTACCGACACCTGGGAAGACAACACTTCTCTCCCAGCTCTCCTGCAGGCCCCCGTGCAGAACTCCGTCTGCGGTTTTCAGACCCACGCTCCTGACGTTAATCCAGTTTTTCTCCTAGCTGGTTTATCTCCACCCTCAGCTTGCTGGGGTCAGGACAGGCTCTTCATCTTTGGGCAGTGCTGAACAGAAAAGAGCTTTGCCCTTCAGCTGGGGGCCAATATCTGATCGTATGATGCAGAGAACTCGCCAGGAAAAGTCTTCCCCCGTGGTTAGTAAATGTCAGGATACAATCGGACATCTACTGCACTAATTTAGGCTGCATAATTAATTCAGTATTATTTGGACATGGATAATAAAACCTGCTTACCTACAGCAGTCCAAAAAGGCCATTAGGAACCCACAGTTAAGAAAGCTTCAAGTTCCTGCCAATCCCAATGGCAGCTGCATGGAGAGAGCGAGGATCACGCTTTTGTGGCCAAATTTGCTGTAATCAGGACCCAGCAACAGCACATCCTGCCAGGCCTAATGACGGGAGGTGCTCAGCTCCCTGGGCCCCAATCCCGCTGGGAGCAGAGGTTGCAGGGCTAATGCCCTGCCCTGGAGGTGATAGGGGTGATGGGGTGTGGGACAGCAGGGATGACACAGGGAGTAATTCTCTGTCCCGGAGAGGGGACTGTGCTCCCCTCCTTGCCTCCAAACCTGTTCCCCCTTGGTGCAAAACCATGGAGGCACCACTGAGTTACCCACCGAGTTTACAACTGTAGCCAGCCCCGACCCCTTTTATCCATTCTGGCCTGTGTGTAACAGAGTAAATCCAAACCCTTATTTTCAACAGCTGTCGAGTACTATTGCTGTTCAGGCCTCCTACTCTGCTCACAAGCAGAACAAAATTTATGGACAGAAGGATTTCTTTGAAAGCAAAACTAAACGAGTCCAGTTCTGTTATGGGCTAATCTGGGCAAAAGCATGTGCCAGCTCTTGTAACCTTCTCATGCCTGCACTTTGTTTTCCACTAAATGTCAGCTCTGATAGACTAGCCTGCTCATCTGAAAGGGCAGGTTTTTGCTTCAATAAAAACAAACCTAGTTAAAAAGATAGACAGTACCTCAATAAAAAAATACCGCGGACACATGAAATGTTCAGGCTTAATTAATATGGCTACACTGCACCGTTTCCTTGCTGGCATATGCTAGCAGAGTGTATTTGTTGTCAGGGGATTTTCAAGGTTATAAAGCATCTTAAAGGTGTTGGGGAGTGTGTAAATTAAGCTGCTACAGGTAGGTAATGTTCCCATGATGTCAGGACTAAATATGCTGGTGCCTCCAGGTAAGAATTTACCGCGGTCTGGAGTACACGCTGGGGGCCGGATCCTCGGTTAATGTAAATCCTGCTGGCTCCGTTGGTTTTACTGCAGCGATTCAGCCTCGCTGCGTTTTGGATTCAGAGATCCAGCCTTACCACCTAATGTCTAGAGTACTCCAAGGCACAAAGAAGCTAGGCATAAAAAACCCCACCCGCAGCAGCTGGGACTTTTGGCTGGATGCTGCTCCTCAGGAGTGATGTGGTGCCTCGCCGGGTGCCAGCTCATCTCCTTGGAGCTGGGGAGAGAGGGATTTTGGCAGGACAGGCTGACCCAGCACAGCCCCACCTGGGAGCCAGGCAGCCAAATTCGCAGCGTTTCTGTTGCAATAAATTGTCATCAAGGGGAAGGCGGACATTTAAGTGGCTCATTATTTACCGGACTGGGGAATGAGGAAGCTGGAGGACAGAGGAGCCTTATTCAGTCATTTTGAAAGGGATGAATAAAATGGCAGGAGCCTTCAATTTTTTCACTGGAGGTGTAAAGGAAGGAAAATGCAAGCAGCTTCACACAGCAAGTCCTGTCCCTCCCTGGCAGGGTGGCACTTGCCCGAGCTCTTTGTCTTGCTGATGAAGTCTCAATCACCTGCCTCTTCCCTGTCCCCTCCCCATCTCTGCAGAGATCCGATGAGCTGATCTGTCACTGTCCCCTTGAATCAGCTACAAGTGCCTCTCCCACTGCCCCAGGCCAGCCTGTGCTGGAGCGTGGGACCCCCACAGCCCCCACCCACCGAGGGCTGCAGCTGAGGGGATCCCAATGGGCTGGACCAGCGAGCGTCTCACTGGGAAGGACACGTGCAGGAGCAGCGCTCCTGATTCCAGCTCACTTATTCCCTCTGGGCTCTCTCCGTAAGAAGAGCTTCCGGAAAAGTATTTAGGGAAATCTTGTAAGCATTAGCAGCATGATGGAGCTCTGCAGCCTCCGTGTAAATGTTATTCTGGGTTAAAAGCTTTGGACGAGTATGTTATAAACATAAGTATGTCTGTGGGGATTGTTAACTCTCCCTTTGCCGAGGTAACATCCCTATTCCTGACCAAGGGGAGGCTGTGGAATGCGGTACAGCCATGTCGGTGTACTGGCACTCCTGGCACTTTGGGTGCCAGTTTAAACCATGGGGGAGTACAGCACAGAGAGGTGGGCCAGGTATGTGCTGCTTCCCAACGAAGCAGTTGCTGTCCCAGCATGGTGTCAGCCCCATCAGCAGCCCTGGTGAATCCCGGGGCAGCAGCACCTTGGTGGAGGTGCCAGCGCCTGCCAGGATGTGTCCAGGCCACCCAGACAGCCCCTCCAAACCCCTCTGCTGCCCAGTCCATCGTGTACTATGCCATGCTTCCCATCAACAGCCAGTGAGCCTCTGCTGTGGGGGTGAGAAGCTCCCCCCGGACCAGGAACTGAGCATCTCCCTCGTGGAGAACCGAGAGTCACTGATCCCAGGGCTCTGGGCCAGGGACAGTGACCCAAACCAAGGCTGGATTTTAAGGTGTACCAGATCTGTCCAGAACAGGGTACACTGTCCCTGAAGAGCCAGACTGGGCACTGCTCACCTGGAACACAGGCTGGGAGAGTTGGGGGTGTCCAGCCTGGAGAAGAGAAGGCTCCAGGGAGATCTTAGAGCCTCTTCCAGGGCCTAAATGGGCTCCAAGAGAGCTGGAGAGGGACTGGGGACAAAGGCCTGGAGTGACAGGACAAGGGGAATGGCTTCCCACTGCCAGAGGGCAGGGATAGATGGGATTTAGGAAAGAATTGTTCCCTGGGAGGGTGGGGAGGCCCTGGCACAGGGTGCCCAGAGAAGCTGTGGCTGCCCCTGGATCCCTGGAAGTGTACAAGGCCAGGTTGGAGAGGGCTTGGAGCAACCTGGGCTAGTGGAAGGTGTCCCTGCCCGTGGCAGGGGTTGGAACGAAATGATCTTCATGGCCCTTTCCAACCCAGAGTGTTCTGTGAACCTGATACACACATGGACACCTGAAAATACCAGCACAGGGAGGACATCCCTTCGGAAATACAAATACCAAGGAAGCAGAACAGCATCCAAACCCTTCCAGGTTGTACCTGACTGCTGTTCATGCCTATTAGGAGGACTTTCCCTATGGGAAACTTGGCTCTCAAAGTAGTGCGGAGCAGACCCTAAATGCACATCCACGGCAGGTGCAGTGCAAGCAGCACTGCCACCCCCAGAGCGTGGGCATTGGGCTGGTTTTGGGCAGGAGGGAGGCACCCACATGGAATTCCTTACGGATGGGGGCCCATGCAAGACTGGCTCACTGGCTCTTCTCAGGAGGTTTGGAAGGCACAGAGCAGCATGGATATGGATCCTCCCCTCGTGTGGCAGTGCTGGGCACCCCGGGACAGGGGGACGGTCACTAGGAGAGCATCCCATGACCACAGTGGTGGGGACAGCTGGGACAGCAGGGACATCAGCCTTCGGAGGGGGCTGCAATGGCTCATGTGCTGCTGCCACGTCTTCTTCTCGCTCGGGGGAACAAATTACCCTCATCCTTCTAACATTAGCAGCCATTTCCATAAGCAATTAACCTCTGCGTTACACCATCAAGCATCTGAAAAAGGTGTTGTGACACAGTTATTAAAGGATGGAGGAACTCGGTGGCTGGCATACATAATAAAGGGTGGCCTTGCTTACCAACTCGAATTTCTGAACGGGGGCAGAATAAATGAAAACTTTATCAAACAGAAATACTTCACACTGTTTTGGGAAGGATTTGTTCTAGGTCTGTAATTTAAGTTTTGGGGTTTATTCATTTGATTTGAAAGAAAGACTTATTTTTCAGCAAAGCAAATGACTACAGAAATTGTTTTCCACGTTTGTCACTTTTTTTTTAAAGAAACTTATTTTATTTTATTTTATTTTATTTTATTTTACTTTTATTTTTTAATTTTACCTCCATGAAACTGATGAGTCCTGGTTCAGGACGGAACAGCCCTGGATTTGCTGTTGGGGGCCTCCCTTCTGCCCTCTCTCTCAGGAGCTGCTGTGGATGGGGAACTCCGTTTTTGCCAAGGGATCTCCACGGGGCAGGGGCAGGAGCAGGCAGAGGGAGGGAGCTGGGTCCCTTCCCACTGGAGATGTGTGACCCTCACTGAGATCCTCAGCCTTGCTAAACCTTCCTTGGCTGTTCTGGCCTCCCAGGGCCTCCCAGGGCCTCCCAGCAGTGCCACAACACAGGAGAGGTTTAAGAGAAGGCTGCAGGTTAATCACTTCCCTGGTAATATGAGCAAGATGCAACCATTCAGCTGGAAAACAGGGGGGACAAAAGGCCATTTCTTTGTAAAGGACCGTGCAGCTTTCCTTTCTATGCTGCTTTTTGTTCTCAGCCAAGAGGTTTCAGCCTTTCTGGGCTGGGGAAAGCCTGTGAAATCCCCAAACTGTAACACCTTGTAATATGAAAAAAGTGTCCATAGACGTATATTTCTATAATGTTTTTTTTTTATAATCTATATTTTCATAATGCTTAAACCTGCTACAGATTCCACATGCAGCTGGAATCCCAGAATCCCAGACTGGTTTGGGTTTGAAGGGACTTTTACAGCCCTGGCCATGGGCAGGGACACCTTCCACTATCCCATGTTGCTCCAAACCCTGTCCAGCCTGGCCGTGGGCACTTTCAGGGATGGGGCAGGAGTTGTGTGCCTGCTCTATAGCTATCAGGGGAAATTTTTTTTGGGTACAATTTGGTCTCCCAAAACTCCTTTGCTTCACCCATGCACATATCCATGCCCATGAAGTTTTCTCTCCAAATCTCAAAGCACCAAGGCTGCCCCTAACCAGGCTGCCAAGGAGTGTGGAGTCACTCTGCTCTCGCAGCACCACGGGGACTGGCTCTGTGTGAATCAAAATATTCCACCAATATCTGGTTTTATGGCAAAACCCATTAGAAATATTCAGTGGAGTGAATGGTAGAAGAGGGAGCGTTTTCCAAATAGCTCTACAGGGGTTTTTTCCTTCCTCATTTCCCTTTTTATAACACAATGAGCTTGTATGGTTTTATGTCCCATTTTTTGCAGTGAGGGGGACTTGACAAGGAAGGGTTAGGCCAACAACAGCCTTACCTTTTTTTTTTTTAATTTAGGAAACAACACTGACACTTTTATTTAAAGATCAAAGCAAGGCAAACACCATAACTCCAAACCTATTCCCTTTTTTTTCCCCATAAAAGAATGCTATGGAGTTTACTAGTGGTGCCCCTAATGAGGTAACTTCAGCCCCAATTTCACATTATTAGCACTCTATCTAGGAGAAGCTGATGATCTTTGGCCACTGTAAAACATGATTCCCAGGCCAGGTGTTGGGCTCTCAGCCAAAATGCTCTGTTTTTCCCAACACTGCACTACAAAGGGCCTCAATGATGATAGGAAAGATATACTTCCTTTAGGGATCAGAGATAATTAACTCTTTATAGTTGCTCTTTTATTATTACTGAACCCATGCCAAACTTTTGCATTGCTTTACCTCATAAAAGTACCTCCTGCACTGCCGGTAGTATCCAAATTACTTTTTTCATTTGTTAACAGTCAGGCCTTTAACTGCTTTTTTGAACTTCTTTGTTGTAAAAACCTCTCCAAATTAGTCATTCCTGAGCATTTACACCGCATGCTTCTTCTCAGTTTCCAAACTTTGCAACATAATTGTTCTTACCAAAAGGGAGGAATTTAGAAAACATACAAAGAAGTCAAAATAACAGCAGCATATGTTTCACAGAGCCACCTAAGGACCATATTTAAGGTATTGTGTGCTATTGTGCTGCCACAGCGTTGAATTATTGGATTTACAGGTTCATTAATAATGATATCGCTGCTCATTTGCAAATCTCCAAGAGCAGTATGAAACAGGGCAGGGCATCATCATCATCCCAGCTTTGCAGATGGGGAAGAGAGAGAGGGAAAACATGACTTTCCTGGTGCTAAAAGAGCAGCATTGGAAGGGGCTGCCCGGGGAGGCGGTGGGGTCCCCACCCCTGGAGGTGCTGAAGGAATGACTGGACGTGGGGTGGTTGTCAAGGTGGGGATTGGGCACAGCTTGGACTGGATGATGTCAGAGGTTTTTTCCAACCTGGAATGGTTCAGTGATTCTGTGAATTTACTCATGCCCAGGAATGGGACTGTGCCTCAGGGCCAATCCCACGGCCAAGATCTGCCCACTCCCACATTAGAGACTGACACAGCTGCCACCTCTCTCCCCACCCCGTGATGGGGACATTTGAAGTTGGCATTTTTAAGGAGAAACATGCATAAGTTATCAGTTAGTCCGTGAGAGTTCCTGGGGTTCGTTGTGCTGAGATGCAGTGCAATAACCATCCCCTGGACAACCCCTGGGCTGGAGTTCTGGCTTTCCTCCCAGCCTTGCAGAGGCAGGGCACATCCCTCACCCCGGCCCACTGCCTGTGCTGGAGCATCTGCCACGGGGACAGCATTCCTGCTGTTGGAAAGACCTGCTCTCCTCAGAAAAAGAAAGGAATGTGTTCTGAGCAACATTGCCTGTTGGATCAATACCCATTCTGCTCCTCAAGTTGGTATTTCCAGGGGGTTATTTATCTACAGCCTCAGAGTTCTCAGCTGAAGAGCAGATTTCTCAGTTTATGCCCGGCAACCAGGTGAATAGAGATTTGCAGATTTACCACTCAATCTGAATACACATGGAAATGAAGAGAGAGGAAAAGAGATAAGTAATATTCACTGCATTTGGGATATGCTTTCCTTTTGAAGCTGCATCTGAACACAGACTAAAAACATAATCTTCCCAGATCCAGGCTCCAGGATTTTAATCTGGATTTCTGGCTGATAGCAATTAAAAGCTGACAGCACAGAAGTATTTTATTTAAAAGAATGATTGGCCTAATGGTATTCAACTGAAGCATGGCCGCCAGATTGGAGCCGGTCACATGTATAAAGTGTGGGGAATAGCTGAGTTACTCAAGATCACAAAGGGAGTTAATAGAACTGGGATCCACATTCAACGTCTTTTTCATTATCGGCTCTTTGTTCTACCCATTAGTATACACTGACTCCCTTTGGTAAGATCCTTTGTATTTCCAACTTATCAGGGTCTCATAAATGAAAGCCATGCACTTTTATCTACTCATTCCCTTTAATAAGTGTCACAAACATTCTGTGTGATTGATTAACTGGTAACAAGAAAGAGACAAAGTAGGTATATGCACATTAGCATATTTTTCTTTGCTCAAAGAAATGCATTTTATCCATACATGGCACTTATATCAAACTGCCAGAAGTTTTAAACAAAGGAGGCACTGAATTACAGCACAAAACACGGTGGCAAGGCCAGATTTATCCTTGGTGTAACTCACTGATGTCAGCAGAGTCAGCCCAGAGATGAAATAGGCTCACCACGTGTATGTGAAACCCCCCAGTAAGCTCAGAGGGATGTTCATAGGTTTTGCAGCCAGAAGGGACTGTTAGGGTCATATCATCTGACTTCCTGCAGAAACAGGGTGAGAAGGTTTCACCCATCTCCCCATCACACCCAGCTGATGGACTGAAAGATTTCATTCTTGGCAGGGGAGTTGTTTGGAACCACTGTGGGAAGATGCTCTGTGTACCTTGGAAGTGCTGAGCATCCTCCCCTCGCCCCCGATGGCAGTGGGAGGCTTTGCTCACTCAGTTCATGCTGCATTTGGCTCTGTAGGGGCTGGAGATGGAGGCTGCAAGGCCTCATTGCACCCAGTTTGGGAGCGCTTCCCCTCGGAGGGTTTGTGCCTGTGACAGATGTGCTGCTCCTCTCTGCAGTGAGGTGAACACAAGCTGAGGTGGGAACTCCTGAGAGCAGATTGGAGCATAAATTCACCTGTTCTAGGCACGAAAGGCTTGTGCAGAGGTAGAGAAGGGACCTAGCAGTGGTTAGCATTGCCGTCCTAAAAAACTCTTGACCCCAAGGAACAACACCTATATGGCAGTCAAGGCACAAGAACAGATTAACCGCGAGTGCTGACACCCAGGTCTGTGTGAGATTCACTGAACCATTGCTCCATGTGCCAGCTCTGGGGTAGGAAACAGTGACATTCACTTTTTGGTTTGTTGTATGCAAGAAGGAATAAATTCTGAGTGAGTGTAATGCAAAGCCTCCTCTGTACACCTTTGGAGGTGCCAGTCTCAAACTGAAGCCAACATTTTACCTTCTATAACCCCCCCAGTGTGTTTGTGTCCTACCTCCTACCTTGTGTCCTACCTGGAGAGCTCCTTGCTCTCCAGACAACCCCTTCCATCACATCAGTCATGTGATTTCTCCCTGTGATCCACAATGATGCCCAGTCAGTGCATTCCTACTGACCATTTCACACAAGGACCTCACATTTCTTCTTTATTGATAAATTAAGTTCTGCAAAAGTCCTGTGAGGTGTTATATGATCCCTAAATTATGATGGGAAGCTGAGCCATGGAGCAGACTTAGTGACATTTTTACTCTTTGCAAAGCTAGACCAAGAGCTAGAAGCTCACCTTGCATCTCTGAAGGCTTTGTTTGGACTGGAGGACGTGTCTCCCTCCCATGCAGAACCACCCTGGGTGATTTCCCACTCTGCTGTTTAAATGCAGCTGAAGAACAAGTCAGTCTTTTCCCTCATGCTGCAGTTTATTTTTACAAAGTACTACACAAGCACAAATCCATTAGGATTCATCCCATCTCTGTATTTCCTGACATAACCTGCCCTTTTTACCTCCTGAACTCTGATCCTGAACCCAGGGCCGTGCTAAGCCTGAGAAGATCTCTGGGATAATTCTGCTCTGCACTTCCAGGTCTGGCATCTTCTCTCAGCCAGTTGTTTGGAGGGACAGGCACATTTGCAAGATTATCTTTTGGCTTGTGGCCGCAGAAATCAGAAACAGATTATTTGAAATGAGCAGCTCCTACCATTTTATCTCCAGGCCAGGTGGACATGGATGACCTAGAAGGATATATTTAGCAGGGAACACTTCAGACCAGGGTGCATGTGCGTATCCAGTTACTAACTGTTAATCATGTCTCCTTCCCCGAAATTGGCCAACCCGAAGGACACCTGGCAATTCTGGAACATTCCTGTTAGATTACTAATATCAATATTAAGTGAAAGAGCTTGAAGAATGTCACATTAGTTTCTGATGGCTCCCTTCCGCCATACTTCTGGCCAGCAGGCTTTGGCAGATGTGGCTCCATTCTGTCCAAATGCAATCCAGGGTTTAAGAATGTGCTCACTTTCCTGGGACCATCTGTTTGCTTTTCTGCTGAAGGAACTCCAGCCTCTTTGGCAACCTCCATGTATTGTACTCAATAAATCCTGACGTGTAGCAAATTTTTTTGGCAGATCTTGAATCTGAATGTCATCCAAGTTGTTCATTATTGATATTAAAACCGATTTGTGCATCACCAACCATTAAAGGAATGCACTAAATACCTCCATGAATGAGAAACCGAGTAGTCTATCAGAATACATTTATCAGCAGCAACGTTAAAATGGAAGAGGAGTTCTAGGGCTTTTCCTGCTACTGCAAAAGCCCACATCTAAGAGCAGCTGCAGGACCCAAAATGCACAAAGAGCCAATGTACAAGGTAAAGTCCAAGAAAGGTGTCTGTCCCAAGGACTGCCTCGTATGGTCCAACATGTGCTGTCTGGAGCAGGGAGTAGAGCCTTGCACCTATTTCTTACTCCACCAATCCACTGCATGACCACAGCAAGGTCTCTTCACCCTACATGGGTTTGACATACTCTTCAAGTCGTTGTCTACTCTGCAGGATCTTCAATGCAACATCAGGTTTGTAAAATAGGGACTGTGAATTTTTTTACTGTACCCTGATATCCAGAATGAGCATCTGTAGCATGACAAAGTATAATGAACCTTTCAAAGTGAATTTCTTTTTATTTTACAAAAAAAAAAAAAAAAAAAAAGTGTACTTTGTGTGTGTGTAGAGTGTATACCCACGTTATCTTTAATTAAAAATGAATAATTTTCTAGATAAGGAAATTAGTGTAAAATTAGGTTTACCAAGCTTATTTTTCACATCTGATTTCTGTTGGAGTTTTGCATAAGTACTGTGGGGTTATTGGGCTCCAGTTGTTGCTGGTGTTTCAGTTGTCAGCATTCAGACTCCATATTTCACATGATTTTTCACAAAAAACTTGCAGAAGCTTTGAAAAAATCTCAGCACTTGATCTCCCATAAAGAAATAGACTTCATTTCTTATTAAAAATGTATTTTAAAATAATCTATACTTGGCCAGTGTAACAATCTATTCTGACACACCACACTGAGAACAAGGATTCTGTGGACATTTCTTCATCTTTCCTTACTCCTTTCTGCTCCAATAACTATTAAAAATTCTGATATAAAGTTTTTCCCCCTTATAGCTGGACATGGATGACAAAAAGGAGAAATCAGACAGCTGTTGCAATGCCATTTAGACTGTACAGTTCCACAGCAGTGTCTGGATCCAAACCCGAGGGCTGGCTCCAGAAGGATCCATCACCATTCTCCTTCCTTCGCCTTTTTTCTTTCCAACATGTGGCCCAGGCATGTCTCATTTCTAGAGAAGCTTTTCTCCATGAACGAAGTGGGTTGTAGAGAGGTGGGAGTCAGTCTCTTTTCTCAGGTAACAAGTGACAGGATGAGAGGAAATGGCCTCAGGTTGTGCCAGGGGAGGTTTGGGTTGGGCATGAACAAAAATTTCTTCACCAAGAGGGTTGTGCAGCCCAGGGCAGTGGTGAAATCACCATCTCTGGAGGGATTTGAAAGCTGTGTGGCTGTGGCACATGGGGACATGGGTCAGTGGTGGGCTTGGCAGTGCTGGGGAATGGTTGGACTCGATGATCTCAGAGCTCTTCTCCAATCTAAAGGATTCTGTGACTCCTTCTCTCTATGTGGACGGAACACACAGCCTTGACAGCACACTAAACTTTTGAACTTTTCCTATATATTCTCCAGACACTCTCGCAGATCCTTCCCCAGTTAATTTAATGCTGCTGAAAGGCTGCAGATTGATAGCTCAGGAGACCAAAGCCTGTTGTTACAAGCAGGTAATTATTCAGTAGGATAAATGCTTCCTCCCATCGCCCCATCACAGTGACTGCAGCCCAGGAGCAGCCAGACCAGAGCTGGGATGGGGGCACTGCCTCTGCTGCAGCTCCAAAATCAGTCTCTTTGCCCAGTTCAGTGCCAGCCACAGACCTAGCGTGGATTTTAGGATGTAGCTATCTCTCCACTAGAAAATGGAGGGAGGGTGCCAACACTTACGGATCTCTCTATTACCAAGCTGGCTCCGTTACAAGCGGCACACAGCGATTTCAGTGAGCAGCCTTCCAGCCTCAAGCCAGGGCACAAGGTTTGAGGAAATGTGTTAACAATATCACCCAGTGTGACAAGGGAAGTGTACTTTTAATCAGCTCTGCTCCTTGAGGTGATCGCTCTCTCCCACTCTGCTCCTCCTCGCACAGCACAGAGTAGGGGAAAACACTTCACTGGCTGTGAGGGGTTTTATTTTCTTATCAAGACTGGGGTTTTTTATCATTGCTGTTCTTCTGGTTTGTCTCACTTTCATCAGACTGCTGGGCCTATTAAATGAACAGAGGATCACTCCATATATTTCAGTTGGGATTAAAACCCCTGCTCTGATATCCTGCTTTTTGCTGTTACAACCTCTTCTCTTCTCCACTTGGCCATGTCAGCCTGTAGAGGCTGACACTCAGTCGACAGCTCCTGCTTTCCTCTGCCTAGGAGGGCAAAATCCTCTTGTGCCTTGTGTAGTCCTTGCAAAGTGCATCTGTACGAATCAGTGCAGTGGGAACAGAGATGACAATTGGAATTGACCAGTTAATAACTGCTGAGATAAATGTCTGTCCTTAAGGTGAGGTTCTGCTTCTGGTCATTCATTATTGCCTGAAACCTCCTGGCTTTGCTGGGGCAGGCATTGCCCAGGGTGGGACACAAGGAGCTGGATACTCCTTTGCATATTTATGGAAACCTTCTACTCTGTCAACTGGCAACTTTGCTATCAATCCTATTCTGCCACTGTCTCTAAACGCTCACACAACCCAGGGTTGTATAACTGGCTGAGAGGACACCCTCGTGGATGTCAGGAAATCTGTATTCTATTTCCTGTATCATGCTGGGTAATGGATTCTCCATGGGTTTGGATTTCCAGATGGAAATCTGGGATGCTAATTCCTAACCTGTGCCTAGAATTTATGGAGCTTAATGGATGAGAATTTATACCCAATTAAAGAGAAGTGATTGGTATGGAAGGGGATAAGGGGCTGGCTCTGATTTGTGCCCTGGTGTCCAGACATGATCTTTACCCCAACTATTTCTGCTAAAACAGCAATGTTCCAGCAGGGCTGGTAACATCCCCATCTTTGCAAGTCACTACACAATGCTGTGGCAGATAATTCTGACATCCAGCTCCCACAGGAAATAACAGCAATCAGAAACCCGACCACCTTCCAGTGAAAGTACAAGATGTACTCCTGAACTTGCCTCCTCAGTCATCAAGGCTCAGCAGCATGTATGTTAGGAACAGAAACAAACCCTTTCCAAATAAAACACCAGGCTGCTTCCACAGGGGAGGACAGGAGAAAGAGAGCATCTGAAGGATGGTACTCATCTCCTTTAATACACTGCTCTGAAGTGCATCAATACACGGCGTGAGGGTGGCACAAGAAATGACACAGCCTCACGAGTCATGCAGGGCTTGGGGCAAATGCTGGTGGCCAGCTATGCTCCATTTCTTTGGAAAAATGGAGCCAATAAGCATTTACTGCCCTGCAAAGAGTGCAACTCTCGTTTCTTAGGAGCAAAGCTGCCACTGAACGTGCACCAGCTGGTAGGAAAAGCTTTGCAGTTCAATAGCACCTTCTATCTGCAAGACTCTGCTAAAATAATAATAGTTGCTCTGCTCTCTCTGGTGGAACATAATAATGAAGTGGAAAACAGATGATTTTTTTTGCCTGTAGGACATGAAAATAATTGATTTAGGACTATAAGTTTTAATAGTAGGACTGTGGAAGTCCCAAAATCTCCCTGGGAGCTGGGAGCATATTCCAATGGAAAGATGACTCAGTGCTGCTCATTCTTATTCTACTTATTCTTGTTCACCAAACATCGTGTGCTGGCCACAGTTACAGAGCAGATATGAGGATATGGGGCTGTGGGAATCGTTGGTCTGAAGTGACATGACAAATCTTATATCTTTATGGTGTAACTCATGTTGGATTCAGTAGGAAACCCATGTGTTGGAAGCAGGGTAAGCAGTGGCCTTGTCGTGTCAATGCCCACTGACAAACACAGGAACCATGTACAAATGACAGCTGGTGGCATTTTCAGGAGGCCTCTCTCCTCTGCAAGAAGGATTTCAGTGTACCAGGTGAAAGCACTCAGAAGGGTAAAGCTATCCTTATGATCAGGGCCAGCCACTCCTGCTCTTTTATTTCAAGTATTTGGATGTTCTTTGCTCCAGCCCTACTGAATTTATAAATATTTGTAGTGGTTCAGATGTTGGAGTGGAATAAGATGAACTTACTTTACAAGTGTTAAATGTATTTCCTCACAAAACAATTGTCACTCTGTGACAACAACACGTGACCTTTCGATGGCTGCAATAACAATCTGAAAGGGCTGAGAGGGAAGGTTGGAATGAGGTGACTTTTAGGGACCCTTCCAACCCAAACCATCCTTGTGATGATTCTCTGTACATATTCATTGAAGACTTGGGCTGAAGTCACACACCTCTACCTCAGCAGCCACTTTAGGTGACCCTAAGAAACCACAAACTATTATCTCTACAGATGTACCACAACTGGAAGATCATTTGATCAAACCCAACACGGGTTTTAATTAATTCAGCAAATACTGAATCCACTAACAACTGTTGCTTAGAAAGTAAATTCCATGGGGCAGGGGTAGATGGGATCTCTGTGCTGAGTATTACACAAAACATATTGAACCCATCAATAGCAAACAGGGATCTAGAATGTCAGTTATTGAACACAGATAGGATTCAGCAATTTCTTTTTATCAGAGGATGAAACTCCCACTGTACCAGCTGATTTCAACAGAACCACTTGCCTGCTCAAATCAAATCAAATCAAATCAAATCAAGTATTTTGGAAATAAATTCTGAAACAGTTAAAAGCGAGGCCTGAGAGTTGAGGTGCAGCTGAGTGATCCCACTCACATGATCTGGAGAGGGGAAATTTTGATTTGTGTGACAATTTAATGGTTTACAAAGTGGAGCTCTCATGGGATGGCAGGGCAGAAATCCCATTCTACTGGAGTAGGAAAAAGCCAGAGAGGATTTGGGTGTATCAACATGTTCTGCAAATTCAAGATATTATTAATATTGCTTTGTGTTAATTTTATCCCAGGAATCATAGAACCATAAAATGCCTGGGTTGGAAGGTGATTCAAAATCATCTCATTCCACTCCCTGCCATGGGCAGGGACACGTTCCACTAGACCAGGTTGCTCCAAGCCCTGTCCGACCTGGCCTTGGACACTTCCAGGGATAAGACATCCACAACAAATAGTTACAAACTGAATAGAAAGTTAAATGCAAATGGGAGCAATTCCTGATGTATGCTTAAAATATGGAGCTAGTCTCCCACGGTTTTTTCCTGTTACTTTTATTAATCCTGAAAATTAATTACTGCAAATGATTTGGTTAGTCAAAATAGAGGAATCAGATTATAAATAGATTTTTTTAAACAAGTTACTTGAAACTGTGATACAAAAGTTCACAGTAATTACCACCCTACTAACAGTTAAATAGAAATTAGAGGAAGCCTGTTTTGGTTCTTTTTCTTTTATCAGAATGTTCTAATTCTCAGATTTTTATCACACTGGACTGGAGAGCCATATGTATAATGCTATCAAATAATAAAACAGCACAAAATATTGACATCTGGGGAGCAGGGACAGAAGGGGGATTTAACATTTCCCCAGTTTGAGAAGAAAGTCCAATTCTCATTACTAATTGCAAGGCAGGCTGGTGCAGGAATGCTCCCCAGCACAGCATCCTGCGTGGTTCCTCCTGCCCTGTCCAGGAAAACCATCCCCTGCCCACCAGAGCCAGCTCAGGAGACGTGGCCACGTTGTCAGCACTGCTGCGTCCATCAGGGATGGCTCATCTTCCCAGTCCCAGCATGCAGGAACTCCCTCCTCCCACACAAGGAATTACATGACTTATGTTTCTTTAAAAAGGTTAGTGGGAAATGATGCTGAGGTCTGGGAGCACTGACAACAGGATTGCTGTTGTACAAAGCTGGCTGCTTCCTATGCTCCCAGCAGTTCTCACAGCAGCAGAGGAAAACCACAAGTTTCTTTTCAAATCAAGCAGTCCGTTACTGTTTTACGTGTCTGGTTTGAAGATTGAGTGACACTCAGAGAGACATGCTGTAAAATCTTCTGGATTAATGGGAGAAGTGGTTTGCAAGGCAAAGGAGTTTTTTGCAAGGATTAAATCCTACTGATGCACCAGCTCTGTAGGAAGTGTCTGAGGAGTATGGGAGGAAGGTGACAGGGAGCTCTTGCTCTCCCATACCAAGGGTCAACCGACTGCATCCAGATGTTCCGGTACAGCTGTGCAGCCCTTTCAGCTGCCAACCCTCCCTTCTCACCCTCCTGGCCCTTCAGATTGAGCAAAGTGCTCTTGCGGAGTCACCCAAAGCACCTTTCCCTCTCCGGAAAGCCCCATGAGCACCAGAACCCAGTGTGGGGTCCCTGGGGGTGACTCCAGCTGGGAGACCCAGCCTGAGGTAACACGATCCACCTGAACTCAGGGACACTAAAATAAACTGAAAATGAGGTGACAAACGCCTGGTAGCACCATTTTTTTTTAACACCACTCCAGCTGGCAGCTTGGAGAGGGAATAGCATCTTCCAGGAGCTCTGCTTTATGGAGAACAACTGCATTATCCTGAAGGAGAGCTCCTGACAGGGCTGCAGCACTATTGCTCTGCTCAGGAAATAGCTGAAGCCTATCATAATCTCCCTGCAATTTTCCTCCGTATTTTGATGTATATTGTTCCAAAGATACAATTTTATTTGAAATAGAGTTTATTTCAGACTCTGAAGTGTCAAATTTAACTTCAAGAGTTTTTAGTGCAGGACAAAATATTTTTTTTTTTTTTTTAGCTAGTGATTAGAATTGTAATAAATAACCAGCACTGAGTTTCTGCTCTGCAATTGTAACTGTTTTCAAGGCAGCTACAGATCAAGAATTGACATTTATTCCCTCACTGTTACCTAGACTTTGGATTTTCTCAAATGTTTTTATTCACTATCGCCTCTGGACCAGCAACATCAAAACATTATGTTTGGAAAGATCATTCCTGTGGGGACTCTGCACTGCAGGAGTGCAGCTTTTCAGACTGCCTGTATCACTTTTGGATGGAACTCTCTGCACTGTCACTTCAGAGAACTCAGTCCAGCAGGTGGTTTATGATGCAGAGAAAGCTGTACTGGAAAAAAAGGAATGTTGGATTTTGTTAGCAGAAACAAAGTTTAGTGTGGATCCATGCCAAGGAAGATGAGGTTTACGAGTCCAGTACTCCTGGTGCACACGAGACATTATATCAGTGGTGAGAAATTTATTGCAATCATCTTCCTATTTCCATTTCTGCCTCCTTTTTGGTGACATAATAGTGTAAAGAGGAAAGGTCACACCTTGATGCCAAGATGATTCATAACTTTAATACCAGGAGGAACAATTGACCTAAACAATCTTTGGCTAAAGCGTATTTCCAGCAGTGCTTTCAGTCTTGATCTGAAGCCAAACAAATAGAGAAATATCCACCACAAGGATATTGTGAGGTGTTCAGAATCACTTGCCTGAGGAAGGAGGTTGATATCCAGTGGAGATATCTCTGAAAAGCCAAGACAGAGCTGACCAAGCCCTGCATGGAACCATCTTTCAGTGGAGATAGCCCCGTGGCAGGGGCTTCTCTGCAGAGTGGCTCCTGTTGCACTCACTGAAGCTAGCCTGGAAGTAAAGTTATGATGGTTTTCCCAATGTACAGTATTGACAAAGCCATGGATACACTAAAGGGATGAAACCAAGGTCCAGGACAGCACAATGGCATTTGCTGCTTTGGGAAGCTGCTGCTGCGCAGCCCCTGGGGGAGTGAGGTGAAACTCCTTCCATCTCTTTGCCTGCAGTGTTTGGCTGTGCACAAAGGCAGGCGTGAGATGGCAATGAGAGAGCAGAAACAACGTGGGGAGGGAGAAATCTGGGCCACCATTTGTGTGTCTGAACTGCAGACTGGGCACTGGGAAGAGACCTGAGAGTAGGGAAGTGCTACGGACACAGCCCCACCGATGGCGCAGCCCTGACTGCGGTGAGTTGGAAGCATTTGGACTCCATAGGAAGTTCTACCTGCAGCAGGTTAATATTATCCAGAGGACACTGAGCCAAGCTGTCCGAGAAACTACTGCTTTAAAAAACCAGGAACTGTGTCACAGCACGACAAACATATGCACAGATTGATTTTGGCTACGGACCAAGAAATCTGTACAACCAAAGAGCCCAGCTTTAAGTTGTAACCATGAGGACACAGTTAGGAGGAGACCTGCTCCTGCAGCAGTCAGGCCAGCAAGGAAAAGCTGACTACTCTTGAAATACTCTTGAAAAGCTCTTGAAATACTTCTGCTGGAAGAAAATTTTGGTACCAAGTACAACAAGAAAAATGTAAAAGAGAAAAGAGAAGCAAATGGAGATGTGAGCTGTATGCTTGGCAAAACAGGCTTGGGTGGGAATAAACCAGAGTGAGAAATCTGAAAGAAAGACAGGAATCTTGAAATGGGTGATTAACAAAAGGATAGACCAAGGTTCTGTTGTGTTGTCTTTATTGTGTCCAGAAGATCCCATGTGAAGAGGCAGATTGTCTCACACTCCTGTGTCACCACTTAAATCCAATTACATCTGGCAGAAATAAAAGCTGACAGACACAGCAGGTGTTATCAATGAGGTTTTTGGGAAGCAGCCATCCATCCACAGAGCATTACCAGGACCCAAATGGGCACCTTTGGCAACCTCAGAAAAGAACCTGGCTATTGAATTGGAAAGTGTTTTCCTAGCCCAGAACACAGAGGGTTGTTGAGGGCGACAGAGCATGGAACCAGATATTACTGAGCTGCTGCTCACGGCTCCCTCAGTGACCACCTACAGCACCTTAGACCATTTCACATCTTTCCCAAAAGTGCCTCTCAAGTTTGCTTTCACTCCTCAAACCCAAGCCAGTTTCTCTCTTCTTTTTGTTTTCTTCTCACACAGGATCTAAATAAAATCCTGTGCAAGTTTTGAAAAGAGGTATTAAAGATAACATCCTGTGTTTAGATTAGAGAGGAAAAAGGGATGGAAGGGATGCATAATCAACCTCAAGGACATAAACTGCCAAAACAGCCTGGGAATTGGGATGAAAATTTAGTCAGCGTAGAGTTTGCTGTTAATTGACACTTGAGGAAGTTCTTGAGCATTCCCTGGAATTTGGTAGTAAGCTCTCCCCAAAGTGAAGTACTGGGTATTCACGAAGTTTCAGTGTGCCTGCGTGGTCTGTGCGCAGCACAACCTTTTCGGTTTTGCGCTGCAAGGACCACCATTGTGCCACCTGCAGTGACACATCACCGTGTCACCAGTCCCAACTTCATTGGCGTTTTGCTCTTTCATGCAAAGATTTCCAAACGGTGCCTGGTAACTTCATGTAGGTGATCCCAGCACTAATTTACACAAAGCTCCCAAGCTCCGCGTTCACAACCCCCAGATACGGCGGTCACATTACAAACATAAAAGATTTCAAATTATATTATCTTGATTTGCATCAATGCCCACTTGCAGTTCTCCTAACTTTGTCTTTTTTGGTGTTTCCTTTTGTTTCCCTGCCCCACAGACTGCAGAGCACCCATTGCACAGTGTCCACTTCATGGAGGGGGAAATGCCACACAGAAAAATTCCTAATTTAGCCCCAGTCCTATGGAAATCCTGCAGAACTGAAAGGAAGTGAAGCCTCTAAAGTCAAGTCCTGACTACCAAACTGGCCTCTTTTCCCCCCAGCAAGTTATTAAGCCCCTGCAAAATCTTGAACCTCTATCACAATGGCATTTGCAAAAGAGGATTTTAATGTTTAAACAGTGCTTGAGTTAAAAACATATTGAACATTCCATTTACATTTTGGACAAAGTATATTGAATTTACCATGAAAATATTCCTATAGAGGCAAGATAAAATAAATGAAAAGACAGCTCTCCTTGTATTTCAATTTTTTTTTCCTGCAGAACTAATATAGGATTAAAGAGGAAAACCTGGTAGCTGCAGGAACAAGTTTGAGCAATCACTTGTCACTTGCAGTTAGCACAAAAATGTATTATAACAAGATATTACTTGTAGAATTTCCACTATAAATCTTTTATTCATTCCAAGGAATCCCAGGCCAGGCATTTGCCATACTGCATTGTCAAAAATAATGCCCAGCATAAATGGTGTGCGAGAGACCATGAACATCAGAGATAACAAGAGTACTAACACCTTATGGGCCTTAAAAACCCAGTAGTGGTATTTCTGGTCTCTCATTAAAACTGAAATAAAAATATTGTTTAAGAATTACTTTTATGCTTAACTATTAAATGCAGCATTGATTCTTTGCTTATGGTTTTCCCTACTTTTCTTCTTATAAATCGCTGAGTGAATGTAAACAAGAAAGTAAATTTTTATGGCCACATTCTGTTGCTGGGCAGGAGAATAACTGAGAGCTGAAACAACCTGGCAACCTGAATGAGCATCAGGAGCTGGAGAACACCTGTAAAACACCACCCAGCTCCAAGAGAAGGAAGGACAAAACTGGTTGAGAGGGAGGCACGGTGCAAACCAGAGCGTTTCCATGGAGGTCGGGAAATTTTGGGCAATTTTTGTGGGTGAAAGAGATGTAGGCTCTGACCTGTATTCTGATAACTCCATCTGCATTTAGCAAACCTGCTGAGCTTCTTTCTTGTGTTGGTCCCGCCAAGAGCTGTGGTTTCCCTTACAAGTTAAAAAATTATAACCTCACCAGTTCCTAGAACTGGTTTGTTGTTCAGATTTCACAGGTAAGAGTTCTCGTCCTCAGAGCTACTTCGCTCTGAGCCAGGGAACCGCTGCTCGTGGCAGGTCTGCAGCCCTGACTGAGCAAAAGATGTACTCTGGGCTGGTTTGGAGAGTGTGAAGTCACACTTGGGATGGACTTTCTGGTGCCCAGTGCAGAGCTGCAGCTGTGCCAGAGCAGCACTGACCTCGACGCTCAGCATTCGTCCCGCCTGAACACCCACACCTTCACTAACGTGTTGCACCCCTTGGCTTTTTCTGAAGCTCACCCAGAAAACACAATTTGACAGCTGCTACTTGCTACTGAGGACACTTTGCTGAGTCTTTCCTTTTTCAGATTTCCACATTCAAATACTGATTATTATTTTGTAACAGTTTCTTCTGCTTTAGTTCTCTCTCTGCATCATCTTTCTAGCGTGTCTGTCCTGCTGAACTCTTCACTTTTCCCATTGGTAAAAGCCATTGCCAAATTCCCATTGGTTCCCATCTCTCAGCTGCATTTTCTTCCAGATTCAGTTGATTTGGGAGTGTGGGGGCAGAGGGTGTGGGATAACAGTGGGAAATGTGAGCTGGTGTAGCTGTGTCAGTAGGGTGACTGCAGGGAGATCAAGAGAGCCCCTAAGCAAGGAAAGTTTATAAAGAGACTTCTGCCAAAACTCCTGGCACATTTCTATCTCAAACAGGTAAGCAAGCTGTGAGTTCGTCTCTTTCTTGAAGAGGTTCTCCTTTCTTTCCTCCCTGTTTCAATCTTTTCAGAAATTCTTTATTTTCTTCTAATTCATCCCTCAGTTTTTTTTTTCTCTTTCCATTTCTCTTTCCCTTGACTTCCAGAGGCCACGAGGGTAAGAAACATCTCTTGTCCCAGCTCCCTTACCACAAACAGAAGAAAAAAAAAAAAAATAGATGTGTTTCCCAGATTCTCTAACACGTCCTTGCTTTCATAACAGAAGCACAGGGCATGTTTCCTTCAGCTGTAGAAAATGGAGAGCAAAGCAGAGGAGGGGATACACCAAATAGAAGGTGACCTCTGTGTTTTGGTCTCTGCCCTAGAAGTTGTAGACTGAACCAGACTCTCTGATAACATCAAGGCTCAAGGAGATCTAAGGTAGGATAGCCAAGGATGACAACATGCCCTTAATTCTCATCAGACCTGGAAGGTGGCATCTGAATTTTCTCAGCGTGAAATTTGGAACTGCTGCAATAATGCATGCAAGTTTGAACGCCTGAGAGCCACACAACATCACCATATGTCCTACGTGTAACAAAAAAAAAAAATCAAAAAAATAATGTGCAAATGCTTGAAAGAATATTTCCAATTAGGAGGGTTTCTATACCCCACTTAGAAAGGGTGCTGCTGTGTTTCCAAGAGTTACTGTCTCAGCTACAGAGCTCCCATGAAAGGGAAAATTATAACCATAAAGGGAAAATTATAACTGATCAAATTTTAAAGAAACCTCTAAAAATAGCTTGTCTAAAGCCCTTAATGTCACAATGATAAAGTCTAAGATCTCATGTCCTCCAAGAGCTTAGAGCAAGATACATCCCATTAAGAAGTTTGGGCTTTTCCATTAATTTCTCCCCGGGACACAGACACTGCTTTTGACTACATAGGCTTGAAAGGTGAAGAGTTGAAGCATCTTTCCAGTCCCAACTGGAATATCCCTAAACTCCCACCCAGCAGTGCCTGGGAAACAAGATTTAGCAGTAAGCAGAAATTTGTCTTCCATAAGATGTGGGTGCATCCTTGCTTCCAGCTCCAGAAAACCAGGAATTCAGAGCAGTGGGTGGGCTGGAGAGAGCCCTGGCAATGATGGATTTGCAGACAACACAGGGGATTTGGTTAGAAGTGCAAGATAATTACGGTTTGTTATCCTGCACTTCAGTTATCGCAGTGGCACTAAACCATCCATTCAGGGGCTATTTGGGATGGAAGATGACCTCCAAAGTTAAGCAGACATTACTAATAACCACTTTCTTTGCCATTAATATAATAAACCACTGGTGACAGTGACCTCATCTTTTGGAGTTAAGTCCTACAGCTTTCACTAAAAGATTAAAAAACCCCAACCTCTTGATAGCTAGTGCAAGTTTTGCTTGGGCACAGTTTCTTCCAGTTACAAGGTATTTATCAGCAGCAGCAACACAATTTGTATTATATAGCCTGAGCTCACTGTTAAAATTTATACCAATCAGCAGAGTCATTAAGTCCTACATTTGCCTTCCCCTAATCCACCGTTAGATTAAATGGTTCAATTAATAATAAATATTAGCAGTTTATTAGATGAATAGTTACACCACTACATTAGTGTATGTGGTTGCAGAGAGACAGAAATGAAGCACCGGTTTCCCACTAAATCATTTTTAGCCAGGCACTGTACCATATGTTGTTCCGCTGCACTCCTCTCTTCTTTACAAAAAACAAAGCCAAAACCTTCAGCTTCACCTGCCACTTCTCGTTATTCAGCCACGGCCCGAGGATCTCGATGGAAATGAGGAACCAGGCTGTGCTCTGAGCAAAGCCATTGAACTCAGCAGGCTGCAGGAGGGGAGCCAACACAGGCTTTGACCCATTTATTTGAGAAAATTACCCCTGGACAACGAGCTAATCCTCCCCAATAAGCCTGGCTATGGGCAGGAGGAAGCACCAGATTAGTGAATTTGGTTTGCTGAAGGGACTGATCCTTAGCAGCTGGAGAGGCTGTGCTATCCCAGGCTGAAAATCCTGGTGTGATAACCTGCCAAATTGTTGCATCTGTACATGATCTGTTTCCATCTACAAAACGGATTGCAAAATTTTTTAATTTTATAAGGCAGAGGAAGGATCAGCTAAGGGGGAAAGTTGGTTACATTGTCCAGGAAACTCCTGTTGATATTCATTTGCTTTTTGTCAAACATCCATGGTTATAAATACATGGATCAGTTTTCAAGCACGTGGCCTAACTGGTGGGAGAGTGGGGAGATGACAGTCAGGATGCTGGACTCTGTTCCCAGCCTCATCCCTGGCTGGACACTTGATTCCTTCCAGCTTTCCCAGCCATGACTAATGAAGCATCCTCTCATCGCTGTAAATTCATCCTTTCCAGATCTGACCTTTCCTTATAATGCTCTCCTTCTTTTGCCTCCTCCCTGGGTTAATCCTGTCCTGCTTTGGGCCTCAGTTTCCCTCATCCATAAAAATAGGATAAGAATACATTTAATAAAGTGTCTTTGGATGCAAAGTAGTGTCAGGGATGATTAAAGATATAACCAGGGAGTCACAAATACACTGGATCACATTTAGCTCAGGGATATTTGTGGAGGGGTCAAAAATGTGTTTTCATGCTCTTCTCTGCTTGCAGTTGATGGAAAACAGCAAAAGGAGGACTGCAAAACTGCCTGAAAACCTCCCTCAAATCAAGCAGCTCTACTTGAACTGGCATTTCCCATAGGAAAGAAGAGTTTCCATCCTCTCCTGAAGTTTGAAACACGATTGATTTGCATGAAGGCAGTATGGCAGAAGGCCTCACCACCTTGGCATGACACCGGTTGAAAAGGTCATGGTTTGCCTGCTCTTCTGAGTTCAAAGAGACAGTAAAAAGGATTTAACTTAGGAAATGTGCACGATGGGTATATCCCTAACTCCCATGGATGAGAATAGCTGGGGGTGCACGACTACAGTCCCACGCACAGAGATGGGATAATTACAGTTGTACAGTAGCGGAGGCATTGCCAATATCCCATAATTAATTTATAGACAGAGTATTTCCGCCTCCTTTCCCCCCATTAAGTGTAGAGAAAATAAATGTTCTTAGGAGTTGGCAGTTTCTCTTTAGTTTGCATATTTCTCCTAAATATGAACATTATGTTGTTTACTCATCTGTTAATGACAGCTGATTATCAAACCATAAATATACATGTATCTAATGGTTTGTGAACATTAAACATTGGGATGCAATAAACGTGGCTGCGTGCAGGAACCCAGCACCCAACAATTCCCATTTAGCACTTCAGCCTCTGTCACGGTGTCTCAATCTGGGCACTGTCACCTCCCATGGATAAGAAGAGGAGAACTGAATTTCCCAGCTCCTGTTCAGATATTTGTTGGTTGCCACACGCAAACAGAATGGGGTTTATTTAGTCCTGGCTCTTCTGCTCCCTCTGCACTGAGAAGCTCCCACTTCATAGGTTTTTTTCCTTCTTTCTAATGCTAATTCCATCCTTTTCCCTTACCTTTGAAGCCAAAGCACACGAACTGTCTCCTTTTTACTGTCCATCCACCTTTTTTCTGAAATCTTGCTGAAATTCTACTGCTGAAGTTGTGTCCCCCTGTTATTCTGATCGCATGAACTTCGGCTTCCTCGAAGTCCTTCCTGATGTGTGATGTTGCAGAGGTAACTTAGTTTTCTTTTGTGGCACCTCTCTTCCAGCTCCAGATCTACTCTTCTTTTCTAGTAGTCCTCCAATAATTCCTCTTTCTCCATGAGCCACAGCTCGCTCTCCACTCTCTACTAGCAAAGCTCTCTGAAAAACTCGAGCTGGGCCAGAAACAATGTTTTCGTTCTGAATTCTTGACAAAGGTTAAGGGAACTGTGTGGAGCTCAAAAACTGATGGTTTTGAGCTTGGAGAAAAACCCAAAGAAACAGGCAACACATCCTTTGGAGCCCACCTGCAAAATGCTGAGCATTCCCTTTTGGTATCAACTGCCCTCAGCTTTGGCAGGCTCTGTTGAGGTGGGAATAATCCAGAGAAGCTGTGGCTGCCCCTGGATCCCTGGAAGTGTCCAAGGCCAGGTTGGACAGGGCTTGGAGCAGCCTGGGACAGTGGAAGGTGTCCCTGCCCATGGCAGGGGGTGGCACTGGATGGGGTTTAAGGTCCCTTCCAACCCAAACAATTCTATACTTCTGTGACTGATAGCATCTTCCCACTGCAAAGCCTCTGGGAACAGCAGCATTTCTTGTCCTGTGCATTTAAGGATACAGGATAAAACTGACAGGTCAATGCTCGGTCTTGTTAATGCATCTGAATGGTCTTTTTAATTTTTGCAAATGTTTAGATCTTGGAGTTTAAATTCAAAATTCAAAGGAGAATTTTTGCATCACAGCAGTGTGTTCCCAGCTGCACTGAGCATTATGCCATTGCTTTGGATGGAATCAGAATAGACTGGCCCACTATTTTTGGACAACTCCTAAGGAATACGGTGAGCATTTCTTGTCTCACAAGTAGCTTTTGGAATTCCTCGAGATAGGATGAGGCATATGTGTAATTTTCAAGCCTGCAATTTTTATGCTGTTCCAAGTTACAGAAAACATTTAGCAATTTTGATCAAACAAAAGCACTGCTGTGATATAATTCCAGAACCAACGTATGAAAAATTTCGTTTGTCTCTTTAGCAATTATTGATGAAGGGAATAAAGCTGCAGGTGAACAAAAAGGGCTGGCTGTTTGCATTCCTGCACTGCCAGCACGCCAGATTGGAGAGCAAGCAAGTCATTTTGCCTGGAACTAAACCAGTGGAGTGCTGACAGATAGGAGTTTGTGCAGTGCAGCTCAGCAATGAAAATAAGCTGTTACTGCTCACGCTGACCCGAGCTATTTGATTCCTGTACGACACTTTTCTTCTTCAAGTGAATCAGGAGGGTTTATTGGGGTGATGTTGGTTCAATGCTCAGCGATGCTGAGCACCACAGGAGCTCAGGTGCCCTGTGAGATCCGTATTTGTGGGGCTGACTCCTGGGGAGGTGTTGGCCATCCTCTCCCATCTCGTTTTTATTGCACGAGTCAAGAGAATTAAATAACAGTAGCTGGATGTTTTAAAAGGGCCGTAGAGTTTTATGGATGGTTAATAACAGAGGTGTGTCTAGAGGTTAAGAAGAGCCATAGCTCATGATTCCCCACAATTGCTGCCAGAGCCGGGCAGGAGACTGCCGAGGAGCAGCGGGAACACCAGGAACTGGCACGGGCAGGGGCAGAGCCACGGCACGGCATGAGGACACTGATCCCAGCCATCCTGCACTGCCCGCTCCTCCCAGCCACCCGGGTCAGGAAGGGGCTGCACAGCACACCAGCCTGAGAGCAAAGGGCAGATCTGGTTTGATCTTTGAGGAGTTTGATCTTTACAGCTGCCCAGGGAGAGCAGGGAGTCATCCCCCAAACCCACCAGGATGCATTCCTGTGTCACCTGCTGTAGGTGACGCTGCCTTGGCAGGGGAATTGTGGATGATTTCCACAGGTCCCTTCCAACCCTAACAATTCTGTGAGTCCTTCTCTCATCTACCACCCAAAGCTGCATCTGAATGTGATACTATAAAGGTCTTTGCTACCCAGGCCAGTGGAATCAATGCAGAGTTGCTCCTGTTTTGCTGTGAAACAGCTCCTTTTTGGCTGGTTTATTAACATGAAACAAATGCCCGACAAGTATTGACAAATTCACACTGTTTTGTTTTCAGAATTTTCTCCCCAGAAATAGACCTGGAAGTTTTCTGCTTTTCTCCAGAAATAAGCCAAGACAAATGTTGATATCCTTCAGACATGGAATTTCTGCCTTGCATTCAGGTCGGCAGGAGATTACATTTCATTTGGCTTCAGGTAGAGGCCAGTTTGCTAATTAAATGGCAGACCTGCTTTACTAGAGATAAAAATAAAGTAAGCGCTAGTGAGAAAAGGGGAATGGGGACCAAACAAAAGGAAAGGATAGGAAAGGGATGAAGTCAATAACAGATAAATCCCAGTCCCAACACAAGTACTAGAAAGACAATACTCTGTTGTGCACTGAAAAGCTGAGGTTTATTAGCTGTTGATTAAGTCTTGCGAGGAGCAGAAAGATAGTTGAGGAGAATGAAGCAAAATACAAGCAATCGCTTCTATTTTCTTGGCAAATTTGATCTTCTCTATTAGGATTATCAGAGAGCTTATTCCCTGGATGTGGGCAGTGAGGCAGATTTCCAATGGCTTTCAATTGCTTTTCTGGCTGAGGCTGGCTATTCTAATGCAACGTGACGGGTAGCCACAAACATAATCCGTAGGACCCAGTGGTGCTCAAATGCAGATGCTACTCACAGAGTCAAAAGAGAAGAGCAATCCTCCAAGTTTCCTCAAACTGGGATGCTCTCAGAGCCAGATTTTGTGCAACACGGTAGCCCAAAGCTCAGCTTTGCTGCATTCACAACTTTGGTTATGGGCAGGACATTCAGGCATTTGAAAAACAATCAGTTTCTGAATTGCAAAAGATTTCATATTCTTTTTCTTCAGCTGATTTTACTTGCCAGGGTGGGGATTTAGGAATCCCCATATTGGATCAGACTGTTGGTTAATTCAATCTGCTATACCTATTCCGGCTGCAGCTAATAAATGATCCTTCAGAGGAAGAAAACACAGAGAAAACAAACCCACCACAATCCATCTAGTTAATTGAACAGTGCTGTACATGGGGAGAAAAATTCCTTCCTGATGTCCACAGGTGATGAGCGTATGCCCTGAAGCATGAGATACGATTACTCTTATCATTATCTTAGCTTGCATAGCAACAAATGTAATTAGCGGTCATAAAATTATCCTGCTGTTTGGGATTATCTATTTTTTTTAAAGCAACAGAGCCAAGTGTGTCTCTGAGGTAACTTCATTGGAATAGGATGAATTTGGCCCGTGAAGTCTAAAATGTATCCGTAGGTAAAAACAATAGGAAATACAAAAGGCGAGAATTGAAAATCCTTGGCTGTGGCCTCCTACGGCTGCTGTTTCTCACATGCTTGGGCTGTTTCTTAGGAGGTTTTTTCAAACTTCATGTTGGTGAGATAAGAGGAGAAACAAACTGCTGGGACTAGTGACAATAAGCAAGAGAAAAATAAGATTTCAAGCAGAAAGTAAGTGAATACCATAAAGCAACATGTTGTGGCAATTGAAAGGCAAGCTCATTCCCACCTCTCACTGCATGTCTCGAGCTCTGAAGAGCAGGAGTCATAAAAAGTGCATGAGCAAGACGGATGTGTGGCCAGAGAAGTGTTTGGACTGCTGGGTTGAGACAAAATACAAACAATTAGACAAATATTAAGCTAACACATGAATCACCCACTGAGTCCGCTCACAAACAGAGATCCCCCTGCAGAAGCCAGGGTCAGAGGACCTGAGCTCGAGAATCTGGACGGTCCCTTCCTACCCAAACCATTCTGTTTGTGGTTCTGATGACGATAGCGCTTCTCAGAGGTCCTAATTTTTATTATCAAGCCTGTAAGAGCTCTGTCCTCAGCTGGGGTTGTTCCTGTGGGTGGGAGAAGGAGTTCAGCATTATTAAACTGTGGGTAGATATCCAGAAGGAGTTTCCCACTGGAAAATAAGCAGAGGACGCTCCTGGAAGCTGCCACTAAACTTTGGTTTAGGGCAAGGCCCTCCTGCTGGAGGCTCTGTGGTGGGGCTCCCACTGCCGATGGCAGGCGGTACCCACTCTGGGTATCCTGGTTTCCATGTGGGTCCCAACACCTGCCTTGCACAGCCCAGGCTTCACCTGCAGCCCCTGGGAACTCCTTCCCTGCTGCAGCACAGGTGCCACGGCTGTGATTCTCTCAGCAAACAAACAGCACGTAAAACTTTATAAGCCACTTGGCCTCGCTACTGGAAGTACTGTAAGAATTGATAGAGCATCCAAACGACAGACTGACAGACATAAACCAGGGGAGCACTTTTATGGCTCCTTAGAGGAGTCATACTTATTTGTCAAGGTTAATTGCATCTTTGAGGCAAGGCATTTTTGTTGTCATTAAATATCTTTCACTGCTGTGTCCTTCTGCTAAACAAAGATGCCCTCCAAAGATGGGAGGTAATTTATGCCGCGAGTTGCTTGCTCTCATCATGAGCCCCACGGTGTGCCTTTAAAAGCCCCAACTCCCAGACAAGTGAGTCCAGGAGAACCTCAGCATTTGTTTCAACATTGAAGTGACTCGATATCACAGCTAGGGACAAAACCATGGGATGTGGCCTGGGTGAATAGTAAGTGGCCTGAAAAACAGAAGGTCAAATGCAAGTGCCTGTCTTTACTACTGTCTCGTTTTTAGGTGAGGTTTGGGAGCCATGACTTCAGATTTGGGAGCATGTGGGATATGCAAATCATTGGTTTTGGCTAAAAGGCACTTGGCTGCCCATGCTGGACTGAATCTGCTGGTGGGCAGAAGCACTTGGCACCCAAGGGAGCCCTGCAAGGTATCCAGCGTGCCAAAGCCACAACTGCTCAGATTGGCTCTTCTGCCCAGTGTTAGAGCTGGTCACTCGTCCTGCCTGTCCCCTCTGCCCCTCCCTCGCAGGGAGGACATTCTGACTCTCTGCATCTTGCCCAGAGGTGATGAGCAACCACTTGGACTCCTCTGTCCTCCCACATTTTGTGCCCCCAAACGTCATCGCTGTCATCGCCGTTGGCCACCACCGGGGAACAGAACACGACTTTTAGTGCCACCTGCTTCCCATGTGACAAGATCCCTGCAAACCTCCACGCAAAATGTTCCATTTTTAAGTCAGAGCCTCCTAATTGAGCAACAAACGCTTGTTGCACAAACTGTACTGACGATTTTTGATGGATAGAAAATACAATATTTAGTCAGACTGCTGTAAGTTAAAACATAGCAGACAGTAAAAGGATGAAATTATACCCCAACAGACTTTTAAATGAGAAAATAGTCTGTGTTAGGGAACATTATTCATTTAAATAGCAGAAAGCTTATAATTTCAACGAGGCCACAATTTCCATAAAAAGCCTGCATTTGGGATTTTTTTTCCCCTTTTCCCTCTTACAGATTGCTGTTAAAATGAATGAACCTTTCTGCTTACAGAGTAATTCATTTTTATTTTACTTTGCCTTTTTCATGTCAATTATGGAACACTTTGTTAAAATGATTATATAATTTTTGCAGAAGCTTGGCATTGCAAGCTGGAGGAGATAAACCCACTTAAATGTGACCAATGTACTCCCAGATTCCTGCCCTGAGCAGTTTCTCATCTCGACATCACTCACACCATCTTCCAAAACCCCTGCACAGAATCAGTGTAAATGTCAGTGACAAAAAAGCATCTTTCTGTGCTGAGGGAGGTACCACGTGAACTCTGTTTTTAGGCAGCGAGTCAGAGGTCACTTGCTGCTAAAAACTCTGTATCCTCAGTCCTCATCTCGTCACTTGGTTCCTGTCTCGTGATAAGGTTACACTGAATGGTGCTGGCATCCTTCAAGGTTACTGTTCCAGAAAATATTTGCAAATAATTTGACGTGCTGTCAGCTAGCAGGCAGCAGTGAACTCATATAATTCAACATACTAATGTGGGTTTTCACGCCTAAAGCTATAAATAAGCTTGATATTCGAAAGTTTCTGTAATGTTTATTTAATAGCAATATTTTATAAATAAATCTTGATTATTCCATTGCAATCCAGTAGAGACTTTCGTCCAATATAACAGTCGCTTTTAACCCCAGGCCTCTTTTTCTGACCCTCCCCTGCCACCCACATCTCCATTGAAGAAATAAAACACTTCCTTTTCAAAACCTTCATCAGACACCGGGGAATTATGGCCACAGCAGCTCCTGCTTTACCTCCTCCTCCTCCCTTCCCCTCTGTTTTGCCCAGATTACTGCTCACTCCCCTGGAGATTTTGCCTGGTTTATGGCTGCACAGGGATAGCTGAGGGAACTCTTGGAAGTCCAGCTAGGGAAACTCTTCATGTTGGGCATATCCCACTTGGAATTACCGAGTGGGCGTGCATGAGGACTAAAGGAAATGGCATCAGCTCCAGCTGGAGCAAGGGCTTTGGATCCCACCAGCCAGACCTCAGGTGTGCTTCATGCTCCACAGCTGCTTTTTAGGCTGCCCTCCCTCTTCCTGTGCCAAGGAGCACCACACAGCAGATGATGCTGGAGCTCAGCTGCTTTTCACAAGCTCCGTTCCTGCATGGAACACTGTATCAGCTCACTGCTTCCACCTTTGTGGCTGACAAGAAATGCAAAGCCCACCAAAACCCATTGGAAAGGGGTTCGAGGTATGGCATCAAGCATTGGTCAAGTCTTTAGGTCCTGGGACAGCCGACCCTTTTCCACATGGCAGCTACTGGAGATTTTTTCCTACTCTTTCCATCTAAAAACAATAAATGAAAATCTTTCCAATTCAAATGAAGCCTTTAATTGAAAAATTACTGTCATGGAGCTGCATCGGATGTGGATCATGGCACTACTGTGATACCGTGCTGATAACACCAAAGCTGTGGGTTTGATCCCTGTATGGTCCACTCATTTAAAATTTGGACTTGATGATCCTTGTTGGGCCCTTCCAACTCAGAATATTCTGTGGTTCTATGATTTTGTTTTTTGAAAGACCCTGATTTTCAGCACACTGTCCACAAGTCAATAAAATAATCCCTCACTTGGGGAACCCAACAATGCCTGATAACAAATCATGACAGTCAAGCAGGACCCAACACATACATGCAATGTATCACAGAAACACGGAATCACGGAATGTCCTGAGCTGGAAGGGACCCACAGGGATCATCCTGTCCAACTCCTGGCCCTGCACCGACACCCCAACAATCCCACCCTGTGCCTGAGAGCGCTGTCCAAATGCTCCTGGAGCTCTGGCAGCCTCGGGGCTGTGCCCATTCCCTGGGGAGCCTGGGCAGTGCCCAGCACCCTCTGGGGAAGAACCTTTTCCTGATATCCAACCTAAACCTCCCTGGCCCAGCTCCAGCCGTTCCCTGGGTCCTGCCACCAGTTTGGAAGGGAGCAGCTTCTCAAGCACCTGTTTCTGTATACAGATGGTTCATCACCGTGGTGAGGGTGCAGGAAGGATTTCTCTGCCCCGTGTTACTAAGCAGAAATTGAATTCCAAGGTGCCATATCTAATATTGAAGGATCGAATCACCTCCCCACATCTGGGCGTGGATTTTGGGGAGAAACAGACATATCTGTAGCTAAAGATTGTTTGACAGCCCTGCACAGGGTCGTGGACCCGCTCACAGTCTTCTGCTTGCCAGACTGGAGATTCAGGAGAAGGTCACTGTAATTCAAGCGCCAAGGAAACCAATGACCAAAAAATCAGTGTGACATCAATATTTCATAGCAATACCACCCCTGAGGTTCAGAGACTTCTGCACCATAAAGGACTGGACCCCAAAGGAGCAAAAACCCATTTTCCTCCAACAGCGGAAAGGGAAGTGAGAACTCTCATCAATGAAACAACTTCTTTGTGCTGCACTCTGTGCAAATATTTGGATAACTAAAACAAATTTATGAAGCAATTACTTTTAATGCTATATGAGGAAATTAAGTACTCATTGATTCATGATTTATAATCTAAAGCTAAAAGATCATGAAAAAGTAAATACAACTTAATTAAACGTCCTTTGGCTCTGCTACTGTTGCAGTTCCAACTCATAAAGTAAGTAAAACAAACCATTTTTAGAACATAAATGGGTATTGGTTCTTCTAGTTCAGAAGACAAATAATTTACTGGTTAAATACATTCAGCAAAGTTTAGCCACGTGAAAGATTTTTCCAGTGGCCTCTGGGTCTTGAAGGAAGGATAAAAACTGACTGGTACAGATTCAAGGAATCCATTGTGCTGCAAATGACAGGAGCATTTGCTATGAAAAGAGGAAAACAAAAGGCTATTTCTGTTCTTTTCATACTGGGAAAAATATTTTAATATATTCATGGAGTAGAATATATTGTGAAAGGAACGTGCCTTTATGGTCTCTCCATTGGCAACGCACTTGTGATTATTCACTCCTGACACTGAGCCCATTAACCTGGGAAAATTTAATCTAATGCTATAGTAATGTTGCTATTTTTCCACTCTGAAGTGTAAATAATTTGGAAAAAAAACCCACCCAGGTTTTCAGAGAATTAAACATCCCAAGTGATGTATTCAGTTGGTTAAGTAGTCAGTTTGACTCTTCCTTTGTACTGCAGAAGCAGAAGGGTTGAGTTTAGAAAAAGAATGACAAACAAACCACTACTAAATAAATCATGGACGTCTATCCATTGTAACTACACATTTCAGCAAGAGAAACTTGCCAAATATACTGGGTTGGATCTCTGCCTTTCAGTCTGTGAGTGGGTGTTGCATGTTCATATTGAAAGAGGACATTCCAGACAATATTGATGCCTCCTGAACTTGAAACGTTTTGAGTGAAGGATGAGGATGAGGTGTTTGGATGTCTCTGTTCTCCTTGAGGAGTCTTTCTACGTCCTCTGAATCCAGGTGCAGCACAACAGATTTTGAAGGTGGGATTGCTCCCAAGAAGTTGCATGGAGCTGTGTCGGCAGGGGGTTAGGTTGGATATCAGGAAAAGGTTCTACCCCGAGGGTGGCGGGCACCGAACAGATTCCTGAGGGAATGGGCACAGCCCCAAGGCTGCCAGAGCTCCAGGAGGAGCTTCATCATCTCCATCTTCACTGATGAAGGTGGGGCGATCACCTTCCATCTGCCCAGGTGGTGAAAGGTCTGCAGAAACGCTGCAGAAGTACCCTGTGTTTTTGCAGTAACGACGCATGGGCAAGGACCTTGCTCATCAGACAGAGAATGCAAAGCCGTTTATTGCGCAGTCAAAATTCCCTAAATCCCAGCACCCAACAGGATATAACATCATATAAACAGGAAAGATGCTCACCACAGTGTCCCCCAATCACCTGGGGTATTGCACAGATTTTACCTAGTATGGTAATAGGCAAACAATGCCCTATAAGGCCACAACCTACAATGAACACTTCTCATAGGCCCAGCCTGTCCATAAACACACAATCCTCTCTCAGTCCATCCCCGGTGACCTGGATGCACTCCCAGGGTCACCTCCGGATAGAGGATAGAGGCCCTCTGATCCTCAGGGCCTATCTCTCTACCACCACCCAGTGCACTCCAACACTGTGTGAGGGAGAGCTGGTGGTTATGGCTGTCTCTAAACAGTTTTGATCCAGAGGATAGCAAATGCATGGACATGTCAGCAAGGTCTCCTTCCAAGGGAATGAGCCCTGTGGGTGTACTGCTGCCAGGATTCAAGCCAGTAACTTGGCATCCCATGTCACCCTGCAAAGAATTACACTGGGTCCTTTGTGGCGGAAGGGAGCTGAGGTGGCTCCAGCCTTGGATCCCCGAACCCAAAAGATGCGTATTTCCTAATCCCCAGGGTTGAGGAGTTGCTGAGTATTGATATGTACACTCAATATCCAACCCCAAGGCTGGTTCCTGGTGTCACAAGAGACCCAGCCTGACAGGGGGAAAGGTGCTCAGGCCTCTCCTGCTGTGAGGACACAACAGCTGTCTGCCCTTTAGTAGCAATGCACTTTGTGTGTCAACTAAACATGCAAACCCAGCATAAATAAAAGCATTATAATGCTCAGATTCCCAAGAAATGGATTTCTCCCCCAAAATGCATCAGAGAATTAATTAGCAAATAAAAGGGTGGCTGCTATGCGCTAGCCAGACACAGTGAAGCAGAGCTGGGACCTGGCGAGCAGTGGTAATAACTCTTCAGGAAACATCGGCTCTGCTGTGAAAAGAGACATCACAAACACACAACATTTCCAAGAGACCTTGGAGCAGAGGCAGCATCTGTCTTTTTAAAACCTCATTACTGTAGACTATGAGGGCTGCAGCTCACAAACCACAAATTACATCAGGTGAGTAAGTTACCATCCATCAGCTGGTCTGTGTGCACAGGAAACACACCATCACTGGCATTAACTTCACCCTCTCTGGTTTTACCCTCACCTACAGCAACACACTGCCTTGCAAAGGGCATAGACAGAGAGAGCCTACAAATGCAGGTACCCCAGGCTCAGGGATGTGCCAAGGAAAATTCCTTTTGCTGTTGTCCTGAGCCATCCTCAAGCTGCAGGTACTTTAGGGAGGTACCTTGGCTAAGGAGCCTACATGTCCACAGGTTCTTTCTTGTCTTTGATGGAGAAATATTGGGGCCACCACAGATTTTCCAATTTAGGCAACTCCAGAAGAAATATTAACGGTATTCCACTGTGTTATGAAAAATAAGGCAATTAGTCTCTTCTCGTAATTCAGAGTGAACATGAAAAGCTAAATTTTTCAAGCAATGCAATTTTTAAACATTTATGGTTTTAAAACAGTAAATTGGCTTCCAGCTTAAAAAGCAAGATTACAATGTACCCAGGAAAGCATTTAGCATCTTTGCTTAATATATAAACATCTAACACAGGAAAATAATCTGGCTGCAACAATAGCTGTGAAGTCAATGTGAAATGGCTGCACTGGCAGTGGCTGTATTTACCTGGCATTTTTTAACATAGATTTTTACACACGGGTCTGTTCATTGTCTGATATGTTTTGCTTCAGGACCTACAGCTCCTACATTTTCTCTGTGAGTATTCTTGCCATGGATGTTAACATCCTGTAGCAGTTCACAGGGTCATAGAATCACAGCATGGTTTGGGTTGAAAGGGACCTTAAATCCCATCCCATTCCACCCCCTGGGCAGGGACACTTTCCACTATCCCAGGCTGCTCCAAGCCCCATCCAATCTGGTCTTGGACACTTCCAGGGATCCAGGGGCAGCCACAGCTTCTCTGGGCACCCTGTGCCAGGGCCTCAGCACCCTCACAGTCTAGAATTTTTTTCTATTGTCTATTCCCCCTTGTCCTGTCATTACTGGAAATAGTCTCTCTCCAAACAGTTATCCAAGACTTAAATCAAAATATAATGGAAGGTACTGGGAGCCTTCTCATGGGCTTTTGTGTCTGTAAGTGCCCATGGTAGCAAACTTAAAATTAGCTCTTTTCCTTCTCCTAACTAGAAGATCTAGGTTGCAATATATACAGTCTCCCCTGTACATTCAATATTTTAACCCACCTTCCTTGGCCTCAGTGAATTAATATTTTCTTTAAAAGAAAAATTTCTGAGAGAATGACATTACATCTGGCACAGTGGAAAGGGACCCCAAAGTGCATTTACATTAAATTTGGAAAATATATAACCTCTTTCCTGCAGCTCGACCAAAACATTTGGTTAATCTCAGCTATTTGTTTCTGTTTGTTCTCATTTTGACAAAAATCTAATATTAAATTATTTGATAATTACTTAAACTAATATAGTGTTTCCTGTACCTTGGTCACCAAACCAGAAAAATCCAATATTCAAAGGCTCTGTTCCCTGTTTGTTTTCCATGTTGCCATCCTGTATCAGTCATTCTTCTACCTCGACATACAATACCTGTCACTTATCAAATCTTTTCCTATTGTCTCTCCCTCACACCTTCTTGCTGCAACATTTCCATTGAAGCAACTACTTAACTTTGTGTGAGTGGTACGGGGATGCTGCAGTGCCACGTTCATTTGCATTGTGCTGTTGGAAAAGTGGTTCCTGTGAAAATTACCATGTCATAAACAGGAGGAGCCTGGCTCCAGGTGAACAATGCACAGCACAAGTGGATCTGTTCCTGAAGCCTCTCTCTGTACTGATGTTGAAAGGTCACACACGAACGCTCGGAATGTGAGGAACAGAAAGGTGAAGTGCACTGTATCATAAAATGACCCCGAACAAGAAGAAAATAATGCTATATGTACGGTAAAACAATACTATCCTAAAGTCCTCCAGAGATAAATGGGAGCTATTTTCCTTTATCTGACAGTTACACCCAAAAACAAAAGCCATAACAAAGACGTGTGATCAAACAGATTGACAATGTGTTGTGAAGTGTATTTGGGAGATAACCCCGAGTGGGACTGGACACAGGCAGCTAAGACAAAGGGACAAATTACACCAAATTAACAGAGGGGGAAAGAATCATAATGGGGGAATGCCCTGATGTGCCATTAATCTCCTTGCATATGCAAGCCCAGAACTTGCTGGGTCTATGAGTGAGGTCTGCTGGAGCAGATCTGCTCCCTGTGATGCTACACAGGTGCTCTAACGGACAGCGTAAAAGGTTCAACTTCCATCCATTACTTCATCTTTATGTAGTTCAGTGACCAGCCTGACCTTTTTATCCACTCCAGGATGTACAATAGGTTTAAATGCCTCCTGTTTTTAAAACTCAACATGTTTCCCCAAAGAGAGATAGATTCTCTAGAAGTGGATTCATTGATCCAAAGTCAATCAAATGCAATGAACGGAAGGAGCACAGCATTAATTCACAATTATGTAGTGACTGCCCTATAGGACATGTGTGAACCCCCTTAACCAATGGTTCAGGGGAGCCTGGAATGGAAGAGAGAAGCCAGACTGCCTGGCTGCCAGGACCACTGACTCCAAAACACTGTGTTGGGAAGTCAGGCCCCAAAGGCTGCATTAATACCTGCATCTTAGGTGGACAGACAAACAAATCCCTGCCTTAGAGACACAGATGCCACTCTGATATCTTCAACATGGCACAGATTCTTCATGGAGTTTTATTTTGTCGTTTTTTGCTGGAAGTTTGGCCCAAAGCTGTTGCAAGTCCTCTCAGTGACCCAAGAGAGACGTACATCCCTCATCCCCTGCACACAAGCTGCTGGCTTTGGGACAGGGTGGATCTCTCCTTCACGCCACTGCTGAGGGAATAGCAGCCTGTGTATTGTTCCTAAATGAAGCCCACAAGGTTTGATGTAATTAGCAACCAAGATTTACGTATTTGCAGCTGCACTGAGGCCAACTGTGGTTCAGCAGCAGCAGCAGCGTGAGCTGCAGGGGATCCATCACTGCCTGCAGTGGTGAGAGGGATCGAACAGACCACTCAGTAATAGAAGTGTGTACTTAGATGTTGCATTGGGAACACTTCACCACAGAGTTTGTGTGTTTGTTTTTGAGAAGCAGAAGTTTCCCTGATGCCAGAACCTACTCCCTGTAGGGAAGAACCAGAGCTCTAGAGAAACCTGTAGGAAAGTCCTTTATAAGCAACAGTCTGTTCTGGACAATGTCTTTCAGCAGTGCTAAAGCTGAGAGGGATTTAATTCCACAGGAAGAGCAGGGTGAAAGTGAATTTGTGGCACAGTATGCAGCCATCCTAAGGAAGCTATTAGGACCTGTGACCTTGAGCTCAGTCTAGAGGGCTCTTTGTGGGACCACTTTGCCTGCGGGCAGCACGATAAAAGTGTTCAGCCAGCCTGCCTACAGAGGGAATGTGACAGAGCAATCAGTGCTGGAGAGATTGATTTCGAGTGAAAGAGCAGTGAAGGACACTTGTGTTAATAAAGCAGAGCTGGAAGGGTAGGGAGACATCACACGCAGCACTGGATGGGCTGTTTCCCTCTGAAACATTCAGGTGGTCTTTCAGCTATGTCTGACACATGGAATTGGGCACAGCTGTGGATAGAGCGGGATATGAGCCCAACTTTGTGACTAGGAGCAAGGCAGGGAAGTCCATGGAGGGGCTGCTGCTTGGACTACTGGGGATGTGCACTCCTCTGTGAGTGGGTGTCTGTGAGCAGCAAGGGTGAGAATATCCTGAGTCAACGTGGAGTTGGGAAGTGCTCTCGGTGCCAGGAATTCCACTGCAGCACAGCTGAGGGAAAAGGGATGGAGCACTGCCTGCTGTGTCCACCACACTGGACCAACAAAAACAGTGCTGTGCCGGCAGCAATCCTCTGAGAGACCGGCTGCACTCTGGGGAAATGATTGAGGGCGCTGGGAAGGGCTGATCACCCAAACAGCTCAACTCACAGCTTATCTGGTACCACCTGCATCCCAGGGGGCTCTAGCAGAGTGGCTGCCCCACGGATAAGTTGTGACATTGGATACGGCACCTCAAACACCTCTCCCTGCTCTGTTCCCTGTGACAGAAGAGGTTTCACTTCAGGCAGAGGCTCTGCTGCCGGTGACCCCCAACCTGCACAGCCCTGGCCCTCCCAGCACACACGTCTGATCCGTGACAGGAGCGGGCACGTGGTCCTGTTGCTGTGGAAGGAGCAGATGAGATGAAGTTCATGCTGGTTTCATGCCAACTTTGATGCAGCAGTGGGAGTACAGACAACACCTGACTCAGCAGAAAGCCCTATGCAAGAATCTATCACAAATTCTCAGATAAATCTGAACTCTGAGAGGCAGTTTGGATTGAATCAGCATTTTGCATCACTTGTCTGTGGCGTTTTGGATCCAATATCAAGAGTCTTAGTGCCAGTTTTACTGTATTGATGAACCACAACCTCAGCTTCTGTCCAGCTGGGCAAAACCAAGAGGGAAAGGCTTTATTTCAAGCATCTATGAAATATTTAGAGACAAGAAAGAACATTTGGATGGGAGAGAAGAACAAAAAGAAACAAGGAGGCTGATGGCATCTTCTAAAGCCTCTGAGATGTGATTTCTGAATAATTCAGTGCTGTAGTGACCAGCAGCAGAGCTACAGCTCTGAAGCCAGAACAAGATTTCATTACACCCTAATAACGTGTAGTCTTTAGGCTGCAATATTCATCAGATCAATACTTGTATTTCTATCAGGACACTGTACATTTGTTTCGTTACCCCTCCAGTATCTCCAGAGAGTCTCTTGTTCTACACAAATAGAGCCAGCCCAGTGACTCTGTTACTATAATGAATTTTTCTGAGAGAGACATACAGCACTCAGAAAATTGCAAAGTACACTTTTAGCCAGCATGGTTTCTGGCAGTTTTAATAAATGTTTGAAAGAAACTAACCACCCAGAAAGCCAACAATTGTGTTTATCCCCTGCCTGCAAGGATCTGCCTACTCTTCAGATAACCAGTTCCTTCAAATTACTAATACATAGTTTTAAGAGCATGAAAGGCTCCCAGTACCTGCAATTCAACAGCTGGAAATCAGCTATAATTTGCATTAAAAATAAAGCCAGTCGTGCCCTATAGCTTGGACATGGCAAGCTGCAAAATAAGATACACTAACTACCTACCCAGGCTTATGGCACAGTGCTCCCACGGCATCCAGCACTCCAATTAAAAGTGTGTCAGCACTTCTTAGAAAACTTGATTTCTGAGGGCTTTCTACCAGCTGCTTAACTTCATGTAGCATAAATGTTCACAGTCCAGCAGCAAAGATATTATGTGCAAATTGCCCCTGCTGCCTAGGAAATAAGCCCGGAGAACCAAAAGCTGAAAAATACATTAAAATGTGCAATACCCGTGTTATTTATATACCTCCAGTCTCATCTATACATCCTGCAGCAAGTTCTCTGTGATGAGGAGCATGGAGGGGCCCCAGAGACTAATGTGGATCCCATGCAACAGCTAAATGTGGGCTGAGCTGATGCTGGATCGTAGAATCATAGAGTCCCAGAATGGTTTGGGTTGGAAGGAACTCCAAATCTTATCCAGTGCCAGCCCCTGCCATGGGCAGGGACACCTTCCGCTATCCCAGGGTGCTCCAAGCCCTGTCCAACCTGGCCTTGGACCCTTCCAGGCATTCAGGGGAATAAAGGATGTAGCACAAATGCCTCTGCACCCTTCAGCAACAGGACACCAGCAGCACCTGGGACTCCCAAACCCTCTAAGAGGCTTTAGAGGGGGCTGAAATTCCTGCTCATTCTCTCCCTCTGGTATCATGCAGAGGAAAACTCTGTGCAAGGAGCCAGGTAAACTCTTCAGACCAAGACATGGCTCCTCTAGATTTTGGGCTGTGGTACATCAGTCCATTTAGGAGGCAGATGAAGAACATTTTTGTCTTTGTGCTTTTCTATTTAATCAGAAAAATCTGACCATAAATGAAAAGTTAGTAAAAATAGCTCGTGAGACTGCAAAAGAAAAGAAAAAAATTAAGCCAAAACAGACTCAAACAAATAATTTAGGTCCAAAATCTAACCTACTGTGTAGGACTTTATATTTCATGTGATGGTCAGTGTGCTCATTATTCAAATAGATCTCATTTTTCCTTTTATTATTCTCTTTGTGCCTGATAAATTTCCCAAAAGCAAAACATTGCCTACTGGTTCAAACAGAAAATATGATTTAAACATTTTTTTTCTTTGCTCTATCACAGCAGCGATTCAACCCACCAAACGCTGGTGGGATCGCATATGGCGCAGATGCTCTGCAAAGTCAAAACACCACCAGATCATTAATCTGAGCAGCTCCAGTAATCTGAGTTACGTTTCATTTGGTAATCAACAGCAAGATGTGAAATCCTTCTCCCTCTCGTGCCGTACACTGTTGGCTGCCCATCAGCTGTGCTGTGACTTCACCCAGCTAAGGCAAAGCCAAAGCACATCCCGACGTGCCAGCAGAACACAGGCAAGAGGGATGCAGGATATTCACCAGGTGAGCGTGTGGACAGCAGCATCCCTGAAGGTGGAAGATATTTCTGACCTGGAGCAGGTGAGACACCAGATTTTAACTGTCTGTTCCCACTCAAAGCAGACGATAAGTTACTGGTGAATGTGTGGCAGTAGCACTTATTTCCCCCACTGCCTAAATCTCTGCCTCTAAAGCAGCTTCAGCCGTGTTGAGGAATAACACTCTAATCCTTTCCTACAGAATTATTATTCACACTATGAATAATAACTGCAGTCTGTGGCTGTCCCTCAGAATCCTGGAAGTATCAAATTGTTCATAAAGACAGGGTTAATATGGTTCTCACTGCACTGTTGCAGACAAGCTCATGGGAGAAAGCACCAACTGCTCTTTGCATGGAGGTGACCCAGCCGATGCTCTTTAAAGTGTTACCGTTTTAACCTGTGAGGTCTGACTGTTGCCATGTCTAATTTTTCCCCAAACTTGCCAAATTCTACTAAAATGAGAGTCAATGTGAGCTCCTGGCTCAGGGCTGGGAATGGGAACACCTGGTTTCTAGGGCTGTACCTGTCACTGCTGCGAGGGTCACTGGGACAGTTCCTTCCCAGGATCTTGCCAAGTGGAAGATTTGGGAGGAAAGAGTCCTCCTGCAAAAGACCCAGGAAGATGAAGGCAGAGGCTGCTGCAGGGATGCCATTACTGTTATTCTGCCAGTCAATTGCAATTAGGAGTGATTAGTTCTGCCTGGTGCAAATGACTCTGGAACAGGAGGGCACCGATGTACATCAAACACCCCAATTCAGCGCCTTTATCATCACAGGAATCTTGTCACAGACATCAGAGGGCTCGGGACATGCCCGTCACATTCAGACCCCTCATCTTTGTGCAGATGTACATATTTTATTACTTAAGACTAGGAACAGTTAAATGTTTATTTAAGGCACAAAAGAGATCTCATTATCACTCTGTTTTATAACACAGTATCCATAATGCTTCTCTTTATGGCTCATTCCCTGGAATGAACTGGTTTGCAAATGAGAAACAGACATTCAGGGGTTTTGGGCACAAATGACAATCCTGACTCATTAATTCTTAGCTGAGCTCAAGCCTTTTCCACGGGTTTTGGAGAGCTGTGCAGAATCGGATTAAAACCTTTTCACTTGAAGAAGTGCTGCTGACGGTCACTGTGACTTCAGCTGCCAGAGGGTCACCCTGGCATTTGGGTATTTAAGAACTTTCCTGGCTCCATTATGTATAAAATCAGACCCATTTCAGAGGTGCAATGTAGCACAAAAGTGCTCTATTATACTGTATAATAGAATATATTATATATATATTATACAGTTAGAGGACGCAGCTCCTGATTTTATGTGAAATTGCAATTGGTGCAAAAATAAGGCTTCTAACACCTTTACCTTTTAGCAAAGCTGTTGACGCTATTATTTGTTGAATCTGATGCTTTCCTGCTACTAAAACCTACTGTTTTCAGCTGAAGTATAAAAACTCCTAAATTCTCTTTATGCTAATTTATTTATACGAGCTGTGTACGCATTAGCCCTGCAATGAGACTATTAGTAACACACCAACTAAGCTATCTCTACTTTGAATGTTTAAATATTCAGTTCCAAATGATGCTCAAAGATTTAAAGCTCAAAACATATTCAGTGCTTTTCATCATAAAACTCTTTTGCACTGATGATTTTACAGAGCTTTGCTTGTATGCAGGCACTTAGTGGAAGACCAATTGCACAACCTTTTTCCCCTTACAAGCATTCCCGAGGCTAAATAAGACTTTACCAGCAACAACAAGACCCATCAGTTATCTATGCTGTAGTGTAAACAATGAAATTCTTATTATGTACTCAGAATTCACAGAGCCATTTCCATGGTAACTCTGTTTTCATGTCATATCTTTAATGAATAGGTAATGAAAGAAATGCTGCATTTACAACTTCATTACTAGTAAAAAAAATACAGCAGTAAATTTGAATTATAGTAGCTGTCATTTTTAGAACATGCTGAAGATCATGCAGGAATTTCAAGCCTGTCATTCTGAAGTGACAAAGTAAACACAAGCAGAAAAATATACCAGGCGCTCTTGTTTTTAATTCCACTCTTCAGTTTGTTCTGCTATTCATAATTTTCTGATACAGAGTAAAAGCTTAAATAATAAGACAAGGTCATGGTGGGATGATGGGGCAGGCACAGTTGGAGACAAGTTGTGCACTTGTGAACACGTGTACCAGCGCTAGTGAATTTTAACGACTTGATCCATCATATTTTAATTACATAAATCACTGAAGTGCTGACTTCTATAGGTATTACTTTCTGGAGAGATACAAAATGCATCACGGGCTGGAGATGATGTTTACCTGTGGGACAGGACTGGAAAGTGATTTTGACTGGTGCTATAGACAGGGAGGGAGATAGTCGGAGCCAGGCAGGTAGAGCAAGGCAGAGGAAGATTGCAGCACAGCCCCCCCTCGATATTGTAACCTCTCCAACGAGTTACAACACGGAGTAAATCAATGAGCCCATCCAGCAGGAGCTGCCAGCTCGACAGGCTGGGGATGCAGGTCTGGCTCATGGGAACATGCCACTATTGGAATGCGAGACACGGAGCCAGGGAACTTTCCATGTTTTACATTTCTGCAGGCTTAGAGGCTGAACCTTTCCACTGCCCCTCCTCAGCAAGAGCAGAACTGCAGCATGTTTGAGAAAGGTGCTGAAATCTTCCTTCTTGTGAGCACGCAAATGGTGCTGCAGGGCAGGAGCGAGTGCCAGGTATGTCCAAGCCACACAAACATCCTCCTCCCATCACAGGGGAGCAACCCAGTGTCACAACTTCACCACAGATCCCTAATATGTCCTTTACTAAATCTCCCATTTCTTATTTCACGTGTGAATACCCAGGAATCTGTGCCCATTAAAAGGTTCAGAGCCTGCAGAGCCAACAAGAACCCCCAGAAAGGGCCTGAATCTGGTTTGGAACTCAGTGGCATTGATTGACTCATGGACACTGGGGTTGGTCTGGGCACAATAAGCACACACAAAGCCCAAAATAGGATTATGGAACAGTAGTCCCAAGAGCAGCCTAACAGTGTGGGGAGGTAGTCCGGTGAATTGGTGCTCAGCCATTAAAAGTTTTATTCAAATCCAGATAATTTAAAATTGCATCTTCCCAATGGGGACAGAATAACCAAGTGTATTAAACACTGTTGCTGTTTGAGAGCTGCTGGGAAGGTGGTGTGTGTTTTTGGGATGAGTGTTTGTCTGCAAAGAAGATTTGTTAGTTCTTGCAAAAGGTGATTTGGGAGAAACTACCACTGGTACAAAGTCGTTATAGATGGAGGCCAGAGATGTTGCAGAGATTAAACTTGTTACAGGAATATTTTATAGCCCACCTGACCAAAACCGAACAACTGGACTGTGAAATGATTGAGCAAATAAAAAAAAGCAGTAAAAACGCTGCAGTGATAGAAATGGAAGATTTTTAACTACCAGAGCATAGGCTGGAGTCCATTAAGCGCTTGAAATAAGGCTGGAGGTGTGTGGGAATGTGTGGCTCACTGGATTTGTTTTTTAAGAACTCATTAAATGCCCCAGCAGTCGTTACCTGGGTATTAAATAACAGGGAATAAATACATCTGCCTCAACACTACTAAACTGGGCATTATTAAGAGCTGGATGTAAAGGACTGTATCCATGAACTGCATGAAGAAAACCCTTATCCTGAGTGTACATCACCCAGGAACATTTCTGGGCGTCATCTCCAGGTCCCTTCTCCATAATTATTGGTACACATGGACCAGAGTCTCCTTTAGCATCTTCCTGTTGGGAACTGGTGTCCTGGGAGAGGCCATAACACAGGGGATGGAGATGGAGTTGGAGGACACCGATAACAGTTAGGGAGACAACTAAGCAAATGTGAAGGAAATTTTTCATTTAATTATTTTTTTAATCTTTTTCACTGCTTACATAAACATTTCACACCCACTGTAGATGTTTCTTATCTCAGGATTTGCCAGAAAAAAAAAAAAGACAGAGAACTATACTGAGATACTGGCATTTTGAGGCAGTAGGGTGAGGAATAGTGACTTAAGGATTCAGGAGCTGTTCCTGCAAGACTGATGCTGACAAACTGGTCCCAGTGTATGACCAGTCTTCTACCTCATCACCTTCAGTATTCTGGAAAACCTTTCCCAGCTAAATTTTCAGTTCTGCCTAGCAAACAACTGCTTTTATATGCTTGAATTCCCAGTGACTCATCTTACAGATTTGTGGAACTCGGGAAAACTGTTGATGCTTCACCTTTAGAAAATTACTCTACTTTTTCTTTTTTAGCCAATTTGTAAATTAAAATTGACTTGATGTAAACTGTCAATCTCATTTAAATCCCTAATCCCTACTGAGATCTGTGGAACAGAGCTGTTGTCACCTGGAAGGTAGGGAAACATTTGGAGTTATTAGAGGTGGAGATATTTTATACATCTGTGAGATATACAAGGCTCTCAGCATGTGTTACTGCTTCCCTGCGACGTCTGGCAAATGTTGCAGGCACCACTCCTAATTTAGGTTTAAAAATAAGGCAAGAAAAGAGAAAACTGGGAGGTTTTGAGAGCAGACTACGTGTGGTGTTACTGTGGGATCAGGACCTGTCCTGTCTCGGGATGTGCAGGAACGGCTGCATCTCCAGCACTGCAGCCTTGGGAATGGTCTGGATGCAGGAGGTATTTTTGGGGTTGAGGAAAAGCCCTGGAAGGTGCATATTCCCTATGCTGCCCTAACGTAGGTGGCCTTGCTGCCTCCTCTCTGCTTTTGAGGTTGAATGACCAGTCCTGTAATCAATCAGTCACCTCTCCATAGTCACCTCAGATCGATACCCCTGAGGCCTGGGGAATGTTCCCATTCATTCCCAACACGTTCCCGCAGCACTGCCACCAAGTGAAGGGTTTTTGTAGCACAGGAAGGGGTCAAAATCCACTACTCAGAGTAACAGGAACATTGGGATGGGATGAAGCTGTTAAGTCTCTGCTTAACACCAAATAATCTGATAAAACAACAGCTTTTAAACCATTATATTTTTCCCTCCTGCTTTTCTTTCTGAAAGGCCCATCAGGACTCTGAGGGCTGGGAATCCAACTGTGATCAGAACATTTATAAACAATCACTTTACATCCATTTGGTTTTGTGTCAATATTGTCCATGAGTTCTTTTTCCCTCGCTTGTGTGCATTCCCTCAGCATTTATCAGTGAACGATCAGATCATATCTCAGCATTTATTTTGCTGACCTAAATGATCCAGGTTCTTGTATCCTCTTGAGCAGGATCAGAGTCACAGCTGGCAGTCCAGCAGATGCAGCAGGATGGCCACACACTGGAATATATCACTAGAACTACTCCAAATACCTTCCCGGCATCACATCGTGGCTCAAAATCCTCTGGGATTGCTGAGCATGGCTCAGCTGTTCTTCCACCAACGTACCCCTAACCTGTGAGCCTCAGCTTATCCCAGAAATCATCCCTGCTTGTCCCAAAGGGCAGATGCTCCATCTTATTCTCTTCTGGTATTCCAGTGCCAAATTCCATGCAGGCAGCAAAGCGAGTTCTTGTCCTGATGATGTTTTTAATTTTGTGCTATCTCTGAACTCCATTAGCAAGGTCCTCCTCCCCAAGGCCACTCCCTGGAATACTGCACAAGATAGTGTCAGGACCAGTCTTTGGGGAATGCTCCTGGTAACCTCCTTCTAACACGATGTCTTCCCTGCTAATGCAATCTGTTTTCATTTCTACCTGTGGCTCGTTCCTTATCATCCTTCCTGGTTTTCTACTAATCTCCACTGCCTCCACGTTCCCTGATAATTTCCCATGTGGTGCTATATCAAACGCTTCGCTGAAGTCCATAAAGATGAGACCCAGTGCATTTTCTTTGTCACTAAAATCAGTTATCCTACCACAGAAAGAGATCAGGCTAGTGTGGCATGTGGTAGCATTGGACAAAAAAGAAGTGTGTTATTCTATTTTCCATTTATATCCTCTTTCGCAAATTATTTAATTAAAGTTTTACATGCTGGTTTTCCTCCAAATATCGTCTGAAGCCTGTACAGTGTTGATATCAGAAAATGAGGTTTTGGCTGTTGAGAATGTTGTCCATACCCTTGTCCCCACATCCCTGTCTCCAGCTGGACAGATGTATTAACCCTTCCTAATCTGAGCCCACCGAGCATCTTGAATCTTGTTTCTACTTGAGACCAGATAAATTCTTACCATTTGATTCCCACAGCCATCCAGCCTCTGTCCCACACTTTTCTTGAAAACCAAGACACAGACACTCATTTTTGGGATCATACCTTGATTATTTCTACACAACCCTCTCTGTATAGTCTTAATTTCTTTTGACTCAGTGATGCTTCTGAGCCCCTTCCAACTCAGACTGTTCTGTGATTCCGTGAGTCTGTGATTCTGTGATTCTTTCTTCTTACCCCTTGAAAGCCTTGGTATCTCTTATAATGTTCCTTGCAAAGTCTGTTTTGGCTGAGGTTTTTTCACTTACTTTATCCTTATGTTTCCTGAATTCCTTCAAGCACCTAACTATATTGTTAGGACCTAGCATTTATAAGAAAACCCCCAAGTTATGCAGCCTCTGTCTCTGCATCTGTTCCCATCTACAAAGCAGCTCAGTTCATTCATTTCTAAAACCATCTGCCTCATCTGATAAGCCCCTGCCACGTACAAGGGGGGGTTGAATTGGCCTCTGTGCCTGCTATCACACAACTAAACAGGAATAAGGGGTGCAGGAACAGGACCACAGCCCTAACACAGGCTCTGCTGCTTGCCCGAGGTGTCAGGGACTTTCCCTACCATTTTAAGACAGTTTTAGTACTATTTTTGAGGTGGATCCACCGAGTCAGACAGTAATTTACTTGGGTTTTGTGCAAGTACTGAACAGCTCTTCCTGAAATCCATTGTATTGATGTAACTCACAAGGCTGTTCAGTGAAAAACAAGCAGTATTTGCACTCTAAGTTCCAGTACGGGGATGAAGTAGCATTAAGAAAAGAAAAGGAAGGAGAAAAAGAATTAGCTCATCCACCCAAACACTGTAATACTACAGCAAACACGGATCTGTCACTGCTGAGAACAAAATAATGAAGAGTAGCCAGGATTGCACAACTACAAAAGATTTCATTCTCTAATTGTCAAAAAGCATTAAAGATCAACTATTTATTGTGTAGGAGAAGGAGGGAGAACAGACTTCAGTGCCTGCCTTCACCAGAGGTTGTCCCTAATTGACATGCATGGATTGCAACCAGAGGTTACTGAGCGAAATTTGTTTGCATTTATTAATCAAAAGGAGTCAAAGGCACACAAAGATATCATCAAGGCTCCCTTGTGCTTGGGGAGGCTGACAACTAAAATTCTTGATGAAGTGTTTGCAGAATGTTTGCAATCTGTTCACAGCCTTTTTACTTTGCAGGTGCAAACCTTTCTATCTTATACATCAAAGAAACAATTGAAAATTAAACATAGTAAACATCTCCGTACAGGTTTTAATCTCCCATTTCTACAGGACAAAGGGAGTGCTATAATTAATTTCAAAGCAATGTTTGAGTTCTTTCAATATTCATTTGGGCACATTAGCATGTCATTAGCTATGTTTTAAACACCGATCCTTATTTCCTTCTCCTACACACCTTTCTTTTAGCCCTTTTGTTAAAAAAATAAAAAATGAAATAAATAAATGGGAAAGTTGTACTTCCTGGGAGATGTCTTTAATGCTAAAGCATCCATGCATAGATAATTATCTTGCTCAATGAAATAGATTGGGGGAATAATGTATGGCTTTTGAGGTAAAGCAGAGGCAGCAGAAAATAGATGAAGAGAAATAATTCTTTTCAGTGATGTTAAGAACGTGCAGGGGCAAAGACACTCTCACCGAGTTTTGCTATCATGCCTCGTGAATAATGTATTTTATTATATCCATTGTGGTTATCTTTTAATATGTTAATAACACTTCTAACACTCTTCCCCCCCTTGTTCTTTTATGTAGTTTTAAAACTCTTTCTTTTATTAAGATGTAACAAATGGAGATGCAATCAATAGATACTTATTATGTTGGTAACTAACTAGTAAAAGGATTTTCTTGTAAGTTTAATTTTAAACACAGATCTGTTTGAACAATGTCTACAGGGTAATTTCAGCCATCTATCTGCAGCATTTCCTGTAGCATTTCCGAGCTAACTCCTAATAACATCCTCCCCCTTAGGTATATTAATTTTATACATCCTGAACAGGAGATTGAACAGTCCTTAAACAGCCACGCAAGGTCACTGACACTAACAAAAATAGAACCTTTCATTGTGCTTTTATCAAGTCACGCTGGCGTTTATATTAGCCTGTGTGGGCCTGAACAGCACGGATATTTGCTGGAGTTTAATATACAATTGTTTTCAAGAACCATTCAGCTCAATTTGTATTGAAAATATTACTTGGGAAACAATGAGCCTTTCAGACGTTTTGGCTGTCTTTCAGCTAAAGCTATAATTTCAGTGTTTGGAGGGAGGTATGAAAAGTGCCATAAATGTACCCAGGCTGCCAATCACAGGGGAAGGGCAGCAAAACCCAAACTGTCCAGTCCAACAAGGCTCACTGATGCGCTTCTGCTGCCCCTCTCAGCCACAGCAGCACCCCCCTGGAGTCCCTAGGCTGAGGATCCACTGCTGCCCCTCTCAGCCACAGCAGCACCCCCCTGGAGTCCCTAGGCTGAGGATCCACTGCTGCCCCTCTCAGCCACAGCAGCACCCCCCTGGAGTCCCTAGGCTGAGGATCCACTGGTGACCCATCCAGCCCCCGATGGGCAATGGAACACCCTGCACAAATCTGTTCCCTGGCCATGCTCCAGACTGGTACAGGGGCTGCCTTTCCTCCCGTTAATGCAGTGGCAATTCCCCCGAGGTCTCATGCCAAGCTGGCAGGAAACACTCCCACACATCTCCTCACCAATCTGCCTGTACCAAGAACCAGCCTGGGCTTTGAAACTCCACAGAACCACGGAATGGTTTGGGTAGGAAAGGACCCTTAAAGATCATCTCATCCCACCCCCTACCATGGGCAGGGACACCTTCCACTATCCCAGGTTGCTCCAAGCCCTGTCCAACCTGGCCTCGGACACTTCTAGTGGAAAATGTCGCTGCCCATGACAAGGGGTTGGAAATAGATGATCTTTAGGCTCCCTTCCAACCCAGGCTATTCTAAGATTCTGTGTTTCCGTAAGGTCTCCCTGGAACCTTCTCTTCTTGAATGGGGACCTTACAAAGCAGTACAGGTTAGTGAGTTGGCAAATTTCCCTGGGGTAGTCAAAGAAAGAGGTGGGTATTTCATAATTACTTAATTACCTGAACATCTTCACTCTCATCTCAGGCTTTTCAGCAAGAACAAGGAAATGCACACAAAAATGCTAATTAAGCCTGGATGGAACAAGAGGAGGGATTCAGTTGTCATCTGAACTGTAAGAATATTGAACTCTCCGAGCCTTCCTGTGCAGCTCACAGGGAAAAAGGAGGGAATAAGTGTTTAACAAGACAAAAACACCTAGCTGAGTATCTGTGAGTTTTGTTAAATACTCTTAAGTATTCCCATCCTTACTGACACACTTGTAGGATAATTAAATGAGCGGATGGTCCCCTAACAGCCATCTTCCTATTACCAAGTGCAGCAAGAATTTTACTGCAAATATAAGTATTCCTAAGTATAATGAGGACCAGTTGACTCAATACCAGGGACAGCCCCCTTCACAGGTTGATCTGAAGTTCTGCTGCAGTAAATTTTTCAGTCTGTCTCTGCTTCTACCTAAAACCTTGCTGAGCCTGCTCATCTTCAGGAACGCACAAAATCAAGGACAACTGACCATGTAGACAAAGCTTTGAGTCAGCTCTTATTTTTATCTGAATTTTTCTGCCCACCCCTCTGAATGGGATCACCCAGGCACTCAGAGCACCCTCAGGAGCCCACAGACCTGGGCTGTTCCTTGCAGCAGCATAACCTCGTGCAGCTGCACACAAATGGGGGCAGAATTGGTCCCTTTCCTCCTCCCAGCATCCCAGGTACAGGTGACTCTCACTGTGATCCAGACTTCTCGTGATCAAACAACAGCTTGCTCCAAACGTGGTTCCTGTCAACAGCACAGGGAATGTCCATTCAAATGACTTCTTCTCCATGCAAATATCATCTCCAGCATCCAGGTCTGCGTGGGGCTCCTTGGCAGAGACATGCTTGGGAAGGGCAATATTCAGCAGAAAACATGCACGAGGGTGAGAGTCTGAGTGTACATAAAGACACACAAATATTGATATTTGTGCACACACATTATCTCACAGAATTGGATTTATCCACTCAGGGCCAGCACACGTTTCACAGACATATTTGTTTCTCCTGATGTTATAGACCTTAATTACAAAACCTCAATTTTCATACATTCTATTCATTTTTCATACTGAATGGAAGCAAATGAAATTGTCTTTTTTCTTTTATTTTTTGCACTCAGTGCTGTGATGAAATGAAATTAAATATGACACACTTCTGAGACAAACACTTAGCCCCTTCAAAACGAGAGGACTGCTCCATGTCAGTCTTTTAATTGTGTGACTATGCTCAAAGCCATCTTAACAAGTGTTTCACGTGGCCATGCTGACCCCTAATTCAAGCTATGAGGTTGTGATAAGAATCTTCCATTTTAATTTACAAGAGACAGAAAGAAACAAACAAAACAAGCACAAGGTCTCTTGCTGCAAAGCAAATCACTGAAGTGGGAAGCACTTCTGGAGGGTCCTTGAGCAATCCCCTTTCCATGCCCACCTTCCCTGCCTGGGACAGCACTCACTGCTGCTGCTCACCCAAGATTGGTTTTTGGAGCTGGGATCAAGATCACAGGTTTATTGTCAGCTCTGGCACTGCGTTCTCCTGTAAAACTGAGTGCAACTTGCAATGTGAGGCTTTTTAGGCCATTCATGCTCTCTTCCTCCAATTTATTGCAAAGGCCATGTTCTGAAATTTCCAGCCTCTTTCACATTTTCTTCTCCTTCCTTCCTTTTCCTGGTTTCCCACTGGACACACCATGAGCCTGACTGTCCCTACTCCAGTTTACACCACCACCCTTGCTGGGCGCCTCCCCCAGCATCCCTGTGCCTGGCGGATCCTCCCACCCAACAGCCAAATTCGGACAATGCAGCCAATTATCAGCTGCTTTGTTCTCTCCAAAAAGGCTCCATTCCAGCCTGTTATTTCCTTCTGTTTCAGCAGTCTCCAATGATTTTGATTGCTCGTCTGAAGAATAATAAAATAGCTTCTTATCAAGCCTTTAAAAAATAATATACCTTGACACGGTTATTTGAGATTCAAAAGTCAGGGGGGCAGAAATAATTATTTTCAAAAGGAACAGAACAAAGTCTCTCTTTACACAGACACAAGAGAAACATGGGCTACTCCAGCAGGAAAATATCATCAAGACTGAGTTTATAGGGACTAGAGGTTTGTAACTGCAACTAAAATATAAAGAAGAACGTTTGATAATAACAAAACTCAGAGAGAGTGCACAGCAGTTAAACCCAATCTACTGAGAGGTGAGCCTACAGAACTGGAGTAACATGGTACAGAAGCTTATAAGAGGAGACATAGACCTAATTAACCTAAGCAGTGCAGACAACCCAATCTGAATGCAAACCATTCCCAGTTGCTACTTCCTTGGTCCCAGAAATACCCCCAGGGCCCAAAGACACTGGAGCAGAAATTCCTCGGGTTGTGGCACACCTACAGCAGTAGGGAGGGAAATGATGGAGAACTCAAAGCCAATTTCTGACGTTAACACAAAGCAGGGACAATGTCTCTGAAGGCATCAATGTGTAAAAATCACCCTTACTGTAAAGAATTTCTTTCTAATATCAATCTACACGAAATACACTCTTTCACCTTAAAGCCATTCCCTCTTGTCCCATCACTCCTTGTCCCTGTCAAAAATCCTTCTCCACCTTTCATGGTTTTGTCCTTTTTTTTTTTCCTTTTTGCGAAGACAGTCTAGGAGGGTTTGGGGAGGAAGCTGAAACCAGGAAAAGTTTGGAAAAAATACCTACCACTTAGATAAATCTTTTAAAAGACAAACAAATCCTCAAGTCCAATATCTATTAGCAGAGAGTTAAATTTTTGGAGATTCACATGGTCACAAGCCCCAGAGGAGCAGAGAGTTCCTCACTCCGAAGTGTGTCCGTCACTGCTTTTCCAAGGAGCTGCTGAGCCAAAGGGCTGGTTATGATGGGCTGATATTTACAGCAGAGCAGTTGCCACATAAACCCCATGGTGGGACTGCATTGTTTGTTTGTTAAGTGTTTCTTTGTTAAGTGCTCTGACATCCAGGGTGAGGAAGGACGTGAATAAATGACAATAAAATGCATAAGGAAGGGAGCACAATGGGAGTAGTTTGCAGTTTATTTCTGTGAGTCAATAACTATTCTTTTAGCTGTAATTTTTAGTCTTTATTATTCCAAGATACGGTTATTTGTTAGTAGGTGAACGAGGAAGGGCTTCACGAACCATAATGCAATGATGCTCTCACGTTGTTGTGGCATTAATCAGAGGATCTAATTTTATGTGTTGTCCAAACATCAACAAATCTTTTTTAAAGGTATCGACTTTATTGATTTAAAGACATATTGTAGCTCTTGGGACAAAGACAGAGGAAAGTTCTACACAGATGTGCAGCAAAGAAATAGGTGTAATTACTACCCCCTTGTGTTTGCTGTGTTTCACTGTGCTGGTGCTCCACGTGAAGCCAGGAGGTCTCCCTCTGAGTTCCACAGAAGCAGCTTAGAGCTGGGTAAGGGCAGTGCTCCAGAAATGCTGATCTTTCTACCTGTTAGAGAAAGAAATGAGCAGGCACGGAGCACTTAAATGTGGGAGTTGTGGCTTTGGTTCCTGAGATTACCAGAGACTCCAGGAGTCACCCAGGATCAGTTGCTCATCGTGGGTCTGAAATCCCAGTGTGACCATGTGGAACACACAGCCTGCTTTTGCTTTTTCTTTGATTTCTAGACCATGAGCTGCTTCAGCCAAGCACTTTCTCTTACTACTCAATTGTAAGATGTCTCACACTGGGACTCCAGACTATCTGGTGTGTCCAGGGATTATTGCAACTGACAGCTAAAATGTAACAACTTGATCATTCCTTACAGTTTTATTCAAAAAGCTTCTCTCCTAAATGCACACAAAAATAGTCTGTGTCTAAAAGGATAGGTCAGGATAAAGGGTATTCTCTACTTTTCTACAGATGGTGAAGTGAAGCCAAAGAAGAGAATTATTCCATAAAGTTCATAAATTGAGGGCCACAGTAAAAATCCCCAAAGTCTGTCTGTTTCTGTAGCTGGATTCTTCCTGCTGAGCTCAGGCATCCTGGGTGGGAGGGCTGACAGGAGAAGGGATGAGGGGAGAGCACAGACTTTCTGAGACATCTTCTCAACCTTCTCAACCACTTCCAGTTTTGACTCCAAAAAAGTATTTCAGATTGTTTTGGTTTTTTCTTTCAGTGAGAAAACACTTTCAGTTCAGATTGGAAAGGACCATTAAAGAAGTTAACTGCGTTTTTATTTGTTTGTTGAACTGGCAAATACATTTTTCACACTCTTCCTGTGGTTCTGCCAGCAGGACACATCAGCACTCTGCCATGGGATTGCATCCCTTGACAAATTGGCTTTCCTCACTAAAATGCTCCCCTCCTTACCTGACGCCAAAACTCTCTCATCTCATAAATATCAGGAAGGCTTCATGGAACTACCAGTGAGGATGATAATAGAATGAACTTCAGGAGGAACGTGATGAGTGTTATGGAGAGAAATCTCCTTAACTTTATTAAAGGAAATCACTTGCAATAGATTTAAGCATAATCCTTCTTGATGTTTTTTAACATTGGTAGGAACCACTAAATACATCTTTTAGGTTCCCTTGAAGACTTTCATGGACTTCTTTTGCCTACAGTGCTCTGAAACTGTTCCTGCTGTGGATCCCCTGTGGTGTCTCCAAACAAACTGCTCTGTTCTGACCGTGCTGTTACAAGGTACCACAAGATGATAAATCACATGGGCAATTGTTTTGTTACTTCTAAGTGCGGGTTCATTACTTTTTAATTAAAAACTACACAGAAATTATTGCAATCATGCAATCAAAAATGTCAAAACTCCTCTGGATTTACTTAAAAAGGACATGTCTGTCTGGGAGACTTCAAGGACTGCTTCAAATCACCGTCCTGGCATGTAGTGACAGGACAAGGGAAAATGGCTTTAAACCACAGAGTAGGTTTACTAAGAGAGTAGGTTTAGATTAGATAGCTGGAGGAAATTGTTCCTGTGAGGGTGGGGAGGCCCTAGCACAGGGTGCCCAGAGCAGCTGTGGCTGCCCCTGGATCCGTGGCAGTGTCCAAGGCCAGGTTGGACATTGGGGCTTGGAGGAGCCTGGGACAGTGGGAGGTGTCCCTGCCCATGGCAGAGGGTTGGAATGAGATGATCTTTAAGGTCCCTTCTAACCCAAGCCATTCTGTCATTCCAAGACCATACAAATGGCACCTTTTCCATCTCCTTAGGCTTTCTCATAGACCACTGGGCTTTAAGACTCATTCCACTTTCAGCCTACAGACACAAACCTCTTTTCCCTAAGGCATCATAATCTTCTCTGTGTTTTTTCTTATCCCCATATGCCAAGGACAGGCAGTGAGGGTGGGGAGAGGATGAAGTTCCCTGCTGCCTCTCTTGGAAAGCACTGCTCCCACAGACACTTCCTTTACGCTCTCCCTGCTACTCAGGACTCCATGCTGGGGTTTGAGAGGCCCACTGTGTTTGTGCATCCACAGCCAGAGACCATTTGTCACACCTTCCCGTGGCAAAGGAGTTTGTGCAACAACATCTGTGGTGTTTTGGAGAAACTCCTGGAACGGGCTGGCTTGGGGCCGTACACCGAGCGGGATGAGAGGCAGGCACGGCATCACAGACGCAGGCGTTGTGTGTAACCTGCCTGGCGGAGAAATAGAACAACTGGGCTGTAATGAGATTATTACAGTGAGAAGTTATTCTGTTGAGATAAGGAAGAATTTTAATGACTTTGGTAGAAGGTATCAAGCCATCGTTAGCCAATCAGCCCGACTTCCCGCGCCGGCTGATTTTGCACATGTGGGATTGCTTTGCTTAGAGGCGCCCGGACAGCTCCATGATACCGTGTGACTGAAAGGGGAGATAAATCTCTCAATCTCTTTTTTTAATTTCAATACAATTGCCTTATTACAGCATTATGTGAGGAATATGCAGGGTACTTCCCAAGGGTTTTGCTTTTCCCAATAGCAAATGTCGCACTCAGTGTTTGGGCAGAGCGGTTCTCTGCTAAATTGCTCACAATGCAAGCTATTATAGAATAGAGGGACCCTGTGGGTATGATTGAAATTTATATGCACGGAACAATCAAGAATGCCAAGTGCACTGGATAAACTGTAGGTAGGTGGCAGAAGGCAGATAAGCAGCCTAGGAGGTTTAAGTTACAGGATCTTAAGCTGTAGAAAGATTCATTCTATAATTTACATTACAACCAGTTTCATTTGTAGAATGAATAATGGAAAGCTCCTACAGATAAGTATTTGAGGTCCAATCCTGGGAGGTGTTGAGCACTCAGCTCTTACCGAAGTCAGCGTTCCAGGCTTTTCCCAGAGTGTGTCTCTGCAGCTCGGGGGAGGTAACTTGTTGGTTAACAGCCACGGCAGATCCTCGAGCAGGGAAGCAGGGCTTGCACAGCACAGCTCCTGCTCTCCCCATCTAGCACATCAGCCTGCTTTGAGAGAGCTCTGCATCTTAAGGATATAAATCACTTCATGAAAAAGTACAGAGCGAATGATTTATTTACTTTAAAGACACCAATCAAAACATTAAGTGTTGCTACAGGAAACTATCCATTTTCCTTCGGCTGAGTAGCCAGGCAAAGATTTATGCATATTTGTATTCATACATAAATTCCTCTGTTCAAGTCTAACTAACTCCAAACCAGTAAATCTCCAGCCTTCCCTCCTTTCCATGATCTCAGACTGCCACACGACAACAGCACTGAAAAAGTTATGCACCACAAACAACATCAGACCTGCCTGGCAGCCTCAGCCCCCTCTGCCCTATCTCCTGTGACCAGAGGGATGTTGATGCACATTTCCCAATGGGTCTCTGGGCTGAGCATGGCATGAGGTCCAATCCACTTAAAAAAATTATTCTGATTCATTGCATTTGTGGTTTTTTTCAGAAAGTTAAACTGACAAAGCTCTATTTTCATGCAACTTCAATATTTTCCTAATGACTTAACTGTCCCAAAAGCAACTTCAACTAAAAGTATTCAAAATTGTATCCCTACTAAAGATGAAAGAAGGTGAGAATTGAGTTGGAAGAATGCCCTCAAGGTGCAGTAATTTTATTTAGAGTTGAGTTCTGCTTTATGTGAACCAGCAGTTTGGAGGCAATGGGTTTGCAGTTTGCAGCCATGGGTTTGATTGTGACCTACACCCATATGCAATTAAATAAAGCTGAGAAATATCCATAAGCAAGGCATGAGAAATTTTATGTGCTCTTAATAAATAATTATTAATTTAATTATGTCATTCAGATGAAACACTGGTGTTTCCTTCAAGTGTGTATTAGCATAATAAAAAGCTGCTTGAGAGGTACCAAAACTCCCGCAGCACAGCGTATTAAGCATCCTGTATTTGCCAGTTACCCAGCGATATTTGGGAAGAAAAAACCATTCCCTTTAATTCATGGAGCTGAAATGACACTCTCCCATGCGCCCCCTGGAAAGGGGGCTATATCTGAAGCACTCTGGAGGGCTGGGAGGCAGAAGGGCCCACAGAAAACTTGTGCTGGGCAGAACAAAGGCGCAGGAGCTGCGGTGGGGAGCGAGCGGCAGCCGCAGCGCCGGGAGAGCGCGAGCACAGAGCACAGTCCATAAAGCCACAATGAATGGTAATGACAGGCAATAAAATACCCTTTTAAAAATCCAGTAAAGGATAAAGACTGTAGGCTGCAGCACTGACTGGCACTGCTGCGGCTGCAAAACATCAGCAGATTAGCATAAAGCATGGCAAGAAAGTACAACTAAAAATTATTCAGTCATACCAAATGCTTGCAGGGAATCTAGGCCAAGCAAGCAATCAAAATCAAATAGAAACAAGGTATATGTAATCCCACAGTAAAAAGATTGAGCAACTGTACATTGCCAAGACATTTTAATACTCCTTTAGCCCACAGTTTTTGAAAACCATTAATAGAGCTATAAAAAGTGAGGAAAGCTGCACAATGCTGTTCAGACCAACACGGGGGTGTAATTCTACACCGATGTAGCACCAGTGTTAATATAATCTCTCTCATGTTACACAAGAAGCCCAGCAAGAGCATCATAAAATGCAATATGTGTTTTCTCTACAAGCTTAAGTGTCTTTTAGCATAATTATTCCTGATGCTTCAGTTATGGGAAGGAACGCTACCAATCTAAGCAGCAAGAAGGTATTTATTTGCCCTTAAGGTGCAATTACATTCTGGAAAATGGCTCTTTTTTAATTCAATGTTCTACTCCTTTTGCTTGTTAGGGGTCACACACTGCTAAGACCAAAGTCCTTGGCATTAGGTGTCTGCTCCTTAAAAAGCTCAAGTTCTGTACGCTGAGGTTTGTTTGTTTAGCCCTCCTGCTTTTTCTCTGGGTTGTTTTTTTTCAGCTCCTGCAGCTCTAGGAGAGTGAGTGATATCTGTTGTGGCACATGGAAAATCATCAGATCATAATTTAAAATTCCAAACACTAAATCTTTGTGCTGAGGATGCTCAAGGCAAAAAGGCCACTGAGTGGCTTTCTCTGTTGAATTCACAGAGCTACCAGTTAAGGCAAGGAAACAACCCCAAGACAACCTTTTATTTAAATTTTAATTTCAGCAGATTTGAAGTCATCAAGATTCACCCCATGGAATCTCTCCGAGGAGAGCCAAATCTTCCCGTGCAGGCTCTGCAGTGAGCCCGGCTCCCTTGGGACACATCTCCTGCCCGCCAGGCAGCACCACTGATCAGTGGTGACAGTGCTCCCTCCCTGGGAACAGTCACCAACCTTACCAAAACTGCAAGTTTTAGTAAAAAGCTCTCTTCTGCACATCTGGGAGCCTTGGAAGAGAAACCCCAGGCTCCACAGGCAGGGAGAGGGAAGGAGGAGGGAAAGAGCCCCTTTATTTGATTGTTCCCCTTGGGGCTGACTTGCCCAGTGGAGGAGTCTGGGATGAGGGATGTCATCATTCCACGGCCCAAGTGTGACAAATTCTACTACCTTAAATCACATTTTCCAGTCAAACATAGTTTCTATCACAACACAATGATGGGGTGATCATTCACTGGCATTAAGGTCAACTCCTCATCTGGGGAGCCCTAAGCCCCACAGATAAAGAAGGGGAAGATTTTTAAGGAGTAAACTTATTTCAGCATAGCTAAAAAGAGGTAGGACTTTTCCCTTCTGGATCATGTTCTTTGTGTACCACAAAGATTCTCTGGCGTGTGAAATCCATGACTATAAAAATACACGGCAAGAGCTGCTTTTATTAAATGATTAAATGTTTCAGCTTCTCCCCTGAAACTGTGTGCTTCAGCAAGAGGATTTTGGAGGAACATATGCAAATGGAAATAATATTAAAATAATTCCTTAGTCTCCTGCAGCCGCGTGCAGTGATTTAATACTATTAAATAGCAAACCCTTTTTTCATTTCAATATTTATCTTCAGTTTTTCTCAAGGAAAAAAATTAAAAGGCGCCTGTATTTGATTCTCTGATTTTATACAACTGAGTAAAAATTATTGTGCACTAAGCAAAGAAACTTGTACCTCCCAGCTAAAGCCAAAGTCTCTGCAGAAAACATGGATCTGGTCCAAGGAGCTGTGGGCAGGGGAAGATGGAGGCAGAGTTCTCTTGGTAGTTCTCCAACTGCCCCATGGCTTGGCCTTGTGGAAAAAAACATGCACTTTTTGGGACTGCTGAGCTCTGGGAAGCACAAAGGGCACTTCACCAGAGTGCTGGGGGATTGCAAAGGCCCTTCAGCAGCTTTGCTGCTTATTCCTTGAGTTTCAGCACAAGCTGAACAGAGCCCAAAGCCAAAGCTGCCCCACCAGGCTGACACCCAAGGGTGAGCCCAGCGCTCCAAATCTCCGCATCGGTGCCTCCCGCCGCTGGATGTTCTTATCCACCAGGGCAGCTACAGGCACCCCCAAACGCCTTTCCCTCTGGCTGGTGGGGGGTTTGGAATAAACGTGGGCACAGCAAAAAATACATGTGCTCCTTAACCCAGTTTCGAGGAGCAACCCGGCACCGCCTTCAAAAAACCTCTCCTTGGCAGCCACGGCTATTCCCAACCGTTGGGTAATGGGCAGGAGAAAAGGGTTTTTCACAGCAAACCGGGAGTGAGAGCAGTCAAAAGAAGGCGTCCAGGCTGTTAGGCTTGAATGGCACGTGGATAATAGGCAGGAGAGCAAGCAGGGAACTCTGCCTCCTTCCCTGACACCGACTGTTCGCGGTTGTGCAGCACTCCAGCGCTGCACTTAGTTCATGCTTTACCTTAAAGTGCCGCATTTTAACTGGAGAGGAAACGTGCAGCAGCTTTCATGCCCCTGCTGTGTAACTGTGGGCAAGTGCAGCCTTTGAAATGGCAGCCTCTGAAAGCAAGGAATGTTGAGTTGTATGGAAAGGCTTTCTGGCACGGTATTGACGATTAGCGAGGGAATAACAGAGAATTAAAAGAGGGAACTAAGTCGCTCTTGTCAGGCATCTCTCTTTCTTACCTCTTGCAGTATGGACACGTAACTGTGTCTAGAAATGAAATCTGGGATGGGGGGTGTTGGTCACAAAAGGAGGTTTTAATAATAAAAGCCCTGGGCACAAGATAAAAACTCGTAATTTGATGGGTTTTGCATGCACATGGAGTTGTGGCCATGGTTATGAACACATTTACACAATTTCCAAGAAAACAAAGAAGTTGGGAACTGAAAAAAGAACCCTCTCCTTTTGACCATTCAAGGTCTATGAATGAAGTTGGGAATTTGCACTCTACCTTATTCATTAAAATAGAAACTGCCATCACTTTAATGAGCAGCCTGAGGGTGGACAAAGTGCCTTGAATAGCTACGCACCATAGAGAACTTGGCATCCTCGCTGAAACATAATGTGGGATTGCAATTGTGGGATTTTTCCAGTGAATACGAAGTGATCAAAGATAACACTGCCCCAAAAAGAATTAAAACAGTGCAACATTGCATCAAGTTACAGCCAATGTCAATCATTACATGCCTGAGTGCACAGGATCTTTTAAATAATGTTATAGACATGCTGTGGCATTCAAAATATTCACTGAATTTCAAATTAAAATGCAAAAGCATGTTCCCTGCTCATCTGACCAGAATAGAGAACTCGAGGCACATCTTTCCAAATATTGCTCTAATGCCACATCATTTACCGTCAGCTGGAGGACAGGCTAATTTTATGCAGAACTGGATGATGGGAGGACTGTCACATTAAATGGATTCCCAAAAGTTACCTTTGGCTTTGGTCTTGGGAGATGAGAAATTAGCAAAGATGGAGTTACAAAAGATTGGGGAAGGAGAGGACTAATTGCAGACTGATCACCTTTCCTACTGTGAAAGAAAAAACCCTTGGCACAATGCAGAACTTGAACTCATCATTGTGTAGAGGAGAGTTTCTGGCATGGAATTCCAGCCTGAGCTGCTTGCTGGAAAAAAAAAATGTTGCTTTATTTACATGCTAAAGGGAACCACCTCCTCGCTTTGGGCTGCAGATAAGCAGCCGTGGTGGGGAAGAAAAAGAAAGGGAACAGTACACCATTCTGGAAAAGGAGAGGGTGGGAGGGAATGGAGTAAAGACACATCAAAGGAAATATTTATAATATGCCACTGCACAGGGGGAGAATGCAGAAGTCTTTTGCAAACATAACAGGGAGCTCAAAGTAATTTCAATTTCTAAAAAGGTCAGTGAGGAAATAGCAGAGAAAAACTTTACTCCAAGCCCAGGAATAGCAATAGAAATATTGGAGCATTTAACCTCAAAACCTCTATGAAAACAGCATGAAATTCAGTCTTCAGGTGGAAAGAAAAAAAACACCTTCGGTGAAGTCTACAGAAACCAACTGGGAGCAAGATAATCTACATGCTGTACAAGTGCAATTAAGTGGAGGATGGAGTAAGCAAATTTAGATCCCACAAAAACACGATCAACAGAAGTGAAGGGAACAAGTACACATCACCCACTACCGTGGTATTTTTTAGCATAAATTGATCCAATTTGGCTCTAATTTTCAACACTACAAGCTCATGGATTTGCACAAAGCACAGATTAGCCCAGGATCTGGCTCAGAAGCTGACAGAAATGATCTAAATCTCAAATAACCTCATGTCAGTTAAAGCCAGGCTCTCATGCTGGAGCCCTCGGCAAGCTCCGATGGCCAGGAGCTGTCCTGGGGATCCCACTGACTCCAAGAACATGCTACCTTCCCCTGAGCATGGGATCATCACCTTTTCTCTTTAACAGCCATACTGCTTTCAAATCTATGAGTAATATGCAGCCTAATTTTGCTAAATGAATTGTAATTACAGTAATTCATGCCTGTAGATTGTGCCCTTTTGTGGGAGGTTTTTGCTATGAGAGCCATTGTATCATCTTCTCTTTGGATCTACAGTTTCAGAACTGATCTCATGGAGCACTGATAGATCAGCTCGTGTGTTATGGCTCTGTTTGGGTAAGGGGTTTAATTACGTAATTTCATCATTTATTTTTCTGTGAATAAAATTGCATTTCATTGCATTTCATTTCATTTCATACATTCAAGGACAGCTCAAGGTCAAGAATGTGTCTGAATTTGCTCCTTGATTTAATTGTTTATATGATAAGGTTTACATCATAATATTTCATGAAAGGAAAAGTATGCAATAGACTTACAGGATTTAATTTAAGGTAAATGCTTAATTTAACATTCTTATAAATAAGAAACGGAGCAGTAGGAACAAAAGGGTTTTAAATGAGCAAACTGTAAAACTGCTTATTTGAAATGCTGAGAAGTGTGATCTAAAGAGCTGACTACTGGACAGGGAACCAGAAACTTTCAATAGGTATTACAGATTAGACTCAGATTAAGACTGTTGTCTCAAGCAAGTTACCAATCTCATCTGAGGTTGTTCAGTTCTCTGCCTGACAGTGCTTAAAAGACCCAAATTTGCGATGCGTTTTTGTCATTTAACTTTATGCCCCATTTCACATCAGCACTCTTCTCAGCCTCAAAAGAATAGAAAAGATAATGGGTTGGATCTTCAGCTGCCCCTTTCACCCAAGCACAGCCTGAGCATGACCCATTTCTCCTGTTCCCATGTCTGGGATCATCCTGCTTGTACATTCACTAAGGAACACCAAGCCTCATGGACAGAACTACCTCATCCATGCAGGACAATAACACACTGGTTTTGGAGCTAAATTGTGCCAGGTCTATCTCCTGCACCAAGGTTTGCCACTCACAGACAGTCATTTAGGGACAAGATGCCCAAAAATCCCCAAATGCTTTGAATGAATGTACATTACCATCTTCCCAGTCACCACTGGAAATCTCAGCAGGGCAGCGATTGATGTACACGAAGAACCATGGGGAAATAACAAAATGCAGAGAGGGGGAACACAGCAAGCAGAGCACAAGCAGGAACAAAATAAACGTGAAGATGAGGTTGTTAATGTGAAGATCAGCAGCTTTCAGGAGCCGTGTGCCAGACTGCATCTCTCTCGTCTCAGTTAGAGGTTACTTGCAACGGTGGGATTTGGTGGGAGTTGGAAGACAGGCCCTCCCAAAGAAACAAGGTGCTGCCAAGGAGCTGCTTGGCAATGCCTTGCTGCTGTAGGGCAGAAGGGCTGCCTGTGCCACTTCTGTCCCAAATTCAGCAGGGAATGGGGGCTGTGATCTGCAGCCCCCTCAGATGCTGCAGCTCCCAAACCTCAGCCTATGTGGACCTGCTGCCTACCACGCCCCTCTCAGCACCTGCTCTGTAGGTTGCCAACCCTCCTGCTAAAGGGTCTAAAAGCAGATTTGATGATCAAATCACCAAAGCAATGATTAAAACAACAAGAAAAAACCCTCCAGCAACAAAGTCAAAGAAAATACACATTCCCCTACACATTCAGATAGAAAGAATAAAATTAATTTTCTAAGATCCACAAAACTGAAGATGCCCAGCTGCGTGCAGAGGATTTCTAAGGAAGTTCCTGTGATCACTACCTGTGAGGATGGGAGAGTGTTGCAGAAGCAGCTGGAGGGTGATGGAAAAGCTTTCTGGACCCTAAAGCTTTTCCTTTTCTCTTCCTTTGAGAGAGTAAACACAGACTTACGCAGTCAGAAGTTATTTTTAAATTTCCTTATTCTATATTAAGAAGAATAAACCAAACACTACAAACAAAGCAACATGAGTTCTTTTATTCCTAATAAACAATGGGATTTATACTTAAGTGCGTATATGAATCCTACACCTCAGGTCACAATTTAATCTCTCTTTAATTTAATGCCCAATTTAATCTCAATACGACAGCTAACAATTAAGAGAATGCATGTGGAGCCACTTAGTGTTGGATTGTATCGGCCGTGTATTGACGGCAGATACGGGACTGTTTTCCCGTAGATCATAAAACTTCAGAGCAAAAGATTGCACAGTTCAGAGAAATGTCTCCTGTTCTCAGCAGCTTTCAGGATTAGGACTTTAATGAGCCATGACTGGCTCATACCCATGCATGTGTTGCAAAACCCCTGTAGTTTTAATAACCTACTTAATTAGCTAAATGTTCCATAGTGGACATTTTCAATGCAGTAGCTCAGGTATGACACACTCTTTTCTATACTTAAATCTCAGTCCAAAAAATAGAGTTTGTAATAAAACCTTTGTGCAAAGTGATCTTGCACAAGCTTTGTCCTTTTATGCCGTACTCTAAGCATGGGTCAGAGGCCCCAAACATCAGTGAGCACCATCCAGGCTTTCACAGAACACGGCAACAACCTCCTGGGCTCAGACCTCCAGTCCATCATCTACTTGCTTTGCTTCCTTCTCTTAGCTGTTCTGCCTGGAGAAGAGAAGGCTTTGGGGACAGCTTATATCAGCCTTCCAATACCCAAAGGGAGCTTGTAAAAAGGCTGGAGAGGGACTTTGGACAAGAGCATAGAGTGACAGGACAAGGGAAATGACTTTAGGCTGAAGAAGAGTAGGTTTAGATGAGATATTAGGAAGAAATTCTTCCCTGTGAGGGTGCTGAGGCTCTGGCACAGGGTGCCCAGAGAAGGTGTGGCTGCCCCTGGATCCCTGGAAGTGTCCAAGGCCAGGCTGGACAGGGCTTGGAGCAACCTGGGCTAGTGGGAGGTGAGTGGAATGAGATGAGCTTTAAGTTCCCTTCCCTCCCAAACGACTCTGTGGTTCTGCGAAATGCACCCTTTCCAACAGTATAGGATAATGCAACAGATAAGGAAAAACTCCTCACCCAGGTCATGCATTGTAGAGATGCAGAAGTCCCACTTTGCACAAAAGCAAGGATGGGCTGTGCTCTGTGTTAGCCACATTCCCAGATTTCTATCAGTTTAAGTGTTTCATAGATTTAAATCTGTGCATGTGCCTTACACAACCCCACTGCAGCAGGATTATTTCTAACACACAACTGTGCCTAGACCTTATTTGTCATGCTCCAGCATTCCTCAGTACAAACCTTAAAATTAAAATAAAATTACACTGCATTTTAAAAAATCACACCCCAAGTGATTTTATATAGTAAACTATTTATTTTAAAACAAGATTAAATATTGTGCCTCACTGAAATATTTTCTCTCAGCAGAGAGGACTCAGATGGAAAATTTCATACATTTCAACTGATTTTTTGCCTGAATGGTTTTCACATATTTTTCGAAAACCTAGTTGTGTCAAATGATTTATTCTCCTCTAACAATACGGTACAAGTAGCTCGGAAGATGCAAGTGCTGAAATGGTTGACGGCAGTTGGCCAATTAAGTGCTCTCCAGTATTCCGATTTTTTTTGTGCCTTGCACATACTAATCCTTTTCTTAATGCACTGAGGTTCTATCCAGCAGAAAGAATGAGCTAACTGCAAGGCTCGCCACACGAGGAGCAGGGAAATGTACGGCGACACGCTCGTATCCAGGGGAGGTTTAGCCAAGTGTGAAGTCGAAAACACAACTCGGGAGAAGCAAACACCAAGGAAGGGAAGGAAGCCCAGCCGGGGCCATGGGGTGTCCCAGGAAGCAGGGGAAGGTGCTGCCTGGCTCAGGAGCTGCGGGAGGGCTCCAGGCACGGAGGAGCCCGGCTGGGAAAGGCCTCCTGGGCTGCTCTCTCCAGGGTGGCCCGCGGGAAGCCTCCCCAGCAGCACATCACTGGAGGAGGTGATAACGGTGCTGCCAGGCACTGAGCTATTCTCTGTGCCAGGCAGAGCCAGGCGATTTCAAACAGCACAGCTTGGCTTGGTCCGGGCTCCTTGGGCTGCTTCTGGTGCTCACTTAGCCCCTCGTGAACTCTTGGGTACACACAAACCTCTTCTTCAGAAATATTGCTGTGTCCCATGGAAGGTAAAAAAACCCCACTCTAAAATGTGGGGAACTGTTCTTCTCTCTTCTATTAAAAAGTGGTAAAAAAGGTGATGAGTGGCTTTAAATATTGTACAGAACTTGGAAGAAGTAACACAGACGTACAGTACATAAGCAGCAAGAGCAGCAGAATTTTGTCTACTAAAAGACAGCACTTTGTCAACTACAAGGAAAGAAAATCTAGTTTTATCTTCAGTGGATTTTTTTTCAAAACTTCAGATTTGTTTTATTAAAATAAAATCAACTTTCCCAGTACTCAGAAAACTTTCCATTGAATCACATTCTGCTGTCCTCCCAGTCTTTTTTTTTCAGCCTTACTGATTATAAAGTAATCCCCAAAATGTTTCTTAGGTTTCTGGGGAGGAAAAATAAATCCCTAAAATTTCAATTGTAAAAACCTAAACTCGCATTTCAGAACCTTTCCAACTGCTGTCCTACTCAAATTCCTCATGAAGAGACACAAACACTTGTCAAGTTCAGTGAAGACACCACATTTCTGAAGGCCAGTGAGGAAGACAAAATGCTGTGAAGAATTCTGAAGTGATTTACAACCCAGAGCAAATTTATTTATTGCAGATTTCTTTATCTAATCCTTCTCCTGCTGAAGTTATCTCTGCCTTCAGCATTGGGTGTCGATGACAGAAGTATTACTACTACACATCAAAACATTGCTATAATTTCTCTCACAGATCCATACCAGTCACAACAGGTTGCAGTGATTTTTGTAGATAAAAACCTGCAAGAAAACTGGTTTTTTCTTGTTAGCCAGCTGGAGTTAAAACACGTGACAGCCAGAAGGAGCAGACACTCCTGGCAGTTTCAATGAGAGGCTCTTAATTACAAGTCACAAGAGTAGGGGTCACCTCCGCTGAGGCCAGGAGATTTGAATGCCTCCCTCTGGGTTACACCATTACAAGAAAATGTATTCGTCTATTTAGAACTTCAGAAAAATAAATAAACTGGGTCAGCAAATAGGTTTTTCAAGGTATGAATTTTGAAAGTCACAACTTCACAGATGACATTCTAGGCAAAGTCTGAATTGCAGCGAGTCTGTGTAAAAATGCAGAGATACTTACTACCATCTAAGGGCTACATCTTGAAGAGCTACCTATAAAACAATGTCACTTCCTCTCTCTGCTGCTGACATGAGCGCTGATGCTCCTACAGGGAATGGCCTTCTGGCTTTGGCCATGTCCAGCAGACTCCATTCTTTCCCACGGAGAGCTGGAGGGTGGGCTGACTGAAAGCCTTGCTGGGATTCCCTCCTTCCACAATCCCATCCCATTTCCAAAGAGAACCAACATTCCCAGCATTGCTGATGGACTCAGAGCACTTCACCAGCTTTTAGCCTGGTCCTTCTCTGAGCTGGAACTCCTAAACAGGGTTTTTCTCCCTGGAGAAGAGAAGGCTCCAGGGACACCTTATTGCAGCCTTTCAGTACTTAAAGGGACCTATAAGAAAGATGGGGACAAACTTTTTGGCAGGGCTTGTTGTGTTAGGACAAGCAGGAATGGTTTTAAACTGAAGGAGGGTTGATTTTGATTAGATCAAGGTTTTTTCAGGGTGGTAAAGCACCAGCACAGGCTGCCCAGAGAGGTGGTGGATGCCCCACTCCTGGAAACACCCGAGGTCAGATTGGATGGGGCTCTGAGCAAGCTGCTCTAGTGGAAGGTGTCCCTGCTTATTGCTGGGGGATTGAAATACATGAGCTTTAAAGGTGCCTTCCAACGCAAATCATCCTATGAAAAATGGGAATAATCACTTTAGCACTGAGGTTGGACTGCAGTCTGAGTGAGGGCAGCACTGGGAGAAAGTCAGGAAATCTTTGCTGGGAATGCTGTCAAGAGCAAGCAGGACAAGCTTTGTGCTCAGGGGTCCAAATAAGAGCTGGGTATAAAGTTCCTGAAAATAGATTTTCAATACATTTCACTCATTTTCTCCTGCTTTTGAACTGTTCACTGCCACCTCCAGTGTATTCCTTACCTGATCTGTCACTGGCTTTCTAGACCAACACATGGCTCCCTTCTTCTGGGTACAGATTTATTAGGATTCCAACTTTGTCTGAACAACATGATATATGCTACTAAATAAAGGAGAGATTACAAATACAGGCTTTGGATATCAAACATCATACTGTCCTCCTTTGTGAAAACAATTCAGCCAAAATTACATACATGGAAAAAAACAGTGTTAGTCAGGATGATTTATTAATTGTACATAACATGCCTGAAGGCAGATTGGGAATGGAATTCAGATGGATGGACACAGAGGAGGATTAAGCCAACAATGGCAAGGCACGGTGCAACTTCTTAGTCTCAAACACTCTCATCACATGAAATTATTTTCACAGATGATATTTATACTATAGCAGGAACTGCCCTACAGTTCCTCTCTTAAACATTACAGAAACTGAAATGCTGTTGTGATAAAACTTTATGCTTACCACAGACTTTCTGCAAGTCTCTTTCATATAAAAATTTGACAACCAAGCACTTTATTCCTAAGTCTGACAGGTGCTCAAGTAATTTAATTGGGAAACTTGGTCTTTGCTTAAGCTCTGCCACATCCAAACTAGATGGGACCTTTTCCATATTAAAAAAGAAAACAAGAAAGGAGATAAAAAAGTGTGGAAAATTGCACAAGAGACCACTCTTGTTACCTGAAAATAAATGTTGGGGTTTTTTCTGAGTGATTTAAAACTTTCTGTCATAGGGCTTAATTTAGCTCATGATTTATGAGTACTGGGCAGAAGTGTTCTGCACTGGTCTGGCTTGCCCCTTAGCTGGCCATGGTGATATTTCTTGCATTTTCCCTGCAGTAGCCACTGCCAGAGATAGGCTGCTGGAATAAACAGGCCACGCTCTGGTCCATCAAGGAAAGTCAAGAAATTCCTCTCTCCCAAAGGGAAGGACAGAGCAGAGGAGCAAGGATTGGTATGAGAGCCACGAGTGGCTTGGAAAAGATTTTTAATTTGTAAATAGCAGGAGATCCCAATCCCATTCCTGAATGCACTGGAAGTCCTTCTTTAGGAAGTCCTGCATTCAAGCCCCTCATCCCTCTCAGCTGGGGTTTACACCGACCTGTCAGCCTGGAAGGGCAACCGCAGCACAGCCAACTCCTGTTCCAAAGAACCTTTCTGCCAACAGGAATAAGGCAAGACCAAAGAGGAGCTTCACATCGGTAATTAAACCTGAAAGGAAATCCACACTCTTTGATCCTCCCAGGCGCATGTGCTGCACTCTTTCCTTGCAATTCCCCCGTTTTGGTGAGGCAGAGGTGGGAGAAGGGCTACAGATGCTGTCAGACAAAGAGCTGGTCCCCGTTACTCTTGCAGATGGTGGAAGCAGAATCCTCTTTCTTTTCATACTATCAATTAAGCAATGTTGCCAAACCCACATCAGCTTCTCAGTCAAACATTTCATTTCTCAGCAGTCTGTGTGAAGTTTGAAAGCTACAGTATGTTCTGCCAGCGGCCTCCAGAAAGCTGCTTTGCATTGTTTTGCTTAAATGGCTACAAAAGTGCTGTCAAAGAGACACTGTCAACTGCAGCTTTTGTGTTTATGTCTTTTTTACTTAAAATAAAAAAAAAAAGAGAAAGAAAAAAAGACACAGTACCTTGTGGAGTTGAAAGAACTGATTTCTGCTTGTTTTATCAGTCCTTTTTACATTCCTTTGGCAGACATTGGATTTTCCTCTCTGCTATTCACAGTGCAAGCATATTCAATATTGAATAGACCTTTTTGACAGTTTTTGAACCTGTTCCATAAGATTCCAAATGCACTGATTCATGGGGATTTGTAAAGGTCCTGCAACATTAAAAAAAAGTCTACCCCAACTCAAGAATTGTTTTACATCAGGGTAATTTAAAACTTCTGCTCCTTCATCTGTATGATTTCTCCGAGCCAGAAAGAAACACTTTCACAGCTGATTTGTCTGCCTTATACACTGAGAGGGATACAACAGCAAACATTGCCTAGAAGTCAAGAAAATCTAATTATCTAATATTATAAAGGCTCTGCTTTTGTCTTTCAACACCTAAATGGCAGCAAAATGCTGGTATTGGAAAGCATAAGCCACTGATCCTCATATTTTAATGAGTATCAGTGAGAACCAACCATTGGACACATTCAAACACAAACTGAATTCCTCTGCTATGGTTGTAGATTTTTTTATTCGCTGCACACTCTCATATTTTGAGTTTCCCAGCAGTCTGGGTATATTTTTTTCCTCAGGTACCCCCTCCATTCCCCTAATGCTGCTTCTTTGATCACCGAAAACCACGGCAGCAATAGTGCTTATGGTTTGAAACTGCTCCTGTTTTCTTACTTCAGGGGTATTTCCAGCCTGAACTTCACTCCAGAAAAGCAGATGTGAATCTGTGTAAATTAATAAATGACAATAGTGATGATTACAGTAATGTGTTCCAAGCTATTCTCAGCTGCTTCCAGACACACGGAGTGGTGGTTACATTTTCTATTCCATGGCCAGCATAAAGGAAATAAATAAAGCAGCGGTTCACTGCTTTATGTGGAGTAATTCCCACATAAAGCAGTGAAGTCTACGGTCACTGAGTGCAAATTCAATACACAAGAGCCCACATGTTCTAGTGGAAATTTTTTTGGTAGCCCACAAACAAAAAAAGGATGAAAACCACTGAGGACTGAAGCACATACAAATAGAGCATTAGATCTCTCACATATGTCCTCCCGGGGAAAAACTCCCACAGAAAGCACCAGGAATTAAATCTATAGAAATGTAACACAGCTCTATGGAATTTCCTCTGAAGGCCTATAGAATTTAGTACAGCAGGGAGTCCTTTTCAGAGCCCTTTTTTTCAGACAACTTGCAGAAGGATATAATTCTAATGAATGGGATTTAAAAAAAAAAAGTAATAGATGGACAATAATCTTCTATTAAATTATTTTCCATAGAAGTATTGACAGCAATAGCTATTAACGTTATTTTATAAAACTGGAGAGATATATTGATTAGTGGATCCATTCTGTCCTGACGCAGAGAACTCAGGCGATTTATGTTACTATTCACTGATAGGCGAAGGGGTTTGTTCTTTTCCTTTTTTTTAAAACATCTGGAGTCCCATGAATAATTACTTTAATTAAAATAAGAGAGTATTTTATCTGCTCTCCTTGACAAGAACTTTGCCTCATTGTACCTGGCAAATCCACTACTGCCATCATGTAAATACTTATTGGTCGGTTATAGTTTCCATGGATTTTTGTGATTTAAGATGCAATTTCCCCTGGGGATTCCCAGCTCCTGGACTTTGCCTGAGCATGCCCAGGTCACACAGGGAGGAGCAGCCAGTGCAGCAGAGCTGGGCTGGCTCAGTGGTGGGCAAGGGGACCGAGACTAGCCTGGGGACAGCAGAGCTCCTTGCACAGGGACTGAGGCAGGAGCAGCCAAACTGAAACAAGAGAGGGAAACGTGGAATGACAAAATCATTTAGGCCGGAAAAGCCCTGTAAGACCATCGAGTCCAACTCTGCCAGCACCGCCAAGGCCGCCACTGCCCCATGTCCCCAAGAGCCACATCCACACGGCTTTTAAATCCCTCCAGGGATGGGGACCCCACCACTGCCCTGGGCAGCTGTGCCAGGGCTGGACAAACCTTTGGGTGAAGTAATTCTTCCCAAATATCCAACCTAAACCTCCCCTGGCACAGCTTGAGGCCATTCCCTCTTGTCCTGTCCCTTGTTCCCTGGAAGCAGAGCCCGACCCTCCCCTGGCTGCCCCTTCCTGTCAGGTTTGCTTGCCCCAAGGGGTGGGTGACAAAGGAAAGGGGGAGAAGAGATGAGGACACAGGCTCTGGAAACTCCTCCTGTCCCAGCTTTCTCACCTTTCAGTTACAAAGGGGAGAAAAAAAAAATGTAATGGAAACAACCTTATATGCCTTGTAGTGCAGGGGTTTGTGAACTGACTGAAATATTCCGCAGAAAACATTGAATCTATTTGGGTTTGACTATTTTCTCTAGATCCTCATAAGTTTTATCATAGATTCATCTCTAATCTTTCCTACAGTGAGGTGGCAAAGTCAGATTTGCAAGGATATCTCAGACAAAAGCAAAAACTCAGGGAAGGAAAAGCTGTTTCTTCCTTTGATGATGGAAATATATCTGGAGAGAATTTTTTTTGCATTTCACTTCTTCTTGTCTCCTCAAGTGTCCTTCATTCTGTCTTCTTTTCCCTCATTTACCTGAATATTAGCCTAATACAGGGAAGCAAAATATTGAATTCCACCAAATTTGGGGAGTCAACCTCACAGAAGCCTGATTTTTCAATTTATTTTTCCCATAGAAAAATGTGCTCTCCATGCTAAATCCTAGCCCTACTGAAGTCAGTGGCAAAATTCCTAATGCCTTACTCCCCTGGGAGCAGGATTTGGCCTGGTAGGGATGGACAGTAGCTAAGCCCACCACCTCCCATCCCTGGAGATCTTCCCAGGGCAGCAGTAATCAAAATAATTCATTTGCAGTTCTAAGCCTTTGATGCATGACTGCTGAGAAAGAAGATTTGTGAAAGCTGTGACAAACTTACACCTCAGCTTTCAGAAAAAGAGAAAAAAATCTGTTACTGGAAAATTTGCCAATTTTTTCCCTCTAGCCCTTAATGCACAGCAATCCATTTGACCATATAATTATTACTTAAAGGAAAGGAGTTGGTAAAAGAAGCGTAATTTATGAGGGTGAACAAGGAAACAGATGAGATATATGGAAGAAATATTAGAAGAAAAATACAAAAATAAGAGAAACAATGTTGTATAATGCTGTCAGACCTAAATCAAAGTCAGAAAGGAAAAATGGGATGCTCGTGTACACAGTCTATGCCACCATCAGTTTTTGTTGGAGAAGGAAGAACCTTGGCAATCAAGATTATCTGATAATTACCTTTCTTAATGCATTAAATTCACTCAGCTTCACCTTCAGGCATTAGCTGAAGAAAATAATGACACACATCCTCATGGTTAATGGTTAAACCCTATTTCCAAGAAATCTATTACATGTGGTGTCACCTAGAAACCCACACAATAAAGCATCTCTAAAAGAAGCACTGATAGAAAAGGATGGGGTTTGGAAACATAAATAGCAGTTGTTTGCATCAAAACATTTTAACGTGCAGGCTTTAGTAACACTAATGAAAGTTTGATTGTCTTTGTTAATTAGCTCCCCGCCCTCCTTTGTCAGCTGCAGAACAAACCTTCTCCTGCCAGCATCTCAGGATGCATTAGACATCATTAAACATCATTTTTAAATGAACATTTCATTTAAAAGAGATTAATTTTCAAAGTATGGCAGTGCTTGAAAACTAATCTGTAAAATGATACAGCTGCTGAAGAATACCTCCACCTCCTAATTCCCCAGTATTTATGGACAGATCAGTCCACGTGCTGCTGCTAATGAGGTTTGGAGAGTCTATTTGATAATCTACCGGCTCACAAAGGGACTTTGCCAAGTGGCCAACCCCTTTCCCATAGGATGTGCAAACTAGCCTTGGGCCAGGAGAGAGCCAAACACATTCATCTTGCCAGTCACACAAGCTTAGGAAAGAATAAATTTAACCTGAATCTGCTTTTCATCCCTTCCTGCACATGAGGACACATCCCTCGCAGGCAGCATCTCCAAGATGAAGTTGTGGTGGGATGATCCTGATCTCGAGGGACCAGCTGCTCAATCCAGCACATTTCCATGGTGCAGACCCCCTCCACAGCACACTCCTTTTCCAGACCCTATCCTCTGCTATTTCCAAAGGAGTTATGGAGTTTCACCTTAAAATACGTGGCAGGGAGTTGTAGGGTTGTTCTGGGTGTTTGAATTAGTCACACCAGCAGGAACCAGAATCTTCTACGGTTCATTGCCATCATCATGGGGTCAACATGGGAGAAGAAAAACGGACCAGAGCTGCTTTGTACATACAGAATGCAACATCATTTTTATGTAAAATTTGGGTTGGCCTTACAGAAACTGACCTTTTTTTCTTTTTTAATGAATAATTTGTTGCTGAAGAAATGGTCATTTCTACTTGAGAACAAGTGAGGTGTCTGTTTGCAGCATGCACAAATTCACGTGCTTCCAGAAAAACCTGGGAAATGGTTCTTCCCCACTGGATGCCCTTTAGCTGAGGGTGGGTTTCCTCTACAGTGTAAATTGGACCTTTCTGAGAAAAAAAGACCAAGAAGTTTTAGGTAATTCTTCTAAACAAATGGTCTGTGGACTCTGTCGTGTCTCCAGCTGCTCCACTGAAACATGGAGAAGGAAACCTATCAGTCACATCATGGAACTGCATTAATAGTGCATAATGAAATGGAATTTGTTACAGGATTTGGGAAAAGAAATTAGAGATTACCAGGACAGCTGATTTTCTCCCATGCTAATATAACTCCAGTGACTCCCACGGGACTCCTGCCTGTCATGGACCTTAATTTAAGCCAACTCTTCAGCAATGTCCGGGAGTAAAAACAGAAATTTAATAATTTTGCTGAAGTCTCAGGAGTTGATGAGATTTCAGCATTATCTTTGGGCACAATAAATACTAAAATGGAAGCTGAATTGGCTTTTACTTGCTATCATTTGAAAATGTTCTTGTTATTTTTTTCAATGTGGATTGCTTAATTAGAAATACAGGTGCATTCACTGTGCTGTATTTCACTGCTCAACTTAAAAAGCCATTTTAAAACTACTGATAAAAAGCAAAACAAATACTTGCTGTTTAATTGGTTTTACTAAAAGCCATTTTAAATTAGCCATTTTTAAAATTAATTAATTTTATTTATACAGTGCAAATATTTATCCGCTAAGTGAGGACCCATAAAATGAATACAGGAAAGGAATAAGGGTGCCACTACAAGTGATGGAATGGAGATTCTCTGTGTCCGTGACTAATGATTGGCCATTATAAATAAGATTTTCCCTTCTGTTGTATGACATTATTTTGGATATTTTTTGCAGCGTCTAACCATTAAAGCACTTCATGTATGACTCAGAGTGTAATTTTATTCTCTCAAAGTCAGGACTACAATGTACTTTTCCAGGGTCAACACCTACACAGTCTCCAATGCCCTGTACAGTGGAGGTGAGCAGTGCTGACAGGGCCATGTCCCAAACATTTTGTGCCGCACTCCGCAGAGCACAGCTTGGCCTGAGAGGCTTTTTATCAGTGATGCTGTGCAGCACTGGCCAGGGAATGCCCCAGTAGTTTTCCTCAAGTTCTTATGGGTCGTGCTGGAGACCAAAAGCCATTCTTATCACCTACTTCCTGCAGCTGACAATCACATATTATCTGCATATATCGTGGCATTATTCCTCTCCTGTGCAGGACTCATGGAAAACGCTGTTAAGTCGGTCCTTCGGCTGTCCCAGGTAAAACAGCCACATTTAAACCCTGATTCTGTGCACGTTGGCTACTTAAGCAGATTCCCTGGAGTTTACTGCAGGAGAAAAGCAACCCAGATTTGGTCATTAAATTTAGATTCTTTTCTCTCATCTTATTCACACAGTCAAAAAAAGGTACTTGTATCATTTTGCTTTTCAATGGATGGAATAAAATTAGCTGCATAACAAGTGTCCTTGATCATGAATTATATAAAGCAACGCATTTATTTGGAATTCCAAATACACAAAAGATGCAAAGACGGTGAATGAGAAAATACACCTGCCAAAAGAAGAAAGGATCCAATTTAGCATGCTTACTACAGATCATATTCCTAAAATGGCTGGAGCAGTCTGAAAACGTTATTCTAAGGGACATACCCTGACAGTCCCTCTGACAGATGTACCTTAATTGTTGACTGACTGAGATTTTAGGTACCTGCACCAGAGTCAGTGAGCTAGGCCAGGTGGGTTCATCTCATGGAACTGCTTAATCTTTAATAGAGTTGGTGGAAACCCTGCAGCACCACAGAGTCCACTCTGTCCCATGTCTGCACTCCCATCTTCCCAACAGTGACATCCAAGGTGTAACTGTGCCTCTAGACAGAAATCCAATCCACGAAAGCTAAATGTAAGGTTGGTCATGCTTCAGGTGAGACCAGAGGTTCATCTCAGGCAGAGTCCTCTCTTCTAGAGTGGCCAGAGCAGTGTTCCAGTAAATATTTGGAAATGAAGGATGTTTTGAGCAAGAGGTTGGTTTGATGTATTTACAATCCCTCAGTGGGTTTCCTTTCCATGAAGAGATGCATTTCTGCCTCTTTGAGGCTGTGGGAAGCAATATGAACCTTCAGGTGCCATTCTCCACCTTAGATCCAGGTCTTAGAATCAGAATCATTCAGGTTGGAAAAGACCTTTAGGATCATCAAGGCCAACAGTCAACCCAGCACCGCCACCATGGTCACCACTAAACCATGTCCTTAGGAGCCATATCCACACATTTTTTAAACACTTCCAGGGATGGTGACTCCACCACTTCCTCTTTCAGGTTTTCTAGGTCTCTTCATCTCTAAGAGTGCTCATCCATCAGATTAGCAACAGCAAGTCTCTGCTTTTGCAAACAAGTCTAAGGACTAAAGATGCTGTGATGTAGGCACTGAGGACAGTCAAACTGACTCCACAAGAAAATGTCCTCTCCAGGAGATGCTCAGCTTGAGAGGACTCTGTCTTTGGTCCCAGCACTGCAGGTGGGCATCCACAACTCACAAGCTCAGACAAAATCTCCTCCCCATTGAACGCTGAGCACCAGCTGGGCAGGTGGAGACCCTCACATTTTGGTGCCTGGGCCCTAAGATCCATGACCATTTAAAATGACACCATCAATGGCTACCAAAAAAACCTAAATGCAAAACAAAGGACCCAGTCCTGGCTCTGTGGTTAAGGACCCAGAGCAATTTCAAAAGATGTAAGGAATTATCAAATTAATTTAGGTTCCTTCCAGGTCAGACAATCCTGGGCAGCCAACTGGACTGGGTTCAGTCTGAGACCCTGGGCAGAATGGATTCCAGCCAATATTAATAATTGCTTTACTAATTGATGTTCTTTGCTTAGAATCTACGAATTATAATTTAGGGTCTGGGGCATCTGCCATTTCCTCTCACAAAAACATAAAGCACTTGGATGACAGCATCACTATTTTTCAGCTCTTGTTGAGCATAACAGTTTCGAGATCTTGGAGTTTATAACACGCGTATTTTATATGGTTTGGTGTTCTCCTTGCTTTCTTTGGTCCTTTGGAAATGACTGGAACCATGAATATCCTCTGGGTGACCACCTTTGACCAAAGGGAATCATTGCTCAGCAATACAACCAATTTTATCTGCATTAAAAAGGAGAACTCCACGCCACCATTTTTGCACTTTATTTGTGCAATAATGTGAAAGCCCAGACCAACTCAGAATTATGCAAAATACCAGGACACGAAGCATCTAATTACATTCTGACTTTACTGCTTTCTAACACCCTAAGTCAAAGTAGGTGAACTATGAAGAACATGAAATAATTGCAATCATTATCACATAAAATGCACTGTACATTATTTTAGAGTGGTTTTGGGCTAAATCTATCTTTAGCTTAGCCCCATGGTATGAAGTCCCATTTGTGCTAATAATTCCAAACCCCAGTACAGGCGAGTGCAACAGAGCTTGATGAAAGCCAAATTTGGGGGGTGACTGGACTATTTAATTCCTCTGGTGCATGAGAAATTCCTCTGACTAAGAAATCTTGGCTATTATTCCATTGATGTTACCCCTGGCACAGCCTCATGGAAGTGGTGAAAATGGAATCAACCTCTCAAGATCTGGGCCTTGCATAGCTGAATTTCCATGATTATATATCAAGATAGAAAACTGTAATTGCTTATATCTATGCAACATTTTATGAGATCTGCTACAACCCTGCAGCTATGAGATCTGCTACGAGCCTGCAGTTCAATCCATTTGCTCTTAAAATCAGCTTCTTAAATAATTTTTTAAGAAAACCCTCAGCTCAGCTCAGCTCTTTTATCCTTTATTTATGCTTTGTTTAAAATTACCAGAGTTGATAAGACTGAGCGAGGTTGCTTTGCACCTCTCAGAAGATGTGTGCACATTAAACATATTGGCAATATTTATTTATTCTGCCATCTGTCCCACCAGCTCCACATTCTCAACAGTTTGGCCTAGAGAGGGCCAAAAATCACCTGAGCATCATAAACCGAGTCCCCGGCTGTCAGCGTAACACATTGAGCCCACAGCTGCTGTCCTGCTGTCTGATTTAATGAGGTTCCTAAAGTATGTGGACAAGTATTCGGGCTCTTGGTTGCCATGGCGATGGAGCGGGCGCTTGGAGCGGGTGTCAGCAGCATCCCGATCAATGGGAATCAGCTCACGGCCCATCAGCCGCGGCCCGACAGATGCACCCGAGCCGGCTCTGCCTGCACGGACACGGCCGGGCTCAGGACACGGGACCTGTCCAAGGAGCAGCTTTCCGCACGGAGATAAACGCGTCGTTTTTCGCTCTGTCTGTTCCCTCACTGTTTTGCAAACACAGTGTTTCATATCCTCTGAAGTGGATCACTTCCCTCCGGTTCCGGGAGAAACCCAGAATCATGGAATCACAGATTACGCTGAGTTGAAAGGGACCCATCTAGACCAGCAAATCCAACTCCTGGCCCTGTGCAGGACACCCCAAGAATCCCACCCTGTGCCTGAGGGTGTTGTCCAAACTTGGTCAATACGACATTCCCCAGAGGAAAAGGATTCGTTCATGGTTGACTCAAATGTATCTGAATTTCCCGTTGCTTTTTGCAGCATTTACTACACTAGAGCAGCACTTACATTTCTGAGGCCAAATGCTTTTCTACTGAGTCAGTTCACCTGTTTTCGGAAGACAAACATTGATGTGCAATCTGTGATTCATGTAGAAGTTTCCTCACTGAGAAGGAACTGAAAACCAGAGTAGCAATCCAATGACAGGGAGAAAACATGTCATGCCAGATAATTCAGGTCGGATTCCCACACATTTCCACCACAGCAGACAGAGACAGAATTTTATCGCACGTATTTTCAAAGCTAAAATGTTTTAAGTGTATTTTTCCTTCTGTCCAGAAGCATGAAAGGGGTAATTTACCTATTTAAGTATATCTGGAACACTCAAACCTGAATGAAAAGTTGACTCAGACACTCGTCATCCCAAACAAGCCCGACAATTAAACATATTTTAATCATTAGTCCAAATCTCAATCTACCACTTTATAGCCTTGCGAGATTATTCATCAGATCCAAAGGAAGCTGCTTCTTGCCCCTTTCCCAGCCCTTCTGGCAGGAGCATTCAGACATTATCTTTCAGCCTGGAATATTAAAGCCCAAACAGCACCATTTCAGAGGGATTAGTCACACATGTTTACATTGCATTGGCCATTCAACCTCGCTTGTCCTCAGATGGATCTTAACAATAAAGCAAACAGCTACACTGTGTAACAACCAAAGTGGGTAATCAAGGCCTCTGAACAAAGACAGGGAATTAGAGGGTTTGGGGTTTCTGTGAAAGCAGCAAAAGATGTCATCAAAGTTGGTACAAACTGGCATTTAAGAAAGTATCACGTCAAGTCTCAAAAAATGCTGTAAGTATTTTGTAAGGGTAGGTGGAAAAGCACAAGACCATAATGACAAAAATTCAATCCCTCTGGGATCATCTTAGAAAACAGGATCCACATTTCAAGTAAAGAAATTCCCCAACAGACCCACTCCTCTCCATAGGAAAAAGCATCAATAATCAGACCTGTTCCTGACATGGCATTTTGTCACTCATCAAATCCTCTGTGTCCAGAGGGAAACAAATTCCAAAGGAATTCACCTGGGGAGTAGGAATTTCCTTCTGTAAGAACTAATACCATCATTTTTGCTACAGTTCTGAGCAGATGCTTTACAGCTTATGCTGCTCACCGAAACGGAGCCTTCAAAGCTAAGCCCTCAGGAACTGAGCTGCATCAGCGCTGCAGCGGGGACAGCATGGTCCGTGTCACTCCGTGGTTTGTCACTCATCGAGGCTGGTTCCAGTACAAACACAGCGAACACAGCCCACACAATTTTATTTACAGCTGGAGATTTATTTCATGCCATTTACCACAGCCACAGGTCTCATCAGAGATGTCTTACAGACTGTATTTCCTCATCAAAATGGTACCATCTTCAAAGAGAGGGTTTTGTTTTTTAAACTTCCATGTCCAATTTTCCTGTGGCAGCTACAGTGGCCAAGGGACGTCTACAACTTGTAGTATTGCTTCAGCTAACGGAATTTGTGACTTGGAGCCACTCCAAGACATGCTGATCTTCAGAACAAAATCCACTGCTCTGCTGGTGCTCGCTGCCAGTCCTCGTCAGTCCTACCAGTCATGGGAAGAGGAGATTAAAGGCAAAGGCACATCCGAAGTCTCTCCAGTGAGGAGTGAAGCATTTCAGCACTGCACCATAATGACACAATTCATCTTGGCAAACCTGTCCTTGGCAAGAAGCTACTTCTGCCATGGCATTTCATCTCATTATTTTCAGTCAAATTGGGTCTTCTGGCATCTTTGTGACGTCTTTGGCTTCCTTTGAGTAATTGGCATGGATGAAGTTAGAAAAGAGAATCTACAGTTCACTTGGAAATGGTGCTGAGGGCTGGTAACATCTCACCCTGTGACCACACGGGCTTCAGCAGCCAGTGATGAAATGCTACAGTTCATGCACATCCTCCCACTGTTTGCACAGGGCCTGGCCCCACCAAGCAAAGCCAAGACTAGAAGATCAATAACAACCTCTCCACTTAACCAGATATTCAGACTACTTTGATTGCCAAACCTATCAAAACTGTGTTTGCTTTACCTGACCCTTTGCGTGGTATTTTCATGACGGTCAATCCTCATTTAAATAAGCAATAAAACTAATGACACTGACCCTCCCGTCATTGCAATGGCAAAACATCTGTTTCATTGAACCCAGAGGAACTTGGTTCAAGGTTCAGAACACACCTGAAGGAAAAAGTAGCACATTCCTAACAAAAACTGACTGAGCTGCCCAAGGGCAGAAAAATGAACAATTGCAATGATGTCTGAGACCTTCACTTTACTACAGGAGCAGCCAGACAGGTGGAAAAGCACTATGGACTGATCTGCTCATTGCTTTCCATACTGCACTATGAGTCTTTCCTTCCACCAGGAACGTCTCACCTGGCTTCAGCTTCTCAGACTGACCAGCCCAGAGCACCCACTGGGACAGCAGTAGAAACTTCCTGAACAGGGCACTGCGATGAATGAGTTAATCAAAGCCATCCCTGAAAACCTAAGGCCGGTGTCTCCACTGACACCACCAGATAACTGCCTTCAAACTTGATAGTGTGATCCTACTCACTTATTTCTGCAGTGGTGATTTCCACACGAAGCATTTCTCTAAAGCTGAGTGGTCCAGAAAGCTCTGGCTTGGGATTTTTTATTTAGTCTTTCTATTTTATGGAATATACAGAAACTTTAAAAAAAAAAAAGTTTTTAAATGTTTGAGATTGAGGTTGTTCTTACAATATACAGACTCCAGATTTGTAGTAGTAAATGAGAGCTCTGTTCCATCTTCTGCACAAAGACACACTTCTGACTTCTCTCCCAGCTTGGATATTAAAAGTTAACTTCAAATCCCTTCGTGAAATGGATGTTTATTCTGGGAGTTTTTATATGCAGTTTTTGGCATAGTGTGATTTGGTTTATATTTACTTTTCCCCACCATAGCTATAATTTCCCCTTTCAGGATAGTGAAGTGTTCTCTAATTGGTTTTTATTTTGCTTCATACACTCTTTGCACCTCATAACAGAGCTTTGAAGAGCTCCCACTCTGCTGAAAGAATTCCTACAGAGGCTGTACTTGCTGTAAAATATGATGGCATTAGTTAAACGATACGATTCTCTGAACACATATCCCTGACATCAGCCTCCAGGAGTCTGTATAACAGGGAAGCATCAGTCCATAATAAGTCCATATACGACAGGGAGTGATGTGATCAGAGCATGTCCTACTGAAACACTTGTTCTTATGAAGTCCATGAATATTGCTTTTAAGTGTAAAAAAAGTAATCTATTCTGGAAAGACACTTATGAACAGAAAGGGGGAAAGAATACTCTCTGATCTCTTGAGCCGAGCTCTCAAGACATCAATGACTATGCACTCATTTATAATCTCCACTAATTTACTGGCTGCCCTAGAGACACACTTTGATCTTTGGGAAGATCTACTGTATCTCTCTGCTTTGCAACAGGCAATAAAAACTGTAACCCCCATAATAAAGTGGACTAAATAATGTAGTCATAGCATCTAGCCCCCAATTCATCAAGGAAGATGCCACCTTGCACTCTACATTCTTGGCATAAATATTCATCACCAGCATGGGAAGGCTTGGCTGTGCACAACAAGTTCTGTAGTAGATGTCCTTTCTCTGCAAGTACATGTGCTGTGTGAAAGTCTGTATAATTAATGTCAAGGATCGCTGCTACACTTTGAGCTGAGGATGGGAAGCAAATGCAGTTTGCTTCCCAAAGCTGGCCGACTGGTTGGTCAGATTGCTGCCATTAGAGGCTGTGGTTATTCAGGTTATTAATCTACAGTGTTGGGTGCACATGGCAGCACCTCACATTGTGGCTGCACGGGGATATGTTCTGCAGCAGGTTTTGCAGGGGAAGGAAAGCACACGGCAGCCTCAGATCAGGGGCTGCAGGTGCAGAGCTGTGCTGGCAAAAGGAACCGGGTACCACGGGAGAGGTGAGGACCAGCACTGCTGCACGTCCAGCACTGAAACACTCCTGCTCCTCCACGTGCAGCTCTAGAGCTCCAGCAGCACCACCTTCTCCTTGCCATGGCAGTCTGAGACAGGCAAGAGGGCTCTTACTGCTCCCTGTGATTCACTTCAAATCTCCTCCTGCAGACCCAGGCTCAGCTCCCTCCTTCTCTCATTTGTCCTCTGCTCTTTCCCCTTTCTTCAGTGTTCAGCCCCACTCTCCCTCAGAGCATCACACAGCCATGGAGCTGACACACTGCTGCCACAGTGCCACTTGCCCTGCCTGTGTGTCATCCCCTTCCCTCCACATCCCTACAGCTTAGTTTTTTCATTAAAGTCCAGCCCAGTGTCCAGCAATCACAAGAAATCACATCTCCTACAGAAAAGCCCCATCATGCACCTGATACTCAGTGCAGTGCAGAGCAGAGATACTCCTCTGAAAGGAGCACAAATATTCCTCTGAAACTTCTGCTCTCACCAGTGGAAGTGGGACACTCTGCACTGCTGCAAAAAACAAGTTCAGAAAACCCCAATAAAACTCAGAAGAAAGCAAGGCACCAGAGCTAACAGACATTTTTTAATATTTTGGCCTAAATAATGAATAAGGCTCCCAAGCAAACACTCTTAGGATTAGCCAAGATTATGAATGTTTCAAGACTGTAAAACAATAAAAATCACAGCCAAATGTAACAGCATTATTTAGCATATGGTACAGATAGAGGAAGAATAATAAAGTAATTAAAAGAGCTAAAAGTTCCCCATTATAGCTTCTGAATCTGTAGATCCTTTGTACAATTTCTTCATAATGGCAGAAAGCAAATCCAGCTATTGGGGCTACAGGAAATCCCATGAGAAGCATTTTTCTTAATTGTGTATCTAAATTTCATTTTGCTGGAATAAAATGGATTAAATATTTTCTGCAGTTATAGGAGCGAGGCATAAAGCACCACCAAGGATCCCAGATCTCCTGTGCATTCACTTTCTGTCACCCAGGGTCACTCTGGAAGAGAGATCCAACACAGAGCAGGATTCATGACAGCACGTTTGTGCCGGCTTGGGTTTGTCACGTCAGGATCAGCTTCCCATCCTGGTGTACCTGTCTGGGAATCGTGCTCTTAAACAGCACAGTGCACCCACACAATCTCTTGGTGGGATACTCCCAACTCTATCTGGGGCTGAAATGGAGAGCGAGCTGCCCACTTGCAAGGCAGTCAAAGTTGAAGGAAAAAGCAGATTTGCTGCTGATTTTGCAGAGGTCCCTTTGTAACAACGCAGGTGTCACACAGGAGTGGGTTTGTTTCTTATGAGGAAGCACCTCCTCAGTGTCAGCAATGAAATAACAGCACCAGATGCCTCCAGACCTGTCCACACTTGTTGATCTTCGGATGCTAGAGACAGCACATGCACGGCATGGGAAAGATGGGACAGAATACACATCTGGATGCCAAAAAGTATTTACTGCAGCAGTTGCTCTGGGAACTGTCTTCCCCACTGACTAGGCACATACACAAGGCTGGAAATATTACCATAGGATAGGCACATACAAGAGCAGGTTAAAAGTTAACAAAGAGAGAAGAAACACAGCGGTATTTGGACAAAAAGAATTAAATACACCTTCTGTCCCAGAACAGACTCAAGTCCCTGAGGGAGTAAAACAGAGAGAACTGAATTTTTACGTGCAACCAAAGACAAGAGGAGACAACACAGAGAGAGGCCTCAGCATGGAGCCCACTGCTCACCTGGAACTCAGCTGCAGGGAATAGGGAGACTCTGGCACAAGTGAGGTACACAGAATAGCTCCCACAGTCACAAAGGAGAGGAAGCAGGAATGCCTTTTCTGGTGGAGAGGGCAGATGCAAAGGCCTGATGTTTATATCCTGGAGACAGGAGCACAGGGTTTGGCCAGAGCTTAGCTGGGCCACGGCTGAGAGGAGCGAGATAGAAGGAAAACGGCAGAGGGTGTATTTGAAACAGAGAACTGGGGTAGAAAGGGGAGCAAGGACCCTGGAGAGTCTGTGTGGCTCTCTGCTGACCACAGGATGGAAAAGGAAGAGTTTTCCTGTTGCTGTTGAACAGACTCCCTATCCCTATTCCTGATGGCCATACCTGCCATGCTTTCCCTCCAGGATGATGGTTTGCTCAGCAGCAGGAGCTGCTCTGGCCATGCAGGGATAGGGATTCTGCTGCAGCACTGGGAAAGGGCCGCAGCCATTTCACTGCACCTCCTGCTCCAGGAAACTGCCTCATTTGCCTGAGCCTGGAGGGGAACCGCACTCAGTGTTATTTTCAAGATGTCATAAAAATAATTTATTCAATACCAAAAGACTCCTCAGTCTGATCAGTCTGACAGACATTAGATGCTCCATGGCTTTACTTGCCCTGGTAGAAAGCCAGACAAATGATGGTCAAATAACTGAAGTACTATGGATTGCACTAATGAAACATAGGAGAACTTGATCCCGTAATTTGCCATGGATAAACGAGCTATTTTTCTCCTTCACACCACATCTTTGTCAACCATTCCTTTTGGAAAGGCTGAATCTCCATGACTATGGGTGAAAGAGCTGAAATTAACCGATGGTATGTAACATTTATAGAAGTATGTATATAACAAGGTGGCTTTCCAGTAAGATGCTGAGATTCAAACAGGTACTAATATTTTCATTTTTCTAAATAGTCTTATTTTTTAGGGGGAAAACATAGAAGTGTAGAGCAAAGCCAATCCTGTTCATGTCCTGGAGTGAGCACAGCTCGTTTCTCTTTTCTGCAGCTCCAGGGCCACCCTAGCCTCACTTTTCTGCCCAAGGCCATTCCTTCCCCCAAAGTATTTCAATGCTGCTGCAAACTCTTCCTCAGCTTTGCAAAAACTACTCAAACACTGTTCAGAGTTCTATTTTAAGAGTTTCAGTTTTTTGGTTTTCATTGTATTAAATTTGTGTTTTCCCTGTTAAAAGTTTTCTATTTCTGCCTTGCTGCACTATGCCCCTGTTTTGGAATTTCAGACATCTCTGGTGTGAAAATGAAAACTCCACTTTAACTGGGAGAGAAGAATCATATGCCATTTGCTGGAACAGGTTTCACACAAAAAAGGGAGCACGGAACATGCTTCTTCCTCATAATTATCATGGAATTTGTGCAGAAGGAATCTGACACAATCAACAAAAATATGAACAAGAAGAAATGTGTGTTAATGAAATATCATGTATTTGGAATTCATACAGAGATCATGACAGCTCATAGGAAGAACACATAGGAAACTCCAGCTGCAATCATGCCATAATTTTAGCAGAAATGGCCCCATCACTGGGAAAAATGTCATGGTATAAAGTGATAATGTATTGAATTAAGAAAACTTTTTGGAGAATGATACTAGAGGTTCTTTTCCTAAATGGATGGTCATGTCTAATTAGGTTTAAGAGCAAATATGGCAAGGGATCCTCACACAACAGAGCAGACTGCTGTTAACTTTGGCTGCTTCCTGAATTTTCAATGAGATCTCTGCTATAAAAACCATTTTACCATTGCAAACATTAAGGAAAAATGATCCTGATCAAAGAATGCCCCCTTTTGGAACATCCCAATCCCAGAGTACACAGGTACTGCATCAGGGTGGTTCTGAACACCACATTCATGTATTAAGTCTCTTGTTCCTGTTGGAGAAGCATGCAGCTCAGGTTAAAACCAGAGTTTACTTTACGCCCCTCACTCATGAACTGTTATAAAGGCAGACCAACGTTAACCACTCCTGTGTAGCCCCTGCCAGCCCATGGCTGCACCAAGCCACTCGTTGGTACCATTTGCTTTTCCTGACCGATTTTACAATTCCTTTCTAACTATATTGGCTTTTCAGCATGGCACTGAGCTTCGCTTCCAAAGCAGCAGCCAGGAAAAGTTAATGACCCAAAAATGATACTATTTTAAGCTCATGGTGGGCCAACCAATCCCTTCTACCCATGGAGTGGAGGGTTTTGCCTCTCAGCCCTATGAGGACACGAAGCCTGAAGGCTGCAGCACTTCTACAGAAGTTCTGCCCCACTCAGGATCACTGAATATAGGTGGCAGTACCAATTTTCCCTTCTTTCTCTCTACTTTCCATTACAGAAGGGATGGCAGCGTCCTTCTAGTCCAGGACAAGATATTTCCCTGTGGATCAAATGCTCAAGAAGAGGAGAGCACAGCATAGGGAGTGCTGGCACTTTACAAGGGTGAGAGTGACTGACAGATAAGCCGGGACTAAATCTCTGAAGACAAATCCTGGGACTCTGACCTTTAAATAATACCAAATCCCGCAGAAAAAAAACCAATAAATTCAAGGCTTAAACTTGAGGATCTCTTTAGACCGTTTCAGATCCAGGGGTCCACTTTTAGAGCAATTCTTTTCAGCACTATTTTGTTTCTGCTGGGGGAAAAAAATCCAGGCACTACTTTCACACAGACAGGAATAGGGAAGGAATATGGGCGCAATATAGCAGCTGGAAAAATTATGCCTAGAATTAACCAATATAAGTGGACAGCATAAAGCAGGGCTGTTCTTTCTGATTTGTTTGGGTTTTTTTTTTGAAATGCCACATACAGAGCCTTTATTACAGCCCCACATTCCACCTCCAGCAATGGATGTCCAACTGCATCTTTTAAAAAGCGTTGCATTTTAAGAAACATAAGAACACATTAACAGTGGAATTAAGTAACTGGCACTATTTGTTACCCCTGATTTTTGAATTCCCATTGGCTTTTCTTATTTTCTCTCCCTCCCCTTCACAGAACAAGATAATTAGACAGAAGCAAATAAGATGTACAGAGCTAGAAAACAGAAGAGCCTGACATGTGTAGCGCATGCTGTCAGCCATATGGCATTCTATATATATTGTTACAGATGAAAATTGTACCACACACTGCGCTGTACATTAACACTGGAATGGTATACAGTAATTCATGGGCAGAAACTGATACTATCTGCTGTGTTGGCTAATAGATTTTTGAAGTTTTCTCCACAGCATTTTATTTTAAATGACAGTGTTTTCTATTAATGGGTGGGCACTGTCAGTTTGTTGACCCCGGTCGGGAAGGACGTCTTTTTGTTCCGATGGCAGCCATCATTTCTGTGAAGTGATGCATGTAAAAAAGCCAGGAAATGCAATTCACCTCACACGCGGCTGTCACTCAATCTGACATCTACATGTTGGAGTATTTTCTCAAAGTTTTCTCCATGTGACCTGCAAGTTAAAGATCAGGGAGGTTACTTTCATCCAGCCCATCCATGTGTCAATCATCCCCACCTAAAAATGAAAGTTACAAATAAACTGCAGCTCTATTTATACTCTGCTGCCTGTCCCATCTTTTCCACGTCAATCTCGCCGTCTCTCATTATAGCTACATCACGCTGCCCCCCTTCCTGCTTTGTGTATCCCAGATTAAGTGGCTTTGTTTTTCTGCCGCTGTCCTTCTGAGTGTGTAAAGCCCTTAATGCCTTGCCTCTCTTTTTTACCCTGTAAAACTTTGAAAGGAAACTTAGAAACATATTAGTGGTCTTTTTTAAATCAGTGCACGGCTACAAATCAAACAAAACTCCCTTCTCCATGTGCACACGCAAGGGAAGGAAATACAGGCCTGAAGCTGAAGTGTCTCAAAGAGAGTAGGGTTAGATGGGATATTGGGAGGAAATTGTTCCCTGGGAGGGTGGCCAGGCCCTGGCACAGGGTGCCCAGAGAAGCTGTGGCTGCCCCTGGATCCCTGGCAGTGTCTAAGGTTGAACAGGGCTTGAAGCAGCCTGGGATAGTGGAAGGTGTCCCTGCCCATGGCAGGGGGTGGAATGAGATGAGTTTTAAGGTTTCTTCCCACCCAAACCATTCTGCAATTCTATGATTTCACTCTTTCTGTGCCAGCTGTTGGAGCACGCTGAGGGAACTGCCAAAGGCAGAGCCAGGGACCTGGCTGTGTTTTCCCAAGTCCTTGGTGTATCACTGTCCCTGCCCAGTAGAGATGAGGGGTTTTGTACGTGCTCAAAGTTGACTTGAGCAGAATTGTACCAAGGAAAAGAAAACATTACTGAAAAACAAAAATATTACTGCAAGTAATCTCTCCCAGTATTCAAACTCCTTCCTGTATTTAGAAAAATGCTTCATAAAATCCTGACCTCTTCCTAATTAACAGGGGCACCTCTGTTTCCCAGCCCCTGAACACTGAACTGAAGAATAAGCTGGAAACTGCCCAAGAAATCTTGAATTACTTCAGCTATAATAAAACTTCATGGGAAGACAAGAGGACTTTCCTTCAAATCCAATGGCTTGGGATCAAGTTTCTTGCACTACCCAGGGAGATCAACTCATCTGAAATATCCACAAAAACACAGAGGGAAGATTTGCGAATAGCTTCCTCTCAATTACAGAGCAGGACTATACAATTCCTTATTTTACCTACTTTTTGTTGCCAAAAAACTAGTTTGGGTTTCAAACACTTTATTTGTTTCACTGTTAAATCCCAATTCCCATTGGGAGATAAGGTGAATCAGGGCAAGGTAAACAAATTCAGAGCCTCATCTCCATGCAGGCAGCAAATTTACTTGCAACAGTCTTCAAATGTGGTACATGGGGGTTTCAAACCTTGGCCATATCCAGGGAATCCAGAGGTAAAAGAATATTTTCTGCCTGTCTTCAAAGGAGTGTATTTCCAAGCACCATCCTTTGGGAAGTGCCTTATCTGGAAGGCAAAAATAAGCTGTTGCAGTGCAAAGAGCAGAAAATGAAGCAAATTACCTCCATATTTTTGGCTGGAAATGTTATGCCAGGTAGTCCCTCTCACAGTCCTTCTCTTCTGCTCCATCAACATTTGAGTACTGCCTACAAAGAGGAGCTGGCTTCACAGAGAAGACACAGACAAATACACAGAAATATCTCCATATATCCAAACACATTTCTGAATATCTCAGCAGCTGGGTTATTTTTCTTAGTAGTGGGAAATGCAAATTCCAGACTCCCCAGGAAGAAGAGGGGGTTGAACCTAGGTCTGCTTCATGCTAGACAAGCATCCAACTCTTGAACGTAGGCAGGTTGGGATCACCACTTCCCTGGTTTCTTCCCTGCTTTCAAAGATTTCATTTGAAAAGTGGAGGTAAAGCGCAAAAAAAAAAAAAAAAAAGGAAAAAAAAGAATGGTTTGATCAAATGTTGTATTTTCCTCCATAGTTTTAGTCTGGCTGCCAAATTTGGGCTGGGGGAGGAGGTCACCCAGCCAGAAGCACAATATGTTCAGTCTGCTGTGGCTTCCAGTGGATCTGCTCCCTTGGGCCTGCCAGATGGAGCTGCACACCCTCCACTAAAGCCCCTCAGCCATATGCCAGGACTCACCAGTGGCTGTGCACGGCTCCAGTTCTGCTCTTAACAACAACCAATGGAAATATTTTGATCCTTTGTCTCACTTCACCCATAGGAAGGTTCTTCTAACCTGCCCTGAACTCCAGAGCAAGAAATAGTGCCCAGACTTCTCCTGCTCCAGCTTGTCGTGTTTTGGATGAAGCCGAAATCTCTCTATTGATGTAGGAGTTCACCAGGACTTCATCACATCCCATCAGCGATATGGCTCAGTTACCTCAAGGGTTCCCACTTCTCCAGCCATGCCACGCCAGAAGACATAGTCCTTCCTGCATCTCACTCACGTGGCCACACTCTGCAGCAATGAACTACCTAGACCGAGCCCTGGTCATTTTTGGTCATCCCCTCCTCGTCCAGTGGCCTACGGCTTGTCAAACATCCCAAGAACCCGCCGCCCTGAAGAGCTTCCAGCTATTGTGAGAAACTTTCAGGAACAAGGAGGTAAAATGTCTTCTGTGCTTCAGCTTGTCTCTCTTGAGAGCAAATCTCCTTCTCTGGGCTACAAAATGTGAGGAATTCCTCCTGTTTTCTCACACAGTTAAGCAGTGAGGATAGTGTTTTCATAAGATGGTTTGTAGGAACTGGGACTGTATTAAATGACATTTTACAGCTATTTTGACTGCATTGCTGTTTACATTTCAGACTTTCAAACCTACACAAAGCAGTCTAAATTTACCATATAATCAAAGAACGGCCTCTGAATATTTTGATTTAGGAGATCCAGCATGTACCAGCATCATGTTTGCTGCCCACACTCACTGACCACAGGTCTGTGCTCCCCTCTGTTCACAGGAGGGCTCAAGCACAAACCCCCCTAAGAAAGAGGATACCCTCATCATTTTCTTGTGTCTCAGCTGGAGCACAGAGGAATGGACTGAGAAACAGGAGGAGTAAAATATTGCAGTGAACTTTTAAACTAAAATAGCAATAGAGAGTTAGATAATTAAATGGGAAACCAGATCCAAATGTCAAATAAGGAAGGAGACATCAAAGAGAAACACCAATCTCTGATAAAGATCAAGAGAGAAAACTAAAATTTTTATGGCATATGCTGACAAATGGCTGAGGTAAAATATAACAAAGTAACTTGGTTTAGCAATATTTCTACAGATTGTCTGAACTACACTGCTGCAGAGATCAAAGGATAGAGCTGGAAACAAAATACCAAAAGAAATGACACACTACCCTTCTACCTCTTCCCCCTCTCACCGACCCCCCTCCCTTTTAAATTCATATTTCAAACCCAGGACTCAGAGGCTGGAAATTTGTAAGAGTTTCTGGAAAGGTCACTCCATCAACTGGATGGGCGAGTGGGAACTTTTTATTAGAAATGTCTTTGCAGTATCCTGTTATTTTCTGTCCCCATCAGAAAGGTGTTCCGAAGGCAGGTCCAGGCAGTCTCCAGCTTGGATCTCCTCTCAGCTGAGCACCAGATTTTCCCTGACATGCTCAGCTCTCCTCTGCCTTTCTGTGTGGGACTCAGTCACATGGCTCCAGCAGATGGGTTTGCTGCAGTTTTTTTCCCAACAATGCTCCCATTGTTGTTACTGAAACTTCTCCTCCTGCTTGAGCCCAGTCCTCGTTATGTGCAGATTAATCCCCTGGTTCTGATGACTGTGCTTCTCTATCCACACCCGCCATTTGTGGGCATCCTCGAAAAAGAGAATAATTTCTTATTTTTGGTTTGCTTTGTTGACTTGCTTATCACTTTATCATATACTCCAGCTAAATACATTTGTCAATTGAGGTATTTTGAGCATTTTGTAAATAAAACAGCCATCTGTAATTTATTTAAAGTTTATTTGCAGTAATCTCAAATGCAGGGACTCTGCCAAATAATTTTTTGTTCCTGTTTTTCAATTACTTAAAAATTAAAAATGAAACTTCATGAGGAAAAAACCCTGGTTTTTCCATTCTGCTTGAAAGCCAGCTCTCAAGATAGCTGCTTTTCTGTATTATCAGGAGACTGGGAGATAAAGATTATCTCTGACTACATTCTCCTCCTCCATGAGAACAAAGACTCTTTTAATAAATGAAACAGACTCTTCCTGCTCAATGAAAAAGGATTGCACTCAAAAATAAGATAGCCAGGTGAAATCCTGGAGTAGATGTTACCTGCAGGACTGAACTAGATCGAATGACTCTTTCTGGCTTAAATCTAGGGAAAGATTTGGTGGATGTAGCAGATGAACCATCTACCTGTTGCAAATATGTGATAGTTAAAGGAAATTGCAAGTCCATTGGAGGGCAAGGTTGGACAGGAAGCACAAATGTTGACAGATAAAAGTGGTTTAGCCAGTTTAAAATGTCTGCTTAGTTTAAATACAAAATTACTCTTCAGGCACTTCTTGAAAGGTGGAAAAGAATAAAAGACCCTCCTGCACCATCAAATGTGTGCAAAATGCTGCAGAACCTCCACGGAGCTCTCGTTTTCCATTGGGTCCTGGTGTCTCCCCGGGAGCTGGCAAATACCAGTTCCCATCTCCAGCCCCACAAGAGCAAGGCAGCCACAAGGCAAAGGCAGATCACAGGGCCCTGATAGCAGGAAGAGGATGTTTATTGCTCTCCAAAGCACCTTCCCTCGCACAAAAGATGGATTATACGTAACTCTGGTTAGTACTTCAAAAATTCAGGAGAAGGGGATTGCTCAGGATCACAAGGGTTAATTGCTACACTTTAGAAAATGGAGGTGTGGGAAAGGACAGGCAATGAGCTGGACTGGTGGAGACTCCCCCTGCTATTCACCAATTCAATCTTTATTAGCAAACAGCACCAGAAATGAAGTGCATCCTAACTCCTTTTGATCCTTCAGCTTCCATGTTTGCCACGAAGAAAGTTCAGCAAAATAAACTGTTGATTTCAGGAAGCTATTTGTCCCCTCTGTATAAAACATGCTGACATTTCCTCCCTGTGAACCATCTTTTACCATTCATTAACTCATCCACCGAGTCTTTCCTCTGATGTCTTTGTATTTATAGTTCTGTGTCTTCTTTTTTTTTTTTCCATTGCCTCTTAGGACTGTGGAGTCAAAAAACAAATGTGGTGCCAGAAGAGACAACTGTCACTGGATTCTTCCAGGGCTTCCTAATCTGCTTCTGAAACTTCCTGGAATAAATCTCATCGGAGTGGTATGAGCCTGGGTTTATACAAGATAAATGTGAGAGCAAACTTTGGAAAGTTCCTGCTTAATCACAAAATAATAGAATTTTGAGGGACTTTTTGAGGTCATGTGGTTCATCCCAAGGCACAAACAGGATCAGGATACCCAATGACTTCCGAGGCTAACCCACTTCCTCAGATGGAAACACCACAAGCTGTCTGTAAGAGCGATTCCAGTACTTTGTCTACCTCTGTAAAACCCGCCTGGATTTAAGATGATTTAAAATAAAGCTTCAAGTCTTGCATTCAAAAACAGACAAAACTCCCACTAATAAAAAAAGAAAAAGGAAAAAAGATTCTGGTCTGTGTAAAAACTCTTCATTCATGGCTGTGTACTGGCAGAGATTCCCGAACTCCAAGAGCAAGGAAGAAATCCATCGCTGCTGATGACAAGCAATAAGAATTTTTCACTAGACAATAAAGCTTTTCATTTTAATTCCCTGTGACTTCAAGATGCAGAGGATCAAGTGGTTTTGGTTTCACACTTCACTACCACAGTTTATTTGGAAACAGAAGAGGTGACAGATAACACTACACAGCATTCCAGGACACCTCTAATGACCAGACAAATCCCAAATACCTGTCTGAGACTCCATGGAAAATGTCTACCTAGTTCCTACGTTGAGCATGGAGTTTAGTACATGTACTGGTAGGAAATGGCTGCTCAGTAGTGGTAATTAATGGTTGCAATTAAGTCCCAGATTATAAGGCAAGTGATAATGAAGTGTTGATTGTTGCAGGTGAAGGAATGAGTATGGCACTGTATCCAATGGGGAGTTTGGTGCCTGAAGCTCTAACAAGCACAAAACTCCATAAATAAATTATTTTCTACTCTTCACTTCCACCTAAAACAACTGGAAGAAAAACAACAAACTTGACACAGATATTGATCTTGGTTCCACCAGCATTACATAAATTTAATACAAAATTACATCATTTCAATACAGTTTAAACCTGGATGAGTACTTTGCAGACTGGTCATAGATCTTGCTTTCTGATTGAATTAATGACTAATACATGTCCAGCTACAGAATTCCTCATTCAATTCATAATTGATAACATTGCAATCTCCCCTCAGTTTAAACCATATTTTTATCTTAGGCAGAAAAAAAGATCTCAGCACAGCTTTGTTTCCTGTGCTGGCTCTTCTTTGGCTAGGAAGGGATTTGTGATTCCTTTTACTGTCCTTCAATTCCCAGGACTATATTTGCAAGAATTATATGAAATTTCAGGGCGGAAAAATACCTGAAAATGAGCAATTCTAAGTAGTTTATGAGGAAAACAGAGAAGGGAGAAAGTCAGGAGAGGAAAATTGGTGATTTTAGAAGGGCTGAAGCATTGCCTAGAGCCACACTCCATGATCCGTGATCCATGATCCATCTGTCCTAGCTCAAAGCTCACCTGGGAACTTCCAGCGCCATGGGGTAACCTGAGTGGCACTCAGGTCCTTCCCACAGAACAAGGTACACCAAGCCCAAATGGAACAATGACAACAGCAAATGCCTCCAGAGGCAGGAACTGTGACCCCTGCACAAAGGGTCCTCTCCAGGGATCCCCCTCCCAGCCGGAAGGACCTGGGAGAGGCTCATCAGCGTGCTTTGGAGCGTAACCTCCGGGGGCTGCTCCGGGGACTCAGGAGAAGGGATCCGATGGCTGAATGGGATCGGATACACCAAGGCACAAAAGTCACCTCCTGCCTCGGCTGCTACGTGACCCTGCTGCTGTTAATGTGCTGCCACTTCGGGATTGGGTTTCTCCTATTACCTGGATCAGTCAGGGATACACAGAGAGAAAAAGGAAGATGAAAAAAATTGTGTGGAAAATCTTCAGCTTCAGTTTAGACAATGCTTTTCCTGGCTAATTCTCCCCTTTAGCACCCCCATCTCTGCCACAGCAGAGTGCGATGGGACCTGCCTGGGCTGGCTGCTCTCCACGGTTTCCTGGGATCCTGTTTCCCAAAGAGGCAACCTGCCTTTGAGGAGAGCCCTCCTGCCACAGGCCAGGCACACAGGCAGGGCAGGGCGGGGGACTCCTCCACCTTTGATAGAGCTCGGGCCCATTCAAACCCAGATAAAAGGGAGTATTCACTCCCATGCTCCAGGTTGTAAGATGATCACCCACAGGTCTCAGAGCAGAACTTTCCCACAGAGCCAGGCACAGAGCTGGGGAATACCCCGGGAGTTTCCTGCAGTTTGGGATATTAGCTGCTAGCAAACTGGATAGATCCATAGGCCATGCCAGTACAGGCACCAAAGCTGTACATGAAAGCTGGGGATAACAGCTAATCTAAGTTATTCCAACAAAATAACTCTGTGCAAGAAGCTGTTAGTTATGAATTACAATAAACTCACTACATCAAGAAATTGGCATATACAGGTACCAGAGTTATAATTAATCTCCAGCAACTGTTATCAGAACCAGTTTAGAGCAGAGGACTCCAGCGAACTTCTTAAACAATGGCAAGGAAGCCTTTGCAAACACCTACGTGTGCACGTGCAAATGTCCCTCTTACCCACAACCCAGCGTAAAACCAACATTAGGATATTAATTTGGAATTATTCAAAATTTCTGAGTCAGGTCTTCAACAACACGGGACTGAATGTGAAGGCCTTTTATTTTTCTCTCTGTTACAGGCCTTTATGGCAGACTTTCCTCCACAGTCTCCAAAGACTTTATTTCCTCCTTTTTTATTACAAAAAAATCTGTGAGTCTCAGAAATGAAGCAGGAATCTAAAAACCTGGAATGTGAGCAATGCAGCAGTGCTGTGACTGTCTTTGGAGACATCAAGGCAGGCTGCAGTGCAGTGAAGAGGGCACCGAGGCAAAATCAATGAACACACTCCCTATGAAAAAAAAACCCTCAAAAGAAATAATAAAAAATTTAAGTCAAGAACTTAACCCAAAAATACAGAAAACAGTTTTCAAGGAGCGAAAAGCAAGAGATATTAAGAGCAAAACTACAGAGGAATGTGGCCTCAGTAGGATTATAGGCTTTTGGCTCTGATTCTTACCATGAGTAAGGATTAGCCTTGATTACACAACGGCTCTGCTACTATTAGTGACTTGCTCACTTGCCAGTTGCAATAAAAGCAATGCAAAATATATTTAGTTAATTTTGACACCAGAAAAGCAGCCACAGGGCAGTTATTTAATCATGATTATGGGAGAAAAGTCCCATTTTTTGTTATCTTCCAAAAGTAGATGCAGAGTCCGTTTTTACTAAAATCAATGTCATTATGCTCATACTGTCATTCCTTCCAAAATCTCCTCTGTCATTACCCCACATAAATAAACCCAACCACCCTTGAACCTCAATCTCTGAAACAATGCTTCCAAAGCACATTTGGTCTTTAAAAAGTCACAGTTCGGTTTGACTCAAATAATCTTTCAGTAGAATCAACCAAAACCATTTGCACTCTCTTCTCACATGGATTGCCTGAAATTTGAGATTTTCAGAGGTCCGCTGTCCTGGTAGGTGGGGAACTCATCTGCAGCATAAACACTCCCACACACCAGCAGAGATTTCACCTACGGCAGTCATTTTGTCCAGGGGCTCACCACATTCTTAGTCAGACGATACCACCACAGAGGGTCATAAAAAGACTGAGCTCACTATTGCATGTAGTTCAGCAAGCAGATAAATGCACAAGTTGCTCCCTCAATAAATTACATTAAGGCCTGATGTTAGGATTAATAGGATTTGATAACTTCCCAGAGATGCTGCAAGTCAATATGTAATATGTTTCAGACTTCCTTTAGAGCATCCCTCCCCTGTATGTCAAAGCAAACAGTCATTGGACCCAAGACAGATCCCACTCAGCCCTTTCCCTTTCAAACTGAGTACTTCATGTATTGGTTGTTGGCTCCTTTTCCTACTGCTGTTCACTGCACCAGTGGGAAAAACTAATAAGGCTCCTGCCCTATCCATCTAGAACTCAATTCACCTGAGAGATGAGATTCAAATTTCATTATTCAAAGGAGGAGATGGAACATACATCTGTTTATGCAACACATTACATTTACTTGTGTAACTACAATAGCTGCCTGATCACAGCTAGTCAAAAGACATTTTAGTGTTCAGCTCACTTGCCTCCTTCTGCTGTCCTTCCATCCCTCCCCAGCTATAGCTCTGACTGTTTTCGGGATCAGCTCTGAGTTCTACCCGGAGCTCTTCACTTGGTCTTGTCAAGCTGATACTCAGCCCAAGGAGGATTCTCAGGCAGTTGGCAAACACAGGTAAGGAACAGGAGCACTTAAGGACTTGGACATCTTCAGGTCTACGTAGCCACGAAGTTAAAACTTTTGGGAACTCCATTTTTGGGTTAGGCAGAAAATTTTACTTAATATTCACAGTACAGTGTAGCAGCCAGCCAAAGTGTACGTAAGACCATATTAGCTCTTTGAGGAGTGATCATGACTTCTCCACCCTGAGTGCTTCTCCTGTACTTTTTTGGATTCAGCTTTAGTGGTCCATGCAAGAATCTAAACCAAACTAAACTTTCCTTTCTCCAATGATTGTGCTTTTGACAGCATCACCTTGCTGATCTGAGTGACTGCAAAATTCCTCAAGCACCACTGCCAGTGCTGGGACACACCAGGACCATGAGCCTGAGAAGCAGGAGAAAGCCCAGACCCTGTTTTGGGCAGCATCGTGGACTTAAACTATTTTAATTCAGTTGCAAAATAACTACTTCATGGTATTGCCTTGATCTCATCAAAGGTAGGTAGGAAGACACACACACAAAACTCTCTGGAGCATCCACTCTGCCTACTTCTGTGTGTTATTCCAGGTGGGCAGGTTTCTGATCCCAGGTCTTGGTGTCATTCCACACAAAAGCTCTCATTCCCAAAGGAACCAAGGCAGAACTTTAAATCAGGAAGACAAAGGTGGAAAGAATGCTGTGGCTTTTGCTTTTCACTGAATTGCCCTCATTGCAATGGGCATGGCAGGAGAGAGGGGAAAGTCCAGCTCCGTTCCTGACAGGAGGTTTGTTCAAAGAGAGGGATGGTGGGACTTCGGCTGTATCCATTTAAAAGTAGCATATCATGCTAACTTTATCTGCTGTAACTGCAAAAGTCTCATACAGGTGACACTTTAATCTACTACTAATCTTTGAACTGATAAATACTTCCCTGTTTCAAATCCAAATTCTCTGAGGCCTCTTGAAGGAACAGGATCCTGCTGATTAAAGACAGCGTTAACACCTCCAGTGCCTGGCCTAGATTTTCAGAGAAAGGTTCCGATACCAAATTGAAAGTTCAACTTTTCTAAAAGCTTTTTCCTTCCTCATTAATTCTGTGGCCAAGATGGAAATTTGCTAGTTGAATTTTCAGAGAAAAAGCATTTGGAAGAAGGTTTGAACTACTATTGTTGACCTTACCTGTTTGTCACAGCCTGGAATCCAGAACTGTAAATAACTAATTTTACAGAAGAGGATTGTATATACAGAGATCCTTCAAGTCCTCTACTTATTTTTTTTTGTACACCACACAATACAGATTTCCCAACACCAGAACCAAGCCACAGGGAGCAGGCAGAGTCCTGTCTTTTTCTGATACACTGTTACGGATTTATGAATTGTTTATATTGATTTTGGTTTTTGTTTTTTTAGTCAGTAAAGAAATTCTTTCTTTGAAGGCACCAAGACTCATGTCTCCCTGGTCTTAAATAATGGAGCTGGTACATGACTGAATAACTTTTTGTATTGTTTTATTTATGAATTGGTATATGTAGCTATAATTGGGTGTTTAAAACACATTATGCTATGCGAAGTAAAGGGAGATATTTTTTTTCTGGAGTCTTTTCAGCTGCAAAAGCCTCTTTGGGACATCTGTGATGAACATCCCTGCCCAAAGACTGTGTGCACAGGAAGAAGCTGCCCTCCCTGCGTGCCCGAGGGATGAGGAATGAGGTGTGTGTGGTTCCTCAAAGGTTTACAGCAGCACCATCTACCGGAGAGCCCCTTGCTCCGTGCCACACCGAGTGTTCTTCCAAGGACTCCGAATGAGAAGGAGAAGCGCTGACAACACTTTCAAGCGGCAGATACCGACCACAGCCACACGCGATGCTCAGAGGGGCCCCCAGGAGCCAGAGTGACAAAGATCTCTGCACTGGGGCTGCCTCACCTCCAGTCCTGGGGGCAGTTCGGGCACCACAATGTAAAAAAGATATTAGAGAGTGTCCAAAGGAGGGCAATGAGGAAGGGGAAGGGCCTGGAGAGGCCGAGTGAGGAGCGGCTGAGGGCTCTGGGTCTGTTCAGCTGGGTCCGTGCACCCATGGGAGGACAGGAGAAAGCGTGGCTGGACCGGATGGTGTGGGAGCACCCAGCACAGCTCTCGGCATTGGCACCTCGCAGATTTGGTTCTTTAGATGCTTGTGCTGTGGTTTCCCTTCTGATAAACGCGGGATCACTTTTCTTCAAAGCAATACTTGTGAAGCACTACGAGATCACAGATTTAAAATAGAACTCTGGAGAGACCTTGGAAACGTGCGACAGACTTGGGCTCTGCTCTGGCTCCCCTAAACACCCTTTTTAAAAAAAATCTCAGAACAAACACTGACATTCTGTGCCTAAAATAATGTCTTATTGTGAAGGAGAGAAGGCAATAGGATGTAGATTCCCAAACACTGATCCTGACAGCTTCATTAAATAAAACAATTACTAACAGCCTCTTATTCCTAAAGATCACTTGAACAATTTAGATGGACTAAGGAATGTAGGAGAAGTATTAAAAATTCTTATACTGTATGCCTATAAACATATGCCCATTTCCTAATTTAAGGGCTTTAGTTCTGTTGAAAATGAACTTGCAATCTTCTAGGACAAACTGTCCTTCACATCATCTAAAGCTCTGCCATTAAATTCAAAGGCAGGAAGGCTGATCTTTAATGACATTCATCTATTTATACCTCACTTCTTAAATAACTGTAGAAATCTCTTTTCAGTGTGAACAGACTACAGAATATTTGTAAATGCATGCAGGCAATACAATGCACAATTTTGTTCTGTGCTTTCTAGAAGTGCCATCCTCTCAGGTGGAATTACCGGGATTAATTTAAGGACCATTAAAGGACAAAGCCCTTCTTAAAAATGGAACCAGACCAATTTATCTCTCGGTTGCCAAGAAATGCATTTAGGAAAAAATCAGCTACTTTGCATTTTGAACATGAGATAATTTAGTAATGTCAACATCCAGCAAAATGGACTCGCGTGCTAAAGTGACTCTGCCAGGGTGTAATTAAAGCGCACGTCTTAAAGGTTATAAAACAGATATACCTGTACCCCACTGGGCTTGACTCCACTACACTGGCTAATTATTTTTTTAGGAATAATGGCAAACCATGTCAGACATCTTGCTGCTGATTTAGTAACATTAAGCTTCTAGGAGACAACCTCCACCTTTCAGTTAAATCTGAAATAGCAAACAGGGCATGTAAAGAAGGGACAGAAAAATTCCGGCTGTTCACCTTTCCTCACACAAATACCTCAAAGCACATCACACAATCTACAAAACATCAAAGAATCGATCTGAAGAAGTTTAAATGCACATCCAGACAGGAAAACATCATGAAAATTGCATGGATCTTTTACTAAATTTACCAGGTTTTATTTGAACTATTTTGAAGGCTTTTTGCTTGAGTTTATTATTCATTGTTTAAATTCTTTGGGGAAGTTTTTCCCAATTGCTGTAATCGCCTGTGTTAGCTCTTCCATTCCCACTAAACCCTTTCTAATACAGCTTGATCAGACTCAGGGAAAGCAATTCAGGTGCTGCTCTGCACAGAATCAACACAAGGCATTAAAATAGTTCCCTTTTGTGCATTTCTGAAAATAGTCTTATATTTAACTCCTGACAGTTATCCATCTGAAAGGATATCCATTATCTTCTTACAGAAACTTCTGGATCTTTTTCCTGAGGGTCTGGAAAGAATTTAGAAACTATCAGTGTTATATCCATGTGGGGAGTTACAATGATTTTTTCAAATATGCTTTGATGCAACTTTAACACCTAATTTCATTTCTTTCATGATGTCCAAACACCAACATATACTGCTTCCCTCATTTCATCCACCCCTCTCCAGCATTTGTTTCATCTGTAAATTTTAACATCTTTTTGTTCTCGCTGTATTCTCACTGTCAAAAGACTAAATGAGATGCAATAATAATTCTTGGGATACATTTCTCTAATTGTTTGTCACATTAGAAGTTGACTGTTCTGATGTTTTGAGGGTTTTTTTCCAGATTAAAAAGTAATTACCAAACTGAAGAAAAATTAGCTCTCTCCTGACAACTTACTTGTTCTACCAGCTTACAATAGACATTTGAAAATCCAAATTTATTATCTGAACCAGTGAACCATAACAACAAATTCTACTAGACCAGAAGGGCACGATTTTCATATTAGCTATAATTTTCAAAAAAAACCTTACAGCACAGTAATTATTAGATGTGGTTGGAAACAGGAATTTCCCTCGCAAACTTCTTTAGGTTTTTTGTTTTTTTTTTTTTTTCTTTTAATTAAGACAGAAATATGAACTCTTCATCCAAACCCCATCCATTCAGTTTTCAGCAGAGAGGACCTTGATGATGCTACTGGGAAGACTGGCAAGAGCTGAAATTTTCCATTGGATACAGACAAGATTTTGTCAAAAAGGAAGCGTTACTTAATAGTTTAAAGATTTAAATGTTGAATTCCATCTAGTTTAGCTTATCTGTTGTTTTTCAATTTTTTGGTTTATTTCAGCTCTGTCATATTTTGACACACCAATACCCAGCCCTGCCTTTGTTCCTTATTGCCTGCCACTCTTGATTTGGGTATATTTGAAGTAATTTCTTGTTTATCTTTCCATCTTCAGTTGTTTGCTCTTCAAATTCCCTTCTTAGTCTTGCTTGACTTTTTCCTGTAATGGTTTGTTCTTTCTGTTGGATCCATTTGGGCAGGATTTCCATTTTCTCTGTTTGGCTTGGATAACCTCTTAAACTGTACCAGCAGACCAAAAATCTGTGATGCTGATTGAGCAATTAAGATTCTTTAGGCATGTTAATGAAAGGACACTGACAAGTGACTGAGCTATATATAATCATGGCCTTTTAGAACACCAGTAAAATAAATTCACTAATACCAGGTCTTTTAGACCCCATTAGAGAGCAAAGTCTGTGAGGCAGCCTGAGCATTTCATCAGGTCGGCCAGGTTTGAGCTGGTTTTTGATGAGCTCCTCATTGCCATACATGAACTTTCCAGATGAGATTTGCTCGCCTGATTATTTCCCTGGGGGATGGGAAGAGCACAGCCCTAATTAGCAATCTACTTTGATATGAAATAAATATTAATTGCCTTTTCTAATCCAAAGGTGTCTACAACCCTTGCCTTTTACTATTAACAAGAACCCCCCCTTTTTTTTTTTTTTTTTGGTTTAAATTCTGAGATGTTTGTTTTCCTTTTACATTTAAATAGGCCTTAATCTTGCTCAGGCAACGTGTCATAGTTACAAGTTTGGTTGGTGCTATTCTTGCAAAAACACTGGGAGTTTTAATTAAATTTTCTGATTTCTAGAAAAATCTGTTGGATTTTATTTCTAAAATATCAGCCACATGTAAACACTCACTTAAATTCCTTGTACAAACAGTATAGATAATAAATACAATATCTATTCTTCGTAGTATTTTTAAATACTTATTAAAGTATTAAAGGAATATAGATTTACCCCTGTAAAAGTACCTACCTGGAATTAATCTAATGAGCGGCTCCTACTTGATATTTAAGGGATAAGGCACCGTATATCAGGAAGTCAAAGAGGTGGCTTTCCACAAAAGCAATTAGAAGTTATCAGTACAGGGGAATGACTAATAAGAAGGCTGGAAAACAGGGCATGGGACTCCTGAGTGTGAGGAATGGGGGTGGAAGAAGAAAAACAGAGAGGAAATGAGAATTCTCCTTTCCAGTCCAGTGATGGATTTTCTTCAAGTGAACCTTTTTTATTCTGTGCCACATTTTCCTCTGAAAAAACAGCAAAGCAGTTTCCTTAGACAACATCCACAGAAATCATCTTCCTGTAAGAAACCTCAGGAATACAATGTAATTTTTACAGCTTCGCCTCTTCAGTAAGAGAGCAATGGCAACCTGACAGAAATAAGAGGCAGGCATGAAAGCCTAGGGAAGATTTTTTTTTTATTATCGCACCATCGCATCTGAAATAATTCCAGGATTCCAGCCAAGATCTTTGACACAAGTATTTGTAATGTTGAGCTAAAATACCAACCCAAAATGCAGCCAAGCACTGTTTGCTAAGACAGAAATCCTCCTGCAGGGTTTCTAGATTTATCCATCTTCAGGAGATGGGGGGAAAAAAAGAAATCCAGAAGTTTTTCTGAACTGATAGAGCTTCAGGATTAAGGGTGATCGGTAGACAAAACATTTTGCAAGGCTTTTTATCCCCACCATGGGAGTCATTTCACTTGAATGTTCTATTTCTGGAGCCACGGGGGATTTTTCAGTTTGCTAAAACAACTGAACACATTCTTCAAAACAATACAGTGGGTCTTTCTTGTGAGAGCAAAGCTAATCAAACACACATCCTGTGCTATTGATGTCAGCCAGCCGCTCATGGCACTACTGGAGTCTCTGCTTTTAGGCCAACAGGAGTATTATGGACTGTTTCCTCCATCTGTTCTCAAAGCAAATGCCAAGATGGTCAAGGTGTCAGAACATCCCACTGAAAACCACATCAAAGGAGTGACCTGAGCTGCCGTGCCAGGACTGGAGTCTTTTCAGAGACAAAATCTGTAGAAATAAATAAGACAGCAAATCTAGAAAACATATATAAGATAATTCAATGGGAACAGCCCTGGATGGGCTTTGAGGGTTTCAAAAGCCCTACCCCAAAATACCAAAAGGTGTAGTTAAGGAAATACATAATGTGATCCCACATGGCTGCAGCCACCTCTTTGCAACCTGACAATAAAGATTTCCCTATCACAGAAATAAAGAAGAAAGCTGGAAGGAAAGGTATTTAAAGGATGGGTAAGTGAGGTGACTCAGGCTCTGAGAGGCTGGAAGAAAAGGAGAGAAATGGGAAAGGAGGGGGTGACTGGCATGGACACAGTGCAAGAATGGGAGGAGGGTATTGGCAAAGAACACCCTTTGATGGAAGCAAAACCACTTCCCACAAAACGGAGTGTGGGGTTTGGTATGCTCTCTTGGGAGCTGCATAATTTTTTGAGAGACTGGAAGGAATGGTACTCAAATAAGATCAAGCTCCTGGCAGACAGAAGCCAGGTAAGAATGCTCAGATATCCTTGGTCTCTGAGCTCCTCTCAGTGATGGGATCTCAGCTGGCCTGCACACACCACAGGTGGAGTGCAGAGGGCTCTGCAGGAAAGCTCGGCTCAGCGTGGAGTGCTCATGCTTCCATCTGAGGTCACCTCTAGGAAACAGGAGCTGAGCATGTCCTGGCTCAGCTTTGCCTCCCTGGGGAGCCCAGCCAGCCCCGGCAAAGCTCTCAGAACACATCACATTCTTCCTTAAAATCCAGATGTTTACTTCAGCTGCCTGCTAGACATGTCTGAGGCTAAGCCAGCCCTCCCAACCACAATTTCACTGCCATAGAAAGAGGCACTTGAAGGACAGGGGGCAGCTAAAGAGGAGAGGAAGAGATGCCTTTGGCAAAAGCAGACACCACCACATCACTCCCACCCCACCAAAGATGGCAAAACCAGCAAATCCAAATGTGTAGGGCTGTCCATCTCTCCCACCTTCCTTCATTTCACTCCCCTTGCTGTAGCAGGAGGATCCAGTCCCTGACACCTCATCAGGGGTAGTAAAAATCAATTTTATCAGTGCTGCCAAAAGACCTGGATGAGTTCTGGCCTGCTGTGCCCAGAAAGGAGTTTAAACTCGTTACAAATTCCAGGCAAGCACTGAAGTTATCAGTGAGTTTTTTTCTACAGGAATAGTCAGAAAAGCTTGTGGATTCCAAGCTTCTATTTCCATGTAAAGCAGCACATCTCCCTGACTGACCGACCAGGCTATTATGATTCGTGTATTAAAGCCTTGTGTTTTCCACCTATCGAGTGCATAAACAACAGTTTAACCTTTATCCCAAGGCATGTACACCCTTTTACTCCCAGAAAAATGAATTCATGTTTAGCAGTCAAATCAGTATCAACCTGACCTTTAAACACATCAGTGTTTCTTGGAAAAATATTATGGCTGGGATGCCTACTGTGGTAAACAATATTAGCTGCTCCAACCCATGGCTGAGCCATGCTGTGAGGAGCCTTATCAAAATAAGGGGGTGGAAACCAGCAGGGACTGCAGATCTTCTGACAAACTCCACAGGATATGAAGAACAATGTAAATGTAACAGTACTGGCAGATATATTTCTATATTACTGTTCCAGAGATAACAGCTAAGGTGAATCATTTCCCACCACCTACAGCACTGAATTATTTCAAATTCTGAAGGGACCGTATTTATTTCATTGGTAGGTAGCAATTTACTTAGCTGAAGATCATTATATTTATGTGTCTGTGAAATCCTCACAATAATTATATATTTGAGCTGTCTCAGAAGTGCTATATATATTCTCATTAGTCATGTACTTCCAAGGATATTATCATTTTTTTTTCCTTCAACAACCTTTGCAATCCGAGTGTGAAGTACTGCACTGCACATGAACCTCGATTCTTATAGTTTTCTTAAACTCCAGTTTAATCAAACAGCAGGGTGGCCTATATTCAAATGCAAATGCTAAGCATGCTATGAAATATCTTCATTCCCTTAAATGACTGCACTGTGGAGCTTATTTAAAACAGACCACACTGTGCAACAAAACAGAGGAGGACACGGGAAAAAAGTCCCCCGTTTGATATTACTTTTGCCAGACTTCTCCAAAAAAGGTCATGAAAATGTTCAGAGTAGGGTAAGGAGATCAAGGCGAGGGGGTTTCTTTTGTTCCAGTCCTATCTGTGCCAAGCAGTCAATTATACCCTGTGGGTGGAGAGAGCTCCATTTGTTTTCTTCAATGCACTTCACAAGTCTCATGTGAAAAATATTTTGAAAACACAAAACATCACAAGGCTCTAAACGCAAATGGCAGTCCATGGAGCCAGAGATTAACAACCCAAGGAGGATCAGCCTTTGACTTGCAGTACACACTGACATTAAAACTTACAGCCCTCAGATCTGGAGGAGAAGATCATGCTGTCCTTCACACCAGCTTGTTACCCTCTTCAGTGTTCCTGCAGGATCACCAGCTCATTTTTTTCTCCCTTCTTTTTAAATACAAAACTGAGATGAGGTGCCAGGCTGCCACCCCTGGAGATGGATGCTGGTGGTTAATGTAAACACTCCACCCTTCTGCAGAAAGGTTGAGCCAAAGAAACCAAAGAGCTTTAAAAATATTAATCCCTCGCATCACTACTCTCATTCTGTCCACGTTCTTATTTATTTGAATGCCTTCCACAAGCAATAAGGAAATGGCCTCATTTCCTTATTTCCTTTACCACCCTTGCCAAATTCAGAAAGATTTTGTAGTTTGTTTCTCCTGGTTTGGCTGACGGATTTTTCTTTCTCCTTTTTGAAAACAACTAAGTACAAAAAGATTTAATGTAGAACTTGTGTTGATACACCAGGTCATATCAATTACTCACTAGCCCTAGACCTGCCAAAATGACAAGTTACAGCTAAAATCCACAGGCAGCACAGGTAGAAGACTCAACATTACATCTCACGGATGCAGTGAAGGAACAAAGCAGCCACGGCCACTGTAAGATTGTGGTGGTCCAGCAGCAATGGACTACAACTACCAAAATCTCCAAATTTTGGAATCTGCACATCAAGATAAGGGCAGAGGCTAAATTCTGTTTCAGGCTGTGTAAGCACAGGTTGAAACAAAGATAAACAGTTCTCACTCCTTTTGCTGGTTTGGAAAATTGAGCAGTGAGGGAGATGCTGAAGAATATCAGTTCCTCCTATAATCAACTCATTTCAGCAGTAACCTTTACTCTTCCCTTTGGCAAGTACCTTAGTGCAGGTATTTGCCATGAAAATTAAAACCCTATCCTATTTTTAAAAGAAAAGTTTCAGTTTAGATCACTGAAGAATCAATTTAAAAAGCAAAAGTACAAAGTTTCCTGGAAACCACCTGCATAGCAAACGAACATCAAGCAGTAACTGACTTTGAGGAACTCACTGCACCTCTCACCCCATATATTTATCTATATCTATACTATAAACACACGACGCTCTTGACTTTGCTGGGACTGCTTCTAAAACTAAGCAGCGCAGTTACACATAGGTTCTACCTTTTCAGGTGACCACCTACTCCTACCTACAGAAATCTATTTATTTATTTATTTATTTATTTATTTAGACACTTCATGGTCATGGAAGCAAGCACTGAGCAAACGTAAATAAGCATAACTTGGCAAACAGACATCCCCACTGTGAAACTCATCCACGGCAAATTAATCAGCCTAAAAGACTCTCACGGTTTGAAACTGGGCTTCTTAACCTATGATGGCTGCCACATTTAGTTTATGATGATATAAAATAAACATCACACCTTTAAACTTTTCCCAGGGCTGATAAATCAGCTCAGAGGGGATGACTCTCACGAGAGGATCATGCCTGTGGTTAGCAGAGTCCCACAGATACACAAGAGATGCAATTATGCTGGAATAGCCAATTCTTGAGCTCTGACATGGCTTATTATTTGACTAGCAAACAAGGAACTTTTTCAACTTAATTGCAGCCTGGCTATTCTAATGCTGATCTTTTCCATCCTTCTTTTCCTTTAACTACGGCCTTCGTAGAATTTTGTTTTATTTTAATCCTTTGGTTGTTGGTGTGCCCATTTCTTGGATCTGTTTTGTACCTGCTATGGATATGCACAGCTTCTGAATGAGGTAAGTGTAGTTGCTGATAAGATTCACCCCATCACAGCTCACTTGTTAGAAATTTGTGATTCAGATTAAAGGAATTTGCAGCATTAATTTCAGCCATGCACTGATAGAGGTTCTCAACAGCAGCAGTGCAATGCCTCTGAAATGTATGAAATTACTGACACTCTTGGTGGAATGGTTACCTTTGGATGCATTTTCAGATGATATTGTGCCTTGTATCATAGTGTATGTATGTGTGATAAGGAATTTATAACTACAGGAGGCAGCACTAAATACGTATCAGGAATTATCTGCATGATCTGCGGTGTGTGAGGGGAGCTGAGCTCTGACCAGTGTGAGAATCCATGGAGCTGCAGGTGCTGATCACCACCTCAGTCATACACCAAGGACACAAACTTGTCCTGCCTGAAACCATTTCTGTCCCCCTGCAAGGTAATGCTTCCATCACCCTAAACACAAGGAACAAATGATTTTCACTAATTAACAAACAGCCTTGGCACAGGGCCCAGGCTCCGACTGCCCGTGCTCTGGTACCGGCTGGAAGGAGCATGGCAGAGCAACTGCTCTGGCAGGATTGGGACTTTAAAGGTCAAGTAATTACCAGCCTTTCGGAAGCATAAACTGCCTTTAAAGTCAGCAGAGCAAGCAAAAACTATTAGGAGATTCATCCAACATTTATCTTTTAACTTGTTATCTCTGATACACAAACTCATTCTTATACTGTTTGCATTGCAGTGCATAAAATATTAAAATTAAAAGGCTTAGGGACTTCTGAGGGGAAAAAAGAGAGTAAAACTATTTTAGATTCAGAAACATTTCATCAATATGTAGTGTATTTGCATACTGGAATCAGAGAGTCCTGATTATGCATGTTTATTGATTTTGGCTTTGTTTTGATTAATGATAAAACTATGATCCGTCTTGTAAGGTAGCAGGGCTTGAGGGAGCTCAGTGCAATACGAATGGTTTGTATTTTAAGAAATCCTATTTATGCAAATAAGAGCACATTCACATGCATTTTGCTCAAGCATGGTTGTAACAAAGCTCTCCAAACATTCTCTTTTATACTCTGGATAATTTGGGGAGGCATGTTTAATACAAAAATGCTGCATAACAATTACTTTTTTCTTCATTATGAATGACTCCCATTTTATCACCTTGGACAAAAGAACAAGCTTCAATTCCCACTGCGCCTAATTTATTATCACAGCCAAAGATATTGTTTTGTGTCAGAGTGAATGCAGTATTTCTAGAAATGGATTGCAAAAATCCTGCTGGGGAAGTTCAAGGGGAATAGGGAGAAGTGAGGAAGAAAAAACAATCCAGAGCTGGCTGGAAAAGTTTTTGCATTTCTGGAAAAGCAATGTTGGCATGTTTGCCTCCAGTCTGGAAAGGGGGAGAGAGGTTTCCCTCAGACAAAGCAGCTGTAGATGCTCATTATCAGAGTGCAAAGAAAACGTGAGGACAGACTCCCAATGTGTCATGTCCTAAGGACATCAAGAGTTCTGACAGATTCTATTCCTTAGTTACCAGCACTTAGACCATACACTGGGCAGTAGACTGAAATGATTCTGAATTTATCCAACCAGACATCTGCACATCAAGATAAATAAAATTATCAGTTGGCCTGTGTTCTGACACATGAATTATCTCACAAATCTCAGCAGGATCTCTGCCTGTATGACAGCTGCCATATTGGCTTCTGATATCTACTTTAGCAGCAAGATCAGCATCTAGAGAGTTTGAACATCAGAGCAACCTGAGAATAAGTGAAGGACTGGAGGTGAGGAAAATCTTCCTCCTTAAGTTATAATTCCCAAACACTTTTTTTGGACAACTTGATAGTCCAAAGCTGTGTTGTAGAAGAAGGATACGGAATAAAAGTGTCCACATCTGCAAGCAAGGCTGATCCATCTGCTAACAGACCCTGTGACAACTTCTTTTTAAAGCACGCTGGGGTTTGTTTGCCTTCTGTGGGCTGTTGGGGCTGGGGACAACAGCACACCAAGAGAACACCAATGGAACACCAATGGAACACCAATGGAACCCCAAGAGAACACCACCCCTCCCATCATCCTCCACTGACTCGAGTATTTGCTTCCACAGCAGTTCAGAGCTGCTTCATGCTGCAGGAAATCTGGTTGAACCCCTTCTCCAGGTGCTCCTGGGTATTTGGAGAGAGACCCAGCCAAGCTCAGAGGGAAGAGGAGGGGTCAGCTGAACAGCAAGTAAGGGTCAGTCTGCCATGCCACCATTGCTGCAGCTGAAGGACTGGATTTCTCTTGGAAATTTGGGCTCTTAATGTCTTCACTGGTTAATAAACCCTCTTCTACTTCAGGGACTTTGTTACATGAAATAGGTGAAATGTTCATCGTGCTCTTCCAGCTCCAGCTGCTGGGAATTTTTCTCCAGTGTCAGCAGAAATGGTATTGCCCACAGAAAGCCTTTGCTTGACAGCATTCGCAGGACTGCAGCATTCCCAGGCTGCAGGGTGGCCTCTGCTTCACAGCTCCGCAGGGATCCCCCTCTGGAGGTACTGAGAGTCAGGAATAACAGATCCAGAAGGAAAGAATGGGGAGATCCCTGCTATTTTCTGAACACAACCCTCCCTCAGTGAGGAGCTCAGGGCACAGGAACTGCTGTCACAGGACCCCTCCCAGTTGCTCTGCAAGAAGGGTTCAGCTAAGCCATGAGGGCACACACACATTTCTGCCTCCAAAAAACCAAGTTTCACTCATTTTTCAACTCACTTGAAAAGGCAAATATGGATTGCAATTTCAAATTTTGTAAGGAATTATTTAACCCAGAGGCTAAAGCTATTTTATATTTAAGCCTGAATTTAGTTTGAAGCATAAAGAAAACTCTAGCATAAATTAGCACGTATTGAAAACTCGATGCTAGAGAAATAAAAAGTTGGTTTAAATCCAAATAGTAAACCAAAAAACTAATTTTGTGAATTTGCTGGATACTGTCAGTGATTAAATAAGTAACTGTAATCAGATTATAGGATCTCTGAGACAAAATAAAATAAATGACTATTGAAAAACCTTTGAACTTTGTCAGCATCAAACCCCATGAGATATTTCTATTTATGTTGAAATCAAGTTGTTGCATTTCTCTGACACAATCTGAGAGCTCACTGATATCAGTATAAATCTGATAATTCAACTCCCAACTGAAGCTCTTACACTAATATAACACATAAAAAATCAAGCCATTCAACACATCTGCCCTCCTATGGAACCAAACCGCATTGCATGTCACAAAACAGTTTGAAGATTAAATGTTAATTCTCGTCTAAATGATAGCACGTTTAATTCAGAAGGAAAATTAACATCCCACATGCACTGAAAACCTGCACAGCAATGCTGAAAAGCGGGAAGTGTGGAGTTTAACACCAGGAACAAAGATAGGATTAGGCATTTTTGATGGATAATATTGTGCTTCTGTATCAACAGTCTTCCCCTCCAGTCCTCTTTTATTTTTTTTTTAAGTCTTTAAACCTGGTGCTTAACTCGGTCCACTAAATATTCTGCAATATGTTGATCATGCTGGTTTTTAATTTCAACTCAACTGAAGAAGCATTGTTAAAAAGAATCACTATATCCCAGGGGAATCAGGAAATTAAACTTTATTTATTGGGTTTGGCTTTCCTGTAAGTAGACAGAGCCATATAGCATCTGATTATCCTGTGAGGGGAGGCACAGCTTGAAAAAGAGCCCCGCCAATGTGCCACTGGACCATTGATTAATTGAGCAATAAGACAAGGAGGTTTGTCACTTAGGGTCATTAATGCATGCCTACAATGCCATTTGAGGCATGAGTGTCTGATTAGTATTATAGGGCCTGAGCCCACAAGAGTTTACATCTGGGCACAGGACTTGACACTTGTGCTGCTCTGTTTGCATATGAACATTGCCATTTTGGAATACACTGGGCAGTCTAAACACAACCTTCCTTTTTGGGCATGGTGGGGTGAGAGGCATAGGAGATCTCAAATTTTAAATTTATTCTCACAGCATGGTTTGAGTTACAAAATTTCTCTCATTCCATAGAATATTGAAAAGAGTCACAAAAATACATACCCATTGCTATCAGACTAGTGTTCTATGACCACTATTTCTACACATCCGACAACAAGGAATTAAAAGAAAAGGTATTCCTAAGATTCTTCTGAATTTCTGAACTGGTTCAGGCAACCTGGAAAACCACCACCCTCTACCTGGTCTGCCAGAGCTGCTGCATTTTGTTTGCAACAGTTAAACACTGGCCTGGTGAGAAAGCACAGGATTTTCCCTGGTTCAGGGGGCTGGGCACTCACCTGAATGAGCAGGCGCTCCTGAATTCCTGAGTTCCAGTCCTTGCAGTCCCAGAGGTCGCCTCCGAGCATTTCTTTGCTTCTCTTTGAATTAAACTTACCTGTTTCAAACTACATTTTTTTTTCTGCACACCACATTAAAAAATGATAATTTGAAATACTTCACTTTCAGGTGAATTTAGTGAAGAATAACAAGCTTGATCAGACAAGAGTTAACGTGTTTTCATAAAAGCAGCTGCTTGTCCAAGTCATAAATTGGTTGTTTTACTGGTTCACTCATACCCGCTATGGCTAAACATCCAATTTAAAGTCATTTAGGATTTCTTCCCTGTTGAATGGACTTCCCTTTAATTAGATATTCCACAGATAATGTTTTAACAGCTTGTTATTCTATTACTTTGTTGGGGAGGCAGGAATAAACCAAGAAATTTGGGATGAGGCAGCTCTTTATAGTTTTTTTCCCACTCCTGAGTGGAATGGGTCTCTGTCCTTGCCATCTACTGCTCATTAGATAATGTATCAGCAGCAGGGGAGTCTTAAGGAAAAGAATAATAATAATAGTAAAAAAAAAAGTAATAATAATAATAATAATAATTTGTGCACTATGACTTAAAGATGGAAATGCCTAATCTGAAGTTTCTTCTTAATTTCAGAAATTTCATTTCTTTCCAACCAGCATGGTCAGTGTATCAACACAGACATTTCCATTGGATACAGACCTGTACCCTTGGTTCAACACCACCACAGTTATACCAACATTTTCCTCAGTTAGGGAAATGTTAAACCAGTATAAGAGCATTTAAAGAAACTTAGTATTATCCACACATGAACTATAGCACTGTAAATAAATGAGAATCGACTTTGGGTTTAGACAGAGCTGGGACACAGTTGCCACTGTGTAACTGTGCAGCATGGGGAAGGAAAAGGGCTCATCTCCAGTGCCACATCCGCATCAAGTTACTTCACTCTGACCTTGAGAGTACAAGCTAAGGAACAACATCTCAGCTACATGGAGTGATTTGATTATGAGCACAGTGATGAGATTAACAGCAGATGACTTGGAAGTCAAACTGCTGCATCCCCACTGAATTACCAGCTCCACAAGGAGCAGCACTCCCCCTGCCAGTGCTCCCCACAGTCACAGCTTTAAGGACCTCTTTGAGTCTTTAGATACCAAGTAAACAAAAGACAGAATTTCCATCTTGCCTCCTATTGTACCAAACCCAATCTCTCATGCAACATCAGGGTCTCTAATGACTGTAAATAGCATTTCATTGGTGACAACATCTCATAAATGACACTGCTACAAAAGGTGACATCCAGCTTACCAGGGGCATCACGGGCTGAGTGACAGCAGCTTCCACGGAGACAGTGTCCTCACCTCTCGTTATCAGCAAGCAGGGCTGAAAGAAGGAAAAAAAAACCCAAACACACTTTAAACAAATGGATGTAACACTGCAGACACAGGCACAAGACTGTTACCCAGTACAGCTCCACCGGCCACCTGAGAACCAAGCTGGCTTCAGCCAGGGCATGGAAACTTCAGTGGCAAAGTTGCTACTCTTCAGCTCAGCTCTCTTAATCACGGAATCACAGAATATCCTGAGCTGGAAGGGACCCACACGGATCATCAGTCCAACCCCTGGCCCTAAACAGACACCCCAACAATCCCACCCTGTGCATCCCTGGCAGCGCTGTCCAAATGCTCCTGCAGCTCTGGCAGCCTTGGGGCCTGGACCATTCCCTGGGGAGCCTGGGCAGCCCTCTGGTTCAACTTTTTAAATTTGATCTTGTTTGAGTTCTGTGAATTTAAGTAACACACTGAAAACACTTAACACAAAAAAGATTTCCTAAGAGCGCTGTATAGACAGTCCCTACATTGATGCAGGCTCAGGATAAAAACAGAGGGCAACAATAGTCCTCGGAAGGGATCATAGGGTGAAGTCTGTTGTTTCTGTAAAGAGGGTGTTTGGGTTTTTTTAATAAAACAAGGCACGAAGAAAGTCTGTCCTTATCAGCACCACTTAGAACACTTAGGCTGATTTAACCCACAGTATGTTCATTCCGCTGAGCCTACCGAAACCCATCTGATCCCAGTGATCTCCCAGACAGGAGCACTTTCCTGCACTGACTAGAAAATTTTAGGGGAGTTACCAGCCTTACTTTTGTCTCTTCAATTCCCCAAGAAGCAAAAAAAAAAAATCCATGTTCAAAAATGTTTTAACTCAATCAGACCTTCTTCTCAGAGACATTGTCATCACAAGATTAAACAAACTGATGGTTTCTAGCCAAAATACACAAATTTATCTGGGGAATTCATTACTCATCTCCAAATTCAGTGTATCGTGTCTCCTGTTATTTACCCAAGAAACACTGGCAGAGCATGAGATTTGTGGGAATCACCTATTTTATTCAACCCAGCACAGTGTATTTCAGTTTATAAGGGTTTCATGATCTCTTCAGTTTCTCCTCTGGAATCTTTATTACAATATAGTTGGAAATATGTATTAATCCACAGGTACTTTTTTCTTTTTTAAATCCACATTTTAACCAAAATGGGAAGAAAAAAAAGAGGTGAAAATAAAGAAATCCGGAATGTTTCTGTTGGTGTTTTAAGGCATAACAAACTACAGTAATTTATTTCACCACATCCAGTTGTAATGCTAAACCACAGATAAACATTACTAATGGAGCAAGAATGTGTTCCTTCCTTCTGATGGAGCTCCAAGATTGCCCTTTGGAGTTTGCCAAACAGCATGGGGCACTTCATTCACCATGTGATTGGCACACACTTCAGTTCTGAATCAGTTTGGGGATGAAATCGTTGGCTAAAGCTCTGGAAATTCTGACTCTGGAGCTCTCAGGGAGGCTGTCTTTACTCTGAGAAAAAGCAATTCTTTTTAATAGCACTGTGTTGCTTGGCTTTTTATTTGGTTTTACATTGTTCATTGATGTTTTGGATTTTGATGTATTGTGCAGCACCCCAAGAACTCTAACAGGGGCAACTTCATTAAAAAATGAGTTTATTATTTCAACATGTGCTAATAAAATTGCTACACGTTGGGGCAGTCCGATCCCGTCTATTTTGATGGCACACAAAAAGGCCATCAGCCACTGCATGCTGATACCAAAACATGTATCTATTCACTGAAAGGCAGAAATGTCATTTCTTAACTGAGCTCATGTTCAAGGCAGCTCTTACAATGCAGGGAATTCTAAGGGTCAAGGGTTTATTTTTCCATTTATCTTGTAAATAAAGAAAATTATCTCATAAACTTATGATTGATTTTTTTTTTAGTCAACATTATTTTGCATAGCAACAAGCTTATTTGTAGGATATCTTAAGACACACAGTTTGGCTTATTATTTTATTGATATTAATGGAAATGATCCAGAAGAGGAAAACACATCATCTGGAGGTCTGACTCTACTGCCTGCCACATCCTAACGTCAGTGAGTATTCTGGGAGCAGAGTGCTTGGAGGATTGGGTTTGAATTATCTTCCTTGGGGACATGTAAGTATAAAATCATGAATTATTTTAAGATCCAGTCCACCCCAAACTTAAACCTCCACGCAACACTTCAGCTCAAGCTTTTTTCCCCCTTATAGCCATGAATCAAATTTGTGAGTGCACAAATGTTGCTCACAACACTCTTTCTTTTTTCACTTCTACAACTGCTGTGCTATAACCAAACAGGACACTTATATTGCACGGCAATCTAATGCACAGCTTCTTTTTTTATCTACTTTCTCTAATGGCTGGTCACCTGCCTTCTCAGCCATGAAACCTTTCCGAAATGTTTCTGCCTTACCTGAACACACACGGGTTTGGCTCCCTGCTGTGGTAATCCCTCGAGGATCCAGTTCCATTATGCTCCTGTGTCAATACAGGTGCTGTCAGCTGCCTGAGGTACAGCCCTGCCACTGATTCAGAAGCTGAAGAAGCTTTGGTATCAAGATGGGGGTTAACCAGAATCAGATAACACAAGCACAATCCCTATCTCTGTTCTCCTAATAGAGGTATGTCAAAAATATGCACAATCTTGCTTTTCCTTACAATGCTCCTCTTCTTTAAAGTTTTTATAGTAATGTATGTTTTCAGAGTAATGTAAGGCTGTTGATCACAATGAACTCTCAACCGTACTGCCATGTGCGCTTTACACAAATGTTTATTCCTTCACCATTGGTTTGAGTAGTGAACACTTCAGGTTTGCTAGGTCAGTGCTCCTGAGGTGTTTTGCTAATTAAGATGACTTGTATGGCTGCACGGCTTTTTCATCCTCAGGAGCAGGTTTGTCGCTGCACTGCTTTTGGGTGTGGTGTTTCGGGTAGCGCCTACAACACTGGCCCTCGTTGTTTCCAGGGGTTGGATCTGCCACAAATGAGGTCTGGTAAACGGTTAAGAAGCTGTCGCTGTTGCTCCGGTCTGGTGCACGAGCCCACTCGAAGAAGTTATGGGAGGTCTGTTTCCGTTTCTCTGGATCCAACTTCCTCAGGCCCATGCCCTAGGAAAAAAAAGGAAAGAAAAATTCATGCAAACATATGACTTCCAGTCACAGCTTCACAGATGAATCTTGTAACAGTCACTACCCCACTGGGAAGTGAACGAAGCTGTTACCACAGTGATTTCAAGAACTCATGGTTGATCTTTAGCAAGTTAAAAATAATATTGTCAGACTTGCCTGTATGAACATTTTTGGTTGCATATATAATGGGAAGTCTGCTGACCTTCCACCTCTCAGTGCTAATAAACCACTTTTACTTTGCATTTCTGTAGCACACCATCTACTCAAGGCTATTTAGCTACACTCGGCTAAATTAATCTTCAGAGGCACCCAAAGAAATAGGTTAATAATTCTAAGTTTGGACTGCAATAAAGAAACTGAGACAGACCATGAAATCTGAATCTTCAATGCTATCCCTTGTGTGTCCAAACACAAAGAGACAGAGCCTGATTTTCACACTCTACAGCTTGCAGGAAATTTATCTGGAATTATGGTTGATCAGTATCTCTAAAACTATGAGACACTGCACAAAGTGCACAGAAATGGAGGTTACTCAGTGAATAATGAATTCCAAAAAGTCTAGGCCTGACAGAGCCCAAAGTCAGACAAACTCCCTATATTACAATTCACTGCTTCCTCCTTTACTCATTATCCTGGGAACTGCACTATTTCTTTTGCTGCCTGGAATGATACCAACAATCAAAGGGAAGTGGAAGAACATGAAACTGTTGCCCATACAGAAAAGACCAGAACAATTTAAATTCTAGTCAAAGTTGTGGCTTCTGCAGCATACGTTTAAACAGGAGTATTGTAAAGAGATGTGGATTGGAAGAGAATGCATTCTTGAAATATATTGTGGGTATCTTAAGGTCCTTTGGTTGAATTTGTGATAAAGATCAGTCTGGACAAAATATTTGGGACTGTGAATTACAAGTGGCTGAGATCTCTACAAAAATTGATTGCAAGGCCAATCACTGTTAGCAGACTAATAGGGCATACAACTGGGTACAAAACCAAAACAGGAATAAAATGCCTTCCAGAGTCCCAAATCATGGCTTTTTTCTTCCCTTTGAACTGTGCCACTCTCAGTGACTGTGTGAGCTGCTGCACACCTGTGACAGTCCCAGAGAAGTCCCACTCCTATACCAATAAAAAGTGTATTTTTCTTTGCTATTTACATTTTTGTCTTCTCACAACTCTTAGCATTTATTTTTTTCTTTTTTTTTTTTTGCAGGGGATGGAAAAGATGCTGTATTTAATCTCTGGTAGACCAACAGATCTGAACTTGCTTGGTACTTACCAAGTCAAAATACTCTGCTGCATTGCATATGTCATGTCTGTTGTCATGAGAAGAGAATGGGAAATTGTTGTTTCCTGCTTTCTGAAAGAAAAGAAATTATAGAAAAAAAATATGAATTTTCATGTACCCTGTTTGGAGTCTATTAGTCTTAGTTCTTATATTCTGAAATTACAGCTGCCTTTGTTCTAGCACAGAACACATATTCCTATGTTAAATATTCAATGGCACATGATTTTCTAGGGGTAATGTGGACTTTGTATTTTTTTTTTAATAAAATCATCAGGAGCATTTGCTGAATATATACATGATTAATACAAAAGTGTGAATTTTCAAATAAGAAATGATACATTCTGTCTGCAAAGCAGCAAAATGCTGGCTATATGTCAGGATTGCCTTGCTTGATTTAGTAGTAGGCCTAAAGCTAATTAAAATAAACTACAAAAGGGACCTCAAAACTGAATTAGTCTGTGATTTATGAACTGAATGTCATGGACACTGCTTGTTGCAGGGGAAGTGGAGGAGGTATTAATTGCTTAACTAATTTATAATTTCATTCTTTAACATGATGTTCATCCAGTCTCTAAATGAAGCCAGAGTTTCGGAAGAAAAAAAGGACAACAAAAAAGCTCTTTTAGAAATAATGAACATATTTGATTTTTTAAATGTTTGTTGTATATCATTGCAATATTCCAATTATCATATTCCCCTCCAAACAAAAGAGCAAGTTTTAATGTAACACAGTCTAAAAGAGGTGTTTCAAGAGCAGGGGCATCTGAATCAGTTCTAAAGATAAATGTAACTGGAGGCCTGATCCAGCAAGAAGATTCACCAGACACAAAATCTGCCTGCATGGGGTCAGCTGCATGGTCAGACCTCAGGATATTTGGTTTACTAGGCAGACTCTCTACCTTTTTTTAGGTATGTGCACATGTTCATTGTCTCATACAGATTCAATCAGACTGTAGTTCAGTGGACAAGTAAATTCAACAGATAAATTCTCATACATGTGTTTAAAAATAAGCACCTTCTGAGTGTATAAAATTTCTTACCAAAATATCCTACTGCAATTAAATGTCAATCTCAACATTTCAGGAATAGTGTTTATTACCAGTGCCTAAACAAACTTCCTCAGATTGTCCCATTCTAGCCTTTAGTGCATCTTTATGCTCTCACCACTGATCTCAGATGAATTCCCAATTTATGGCAGAGAAGAACTTCCCTAATTCTATTTAAAAGTGGAGGGCTGGTAAAGACAAGACATGAAACACCAGGTGAACAGTCACACTGGTGTTGATAAAAGGTCCCCCCACCCTGGTTCTCCTTTTCAGGCAGTGGCTAAGGCCAGATGTTCCACAGAAAGGTAGATGTAATATTAACATAGTGCATATTCATGTTACAATATAATCTCCTTTCAGTAGCCCCAAGCTTCCCTTTTAAATATTCCTTCCAAGTCCATTTCTGCCCTTCATTATAGCAAAACCTGTGAAATGAACCCACTGTAATTGCTGTGCTTATAGAAAAAGAAAATAGAAAATGTTCTGTGCACAAAGTGGGTGGGTAAAGCAAAACTCAGTGCTGATAAAATAAGGACATGAAAACGTGCTTACAACACTGCAACATTTTAAATACTTGTGATTTTAGAAAACACTGTATTTCCTTTAATCCTAAAATTTTTTACAAATCTCTTTTTTAAGCAAGCCTTAAAAATGCTTCAAATGAGAAGCTTCTAACTTTTTAATGATCAAAAGAAGAACTCTTTGTGTGAATACACTGAATTTCCAACAGCAGATCAAATTTCCATTAAACCTCCTTACACACAGGCTGCGGGCTGAGATTGATCACAGTGTATTCGGTGTCTCAATAATAAAAGGGGAAATCAGCAATAATACAGCAGGACTTTGAGCAACCAAAATGATAAGTGAGTAACAGGGAAATATGTTTCTTCCGCAGCACAGGCAGCAATCACTCCATCCCCTGAGGCACAAAGTCTGCCAGCCCGCTGTGACTGCTCCGCCAACGACCCTGAGTGCTGTTCTTACTTACAACTTCGCGAGTGACAACTTGCAAAAGAGCTCCGAAAATCGGCTGTGTTGCCACAGGAACTGACCCACCTGCTCCCGAGCTTTGTATTCCAGCGGCATTCTAAATTCCGTTCCCAGAGCGGCTGCCGAGTTCAGGACATGTTTAAGTGAAGCGCTTGTTGTTGATTCCAGCTCGCCCCGGCCATCTCCAGCGTGAGCAAACTAGAAAATAATGACGATTATGACCCTTTAAAATAAAAGCCAACTAAAAAAACCCACAAAACAACAACCCCACAAATAATAAATCTGATCAGAAATGTGGGCAAAATGGTATTTGCCCATTTATCTTTTATTACTTGGATTGCAGCAGCACCTAGTGGCTTCTGGAAAAATGAGGAGCCTCCCACATACACAACACAAACCCTACCATAAAGACCTTCGAACGCAGATAAAATAACCAGACAAGAATTTTAGGAACCTTCAAGACAAGAATGTCCAGGAACTTTCTGGAAACTGTTTATACAGCAACAACCACCAAGGAAAACAACGACCTTTTTTCCCACCCATGCTACTCCTACTGTTGTACATGTTTGAAAACACAAAATTTTTGGGAACAGCTTAACCAAACATCAGGTCAAAGAGTTCAGAGAGTGGGGAACAGCCTGTGCCAGGAGTGTCACAGTGCCCTGGGATGCCAAGACATCCCAGCCTAGCACTTCCGATGGGATCACAGTGTTCTCCTGGAGGCGAGAACCGAGGCAAAGCTTGGCTGGAGTCCCCCAGAAGAGAAGGAAAATCAGCCAGGGCTAACTATCAAATAAGAGACCTCCAGCATTGCTGGAAAACTGGAAAAAAAGATCCAGCCAGGGTTAGTTAGCAAGCCAGAACTCTTGCACACTTCCTCTGAATACCTAGGACACCCTTCCCTCATAGGAATGGGAAGACTCATTTCTGGTTTAAGGACAAAGTCGCCCTTAGCATGGTGCTTCCTTGAGAGTTTAAGGATAAAGAAGGCCTGCAGGGGACACGGGGGCTCCTGCCTGGCCCTTACCCAGTCGCCAGGGCACCGCTCGCCGGGCTGCTCGCACCCGTCCTCAGACATGGCTCGATGTCACTGCCGCCCCTGGACACTCTGCCAGGGCCACCGCGACTCCTTGGTGACCTGCTCACACAGCGGGGCGTGTGTAGAATCCTCCCCTGTGACCTCACAGCCGCCCTGGTGTTTCAGTGAGATCCACACAATCAAAAGCAATGCTCAGCAATGCTGCTCTTGCCCATGTGCTACAGGGAAAGGGGAAACAACAGCTCGTAAAAGTATTGAATGTTAAAAACAAATCAGTTCTGCACAATCACTTCAGTGATACTTTACAGCCTGAATAGGAGTGCGTGCGGAGAGTTGTGTTTGAGGAAAACCCCAAGGACGTTAGGGACAGAATTTTTAAGATGCAACTTCCTGCTCTTTTGAAAATAGTTTTACACATACACACATCTTAATTGAACACAGAACCAATATTTACAGAAAACCTGACTGCCTCTTAATGGGTTTCTTTGCTTTTGAGTTTGAGTGCTGACTTGGAAACATCCCAACTACTTAACTTGGCCAGTGTAGCACAAACCAAGACTTTGCCTCCTTGGCCTTGACAGACTGTAAAGAAGATGACACTTATGTCCTTTTTGGCTTCAAACTGACAGAGAGTAGGTACAGATTGGGTATTAGGAAGAAACTGTTCCCTGCGAGGGTGCTGAGGCCCTGGCACAGGGTGCCCAGAGAAGCTGTGGCTACCCCTGGATCCCTGGCAGTGCCCAAGGCCAGGCTGGATGGGGCTTGGAGCAGCCTGGGATAGTGCAAGGTGTCCCTGCCCGTGGCAGGGGGTGGCACTGGATGATCTTTAAGCTCCCTTCCAGCCCAAACCATTCTGTGATTCCATGATCTATATATATATATGTGTGTGTGTGTGTGTGTGTGTGTGTGTGTGTGTGTGTTTAAAAAATATATGTGGCTGTAGATAGATATAGATGTACTTTAAGAGGCAGTCAGCATTTGTCCTCCCTGACCAGTCATGAACTGTACTGGCTCTTGTGGTTTAGAGAACGAGGAATACCAACTACAAGGAAAAGAACAGATACTAACAATCCCATGGGCACTATTTAGGTATTACTCGATTGCTGAGGCCACCCCAGTTTAGCTTTTGTCGAACTCGGTGTACCAGCAGAGGGCGGGACACTGCAATTTTCAATGCTCCCCCATGCTGACATACCCCATCAAGTTTTCGCTTGTTTCATTAAGGTCCCAGTGATCCAGGCAAGCCAAACCAGCCTGGAGAAAAGGAGGCTCGGGGGTTCTTCTGGCTCAGCTGCGAACAGCCTCAAGCTGTGCCAGGGCAGGTCTAGATTGGGTATGAGGGAAAATTTATTCACGGAACGGGTGGTCAAGAATTGGAAGGGGCTGCCCAGGAAGGTGGTGGAGTCCCCATCCCTGGAGGTGTTTAAGGAACGACTGAACTTGACACTCCGTACTTTGGTGTAATTGACAAGGTGGAGATCCGTCACAGCTTGGCCTCGACGATCTTCGCTATGTTTTTCCAACCCCAATAACACCGTGATCCCGCCGGGAGCGCCACACCCGCCCCTCACGGAGCCGCCACCGCCTCCCGCCCCTCACGGCGCCGCCCTCAGAGCCCGCCCTTCCCGCGCCTTCTCGAAAAGTCTCGCGAGAGGCGGCGGCGGCTCCCGGCCGGACACCCCCGGGAAGCGGCGCCGCTCCCGCTGCCCCTTCCCGGCTCCAGCCCCGCTCCATTCCCGGGCCATGGAGGAGCCCTGCGGCGCGGGCGCTGCTGCCCCGCTGAGGGGAGACGCCGAGGAGCCCAAGCAGGTGAGCGGGAGCGGTGCTGAGGGGGCCCGTGGTAGGTGAGGTAGCGGGGCTGAGGGGGGGGTCGAGCCGTGGTTACAGACACAGCCCCCAGTGGTGTTTTAATTGACGCGGTGTTTTTGATCCTCTTTCCAGTTTGTCAGGGCCGGAGTGCGGTAGGGAACATGCTAATTATGATTAAGCGTTAATTGCGAGTAGTGTTGCTGTTGTTATGCTTAAGTGCATCGCATTTACGTAAGTGGTGTCCTGTGGAGCTGTTTTTCCCTCGACATGTGTTAGTTCAAAGCTCCTCGCACACGGGTGACCGCCGCGTCTTTTGCTGTGTTTGAAAAGAAACAGGCAGACACGATGCTTATTTATTTATTATTATTTGTTAAGGCAGAAGCGTGTTTAGCTTTAATGTTGGTGTTACTGAACACTTAGTGTTAATAAACGCCTACTTGCACAAACTTCAGTGGGAGTCGTGTGTTCGTTTTCGCCTTTCTGAGCGATTTTGTGTTGTGTGGGCAGCTGACCTTGGTGGCACTCCATTCTCGTACCTCGGTGTTACCCAGGGGGGCAAGAAAATCACTGTCACCTGCTTGGATCAGCCACGGTGTGGCCGCAGGACCAGGGCAGTGGTTGTCCCCCTGTGCCGGGCACTGCTGAGGTCCAGCCTCAAATTCTGGGATTGATTCTAGGGCTGTTACGTCAAGAAAGACCTGGAGGGGCTGGAGCGTGTCTGGGGAAGGGAACGGAGCTGAGGAAGGGGCTGGAGCCCCAGGAGCGGCTGTGGGAGCTGGGAAAGGGGCTCAGCCTGGAGCAAAGGAGGCTCAGGGGGGACCTTGTGGCTCTGCACAACTCCCTGACAGGAGGGGGGGGTCGGGCTCTGCTCCCAGGGAACAGGGACAGGAGGAGAGGGAACGGCCTCAGGCTGGGCCAGGGGAGGCTCAGGTTGGACATAGGGAAGAATTCCTACATGGAAATGGTTGTCAAGCGTTGTCGAGGACAGTGGTGGAGTGGTGTTTAAGGAAAGACTGGATGTGTTGCTCAGTGGTCTGGTCTGGGTGACCACGTGGTGATCAATCGCAGGTTGGACTCAATAATCTTGGAGGTGTTTTCCAACCTAAATGATTCTGTGATAATTCCTAAAGTGGAGCTTATGCTTGACACAGGTTGGAATTGGGATAACTGAAAAACTGTATGTGCTGGGGAAAGAGATAAGGGAATACAGGACTGGATTTTGCTCACTTACCATTAAAGATAACCTACCATAGAGCAAGCCTGATAGTTTAACTGCCAACAGTTTATAAATAGAAGGCTAATTTCTCTCTGGAAACCAGGGGTCGGTGTTGTTCCTCGGAGGCAATGAGGTGAAGAGCAGTGCTGTGGTGAAATACTCCTCAGCCCCTCCGCAAGCAGCCTTTGCCCGTCTGCAGGAGAAAACAGACCTGAAGCTGCCTCCTGCCAACTGGTTACGGGAAAGTGCCAAGCTGGGACCAGCAGGGACAACCATTCTGGGCAACAGCAAAAAAAGTAAACCCTTCTCAAGGTAAATACCAGCAGCCCCTATTTTTTTTTTGCCAGGCATTTAAGAATAATTCTGATTGTGAACTTGGATCATTTAAAGTAGAAAGTACAGGTTTTACCCTTACAATTACATACTGTCTTATCTTAACTATTCTCCTTCTACTTTTTCATCTGAAGTTCTTGCCTCTATGCTCTGATCTTGTCCCCTTTGTAAATGATTAATGATGTTGATTATTACTCTGTTCACATGTGTGTTGACACCTTGCCTCAGACACTCAAACTGACTTTTTGTTCTTCCCCGGTTGGCCCAAATCAAACCAGACTGGTTCAGCCAGTCCTTCTGCCTTTGATAACAGGTGAAAATGGAACATGTGGTTCCCCTTGGAAGCCAATTTATAGCTCTTATGGATCTTTAGAAACTGGACCTGACTAATGGCAAATGAAACTTTGTATTTATATCAGAATTTCATATTTGTATCACACTACAGATGAAATTAGGGGCACAGCCAAAAAGCAGGGTTACCTTTCAGTGTGGATGTCGGCTAAATTGTTGAATGAGTTGAGTTCAGAGTGTTCATAAACAGGAGGCTCAAATCCTGTGCTGAACAAGCAAATTCACGCCAAATCAGCCAGTCAGTGAAATTTAACAGTTTGTGCAAGGTCTCTGTTTACATCCTCATCATCTCTTTTAGGAGCCATACTTTTTGGAGCAGTGTAACATGTTTTTCAGGGCTTTATGAATTTTTCATGTTTGTTTTAGATACTGTGCTTGTCAAATAGAGGCTGGCAGTTTAATCTCTTTCTCTAGTGTCAGTATTAAAAAGCTGATAAGCAAAGTATAACTTGCACATCATTTATGTTTTGGATTATAGTGGTATCTGGATTTGTTTTAAAGAATGATCTGTACATTGAAATATTCTAACTTAAGTACCTTGCAATTTCCTTAATGAGGGTGGAGGAAGAGACAATGTGTATGTTACAACATGTAGGGCAGTTTTGGAAAATGTGAATAAGAGGTAAAATGAAATTACAGCTACTAAAATTAAAGTCTTTAACATGCTTAATGCCTTAAAGAGAAACTCTTTGAAGAACTATTCTTATTTTCAGTGTTAAAAAGAATCCTTCATTTTCTCTGATTTTTTTCGTGGTTTCAGCAAAACTTTAAGTGTTTTAAATGTCCTGAAATTAGATCTAGGCACTTTCAAAGATATATTTGAAAAACTTGCAGAATATGAAGATGAAATTACTTTGTTAATTTTAGGTCTCATTACACTTGGTGATGTTTAGCTGAGTTATTTTTATTTTATGAAATCTTTCAAAGATTTAATAGATATAAAAGCTGGGTCTGTAATGTCATGCTGGAACTGTCTTAACTTGTAATATTTTTTTAAAATAGCTTTGGGATGGCCTATGACTTCATTGACTCAGTTGGAAATGATGTGGATGTCGTGTCTGATTCAGAGGTATGCACACATCTTAAATTCTCTCATTCAAATTATTACATTGCATAAACTTTTGTTTTAAGATACTGTTGTGGCTTGTGGCATCTTTGTGTCCTTTGGGGAAAAGGAAAGATCCCTTGATGAATCGTAGATCACCAAGTACGGGAGTTGTGATCACTGAATAAGAAACGTAGAGAGAAAATCTTATTTCCTCTGGAGTTCTATAAATTATCTTCAGCTAAAATATGCAGTTTAGTGCATGCAGCCCATCAGTCTTGCAAGGCAGTTGTCTTGTGTGTTTGAAATCAGTTATTTTGATGTAAACTGTTACTTTTAAGATGGTTTTTTTCCTGTTTTTATCTAAAAGAGAGAGCTCCCCTCCAACTTCTTCTTTCCTTTGATTTTTGTCAGCTTGTCAGCTCTTTTGGTGCTGGTAATAGCTGTAGAATTCAGATGAGGCTACTCAGAAGAGGAAACACGTACTAATGTACTGTGTTAATATTTGTCAGATTTGTATTCAGACTTAGACCTGTCTGGATTGCTCTGAAAACCTGACAAAGAACTGGTATTCCTGCTGTGAAAATAAAGGTTTTAAATCCAAACCATCCACCTGCATATTTTTGTCATTTTTGTTGGTACCTGGTCATGATGATCCAATCAGAGAATTTGTTTAAGCCATGTGTGTGCTTTCTGCTGATGACTTGGTCTCTTCACCACTGTCATTCAGCTTCTCTGCCCTCAACAAATGCATTTTCTTGTGGAATGGTCTTAAAATCCCTGGCACTGTCAGGTTTTATTTGACCACATGTGCTGGGGTAGAGTTAATTTTTTTTCCAGTGGCTGGTATGGGACTGTTTTGGGTTTGTCCTGAGCTCAGGTTAATAATACAGAGATGTTTTTGTTGTTGCTGAGCAGGGCTTACACAGAGCCAAGGCCTTTCCTGCTTCTCATCCAGCCATGCTGGCAAGGGGGTGGGAGTGCATGGAAAACTGGGAAGAGACACAGCCAGGACAGGTGACCCTGACTGACTGAAGGCTGCGGGGAAGAAGGAAGGGGGAATGTTTGGAGTGAAGGAGTTGGTGTCCCCAAGTCACCATTACATATGATGAGGCCTTAGTTTCCTGAGAACTGTCTTTCAGTGCAGCATGATTATATTGAATGTTCTCTCTTTTCACTTTTCTTCTGCAAGAACATTAAAAAACTCCTCAAGATCCCTTACAGCAAGTCCCATGTGAGCATGGCAGTGCACAGAATTGGAAGGACACTCCTGTTGGATGAGCTGGATATCCAGGAACTCTTCATGAGATCCTCTCAGGTGAACCACTTGGTTCTTGATAAGTGTTACATGTAGTCAAAATGCATCATTTCAGGAATAGAGTAGCCAGCAAGAAAATGTCTGGAAGTTCGTGAGAGTTGTATGGGTACCAAAGGTGCTCTGTTCTGCAGCAGTTTACCCACAAACTACATCTGATGTCCTGTGTTTATGGTATTGTAGGGTTAATATTCTGTGTCTCACTTTTGTGTAATTACTTCAGTATTGCTATACCAGTTGATTGATTTTATTATCAATGTGTATTTCTTACTATGTAGCCTCTTACATATCTGATTTTCTAATTAAGTCAAATTTTCAATAAGAACATAACTTTCCTAGAAGCTGTATTTTCAATAAATGACCAATTGAGGACTTCAGCTCTGAAGTTATTTTCTGGGTTTCTTGTTGTGGATGAGTATTTGTAAGTTTATAAGGCACGTGGTTTACTTTGCAGATGCTTCTTGATATTAATTTCATATTTCTTCTGTTGGCTAGACAGGGGACTGGACATGGCTGAAAGAGTTTTATCAAAGGCTGATTGATCAGAAGTGGCAAAGAAAAAAGAAGAGTAAAGAACATTGGTACCAGAAGGCAATACTTTCTAAATTTTTGTATTACAGGTAACCTTTTGTGTGCGTGAAACTTGAATTCTGCACCACTTACTTCTGCCTGGTTCTTGGTCTTGAAGTAAACATTAAAACTCCATTATGGTCTGTCTTATTTACTGCTTTCTCCTTATACAGAGGGAATTGAGGAATGATGTCAGGAAATAACATGAAATGTTTTCACAAAAATTGAAGTATTTTACTTTAAAATTGAAATACTAAAGAATATAATAAACAGCATGACTTAATTGACTGCATGTCAGCCAAGTCATTCGTTGGCAAGGGTGCATCAAACATAACAACTCTAAAAATGGATCTGTTTGCATCTTGTCAGCTGAACTTGTGAATGTTTCCTTGTCAGCATTAATGGAGATGGAGCTGCTCAGCCTGTTCCTTCCACTTCCAAGCAGCACCAGGAGGGTCCTGTTGCAGGTGAGAGTGATGAAGCAGGAAGGGCCTCCTGGCCAGCTCCTTTTGAAATGCCTTCCTCGCTATCTGAAGACCCAGGTGCCTCTAACCAGGTTGGTGTGGAGAATGTTTTACATGGCACCACAGTGTTGGTAGAGCTACAGATGTTGAAAGGTTCTCAGATGCTGCTGCAGCTCCCTTTGCTGAAAGAGCTGAGCCTGAGGCATGAGGAGAACTTGGTAGGAGGTGCAGTTCCTGCTTTTGCCAGTGGGTCAGAGCTGCAAATTTCAGATGTTTGTTCTGTCACTGTACTGTTAAATTGTTATTTATCCCAGCATCTTTGAGAAACAAAGCCTTTGGCTAAGGTAGTCATCCGTGCCTTTACCTAAAAGTAGGACAATCCTCATATTCAGAAGATGTTTGGAAGCTTAAGGTTCTGGCCTTTCTTTTTAAATCTGCCATTAAAATCCATCTTTTGTGTCCCTGAATTTGTTAGGTGAAGAGGAAAATTAAAATTCTTGAGAAGGGAAAACAGTTAAGCAACACTTAAAAATACTTTCCATGAGATTACACAAGTGAAAGGGGAGATGTTTACAGCAATTATGCAACAAACTATGATTAGAATCAGGCCCTCATTCAGGGTTTGTATTGTGGCTAAACTTATTTATGTAAACTGTTAATTCCTGTGGCTTTTGTGAGTAATGTAAAACAGGAATTGATTAAATTTTGGAGAGTTGAAAGATCTGTTGTCTTCACTCTGCGTTAATGTAATAATGATGCTACAGTTGTGCTTGCACAGTATTAAAACTGATCTGCCAAATTTAGGGAGTTTCTAACCTACGTTATCTGTAAAATTGTAGCTGCATGTGTTGTGTGGAGAAACACTTCAGTGCCTGAAAGCTTTTAGAAGAAGAACTCCTCTCTCCCACCCTCTTGAGGAACTATTGCCCAATCCAGCAGACTGTTTATCATAAAGAAGCTGTTGTGCATTTGTACAGTGCCATTTTCTTCAGTTTATAAATAAACCAGCAGGATAGAGGTTTTGCTTCTGGACACTGTTAATCTGGTCTTGACCCTGGGTTAATAAGGAGCTCCTATAAATACTTTCTGGTTTGTTCCCAGAGCCTCTGAGAATATTACAAAGTACAAGATCTTGTCACTAACTGTAAAAAAGAAGCATTCTATTCACTGACTAGAGGCTTTTTGTAGTTTAATGCTTATTTATTAAAAGATGTTGGAGGTAAAGGTTTTTCCCTTACATGCTTTTGTTGTTCATATCTTTTTTAATGGCCTGACTTGACCTCAGCAGCAGAATCACTCCTTATCCTTGTGCTTTCCACAGGGAAATGTGCCTCTTGAACCCTCATATCTAGTGGGGCACGTGGCCTCAGCGCCCAAAGAACAAAACCTGACTCCTTTGTTCAATGACGGGGAGAACAGTCAGGTATGCTTTGTGTGAGAGCTGAACCCCCAGGTTAAACCAACGCCTGCAAACTGGGCCTAAACTGGAACCAAGGGCAAACCTCAGCCCCCTGTAGAAGTAGCTTTTGTGGCATCTGTAATTTTAAGTTCCTGTGAGCGCACAGCCGGGTTCGTCACGTGCTGGCTTTTGTTTGCTGCTTTGGCTTCTTGCTGTCTCATAATTCCACAGAATGTCACAGGGAACAAGTGTTATACCACTGATTTACAGAACAGTTCTGTTTTCTCTTAATGAAGGGACTTAAAAATGACTTTGTTCGTAATATCTTGTGGACCTTTGAAGATATCCACATGTTGGTGGGATCAAATATGCCAATATTTGGAGGTGGGAGATACCCTGCTGTGAGCCTGCGTCTCAGGTGAGCTTGGAAGTTCACGAGATACTATTTATACCAGCCTTGACTGATTTGTTACTCTGCTTCCTATTTAGCTATCTGCATTTTTTGCTATTTTTATGAAAGACGGCAGTAATATTTCTTCTCCTGGGATTCTGAATTTCAATAACTGCTTGTTGAGCATAAGCACTTAAAAAGTTACTGAGCAGTAAGACAGAACTATTCCAGTCCCAATTTAATATTAATCCCTTCATTACCAGTCTTCCCGTTCCTGCCTCTGCATAGGCAGAGAATGAGCAAAAACTTGAACCTCACTTGGTGTATTTGTCATCTTTTTAAGACACATCTAAGAATTAACAGTACCTTGCTCTGCAATGAATTTTGGAAGGTCTAGGGGAAGGTTTGTGCTATAATTAGTTGCAGCTAGAAGTGCTATTCTTTCTTATTATCTTGGTAATAGTGTGACATCTGAAGCCTGTTAAATGTGGGCAGAAATTCCAAACTGCTGATGGAATTTGAGCATATTCCATTGGAGAGAGCAGCACATCTGTTTTGATATAACTCATAAGCATTCACAAATAATTGTTTTAGTATTCATCCACTCTCAGGTGACTTAAACCTAAATGCCATTAGTAAACATCCCTAGTATTTCCTGAAGGGTAAATAAAGATTTAACTAACACTAGAAATATTTTGTTTTAGGGATAACAACAAGCCAATAAATGTGCTAACAGGAATTGACTATTGGTTGGACAACTTAATATGCAACGTACCAGAGCTTGTGATGTGCTTTCATGTCAATGGAATTGTTCAGGTAAGTCTGGCTCTTTGCATTATACCTTAAAATAACAATTCATTCTTCACCTTCTGCAACTGCCTCAGTTCTAACAGATCCTTCACACTGTTCTGAGAAAAGATGACAAAAATCCTGTGTTGCAGAATGAGAAGCATCTTAGACAGCTTGCAGCAGTCATCTAAAAATAGTGTGTTCTTTCTTCTCCTCCCTTTCATGCATGCAAGATTCCTTCTTCCCCTGATGTTTGAGTGAAGGCAGAAATAAAAAATGCAACAGCAGAAATCAGTTTCTTACATCTTGAAATGTGCAGTGTTCCCTTGCCAAGACAGATGCAAGCTTTTGAATGTTTGTTTATGCTGTTTTACTGTAGGCAGTCTGTGTTTCTGTTCTACCTGGTAGCCTGGAGTTGTTTCCTAGGCTGACTAGGTTTCATTGAAGTAATAGATGTTGTGCCTTCTCCTCCTTTTTTTTCCTTGTCTTTTGTTCTCCATTCACAATGTTTGCGACAGAAATGGATCCTTCTTAAAACTTTGATTGAGTAGTGTAGTCAAGATGTGCTTGCTTAAAGTAAATCATAGAAATTAACTCAATTTATCATAATAGCAGCCTTTGTTTCTTTCAGCTGTTGATAGAGACACTGATACATTAATTTTGGGGGTGTAGGCGTCAGAAACCCCTCCTAATCTCCAGTTTTAACTTCTGTACTTTGCAGAAATATGAAATGATCAAGACTGAAGATATTCCCAATTTGGAAAACTCTAATTTTTCTACCAAAGTGATAAAAGATATTGCTCAAAATATCTTATCTTTTCTGAAATCAAATTGCACCAAAGAAGGACATACCTATTGGTTGTTTAAAGGTAAGAAGGTTTAGATCAATTTGAAAAGATTGATGGTAATGTGATGTTGATTAATGAAAGATTTTCTTTTTCAGCTAGTGGGAGTGATATAGTAAAGCTGTACGACCTCACCACGCTTTGTGAAGAGACTGAAGACAAATACCAAAACCCTTTTACAATGCCAGTGGCAATTCTGCTGTACAAGTGAGTCTTTTATCATTTTTGTTGCAATACTTAATTCTTGGTGCAGTTGTATTCAGAACACAGACCAAAAATCATGACCAAATGACAGTCATACACAATCTGGCTAAATCTCAGTTCCACTAGATCAAGACAGACTTTTTCGTTTTCATCATTTCTCAATGTGATCTTTTTTGCTGATAAAGTCTTGTAGACACATCATAAAGTTTGGAAGATCTACAGTTGTAGAATATTGTTTAACATTTGTTTTTCTTCTAGCACAAAGAAATTGTCCAGGGCAATTTCACTATTTTGTTCAACTTTCTTTTAGAGTTGCTTGCAATATGATGCTGAAGAAAAACCAGAACAAGAAACACTATGGCACAATCAGAACATTGCTCCTGAATTGTCTGAAGTTGTTGGACAATGGCAGACATCCTCAAGTAAGAATTCAAAGTTTTCTTCCACTTTTGTGTAAACATAACAAAAATGCTGTAATCATAATAAACTTGGTAATAAATAGCATGCTCCTTCTTCCTCCCAGGGGAGAGAATTTCAATTTATTTATAAACTTAAAAAATTGATTTTTAAAAGAATCCCCGTGCTAATTTTTTTAATTAGTATTTTTTGCTGCCCCTCATTGCTGTACAAGTCTTCTGTGCTCCTCTAAAAAGGAACTTCTCATTACATTCTCTCTCTTGTTGTTGTTGCCAGAGAGCCCTCTGGGAGCAGATCCTGGATGAAAAGTGTAAAATGTGAATATACAAGCATTTTTACTCTTGAGGATGGCTGAAAACTGGGACAGGCCAAATGGAGAAATTGCAGTCTCCATCCTTTCAGATACTCAAAGCCCAACCGAACACAGTTCTGAACCACCTGCCTGGATAAGTGGGCTGGACTAGAGAGTCTCTAAATGATTTAAATTTGAGCTGTTTCCAACTGAAAATTAATCCCAAAAATGTGATGTGAAAAATCTGAATCATATTTAGAATGGATTACAAGAGGAGACATGGCACACATTAAACTCACAAGAATGTAGATTCCTTCTAAAGTTGTGAAAGGTTTTCAAAATCCTAGTGGAATCCCTTCAGTTTTTTGGTTTTTTGCTAGCATAAGATCCTTGTGTTGTCTCCTGTGATCTGCAAGCTGTTAGAACAGGCAGTACTCGTTCTTTACCAGTTGGTTTTTATTCTCTTCTGAACTTGATCAGCTTGGATCCTTTTCCCTTCCAGGGGACTTGCTCAAGCTGTGTTTACAGGTTATCAAACACCTCTTTGCATGTCCACTCCTTATTCTAAGATAATTTATATTGGTTTTGCCTCTCAAATAAAAAAATTAACGTGAGAATGAATCATTTTTTTCTCCTCTTTTCAAAGATTATTGCTTCAGCAAACTACATGTTATCAGAGCTTTTTCAGCTGGATGAACCTAAAAAAGAAGACAGTGCAGACTTCCCTATAAATGGAAATTCTGATGAAAGTTACAGTGAGGAAGAGGAAGAGATGCCAGACAGTGATGAAAATGGTTCTTACAGCAACAGTTCTGATCCCCCAGATGACAATAAAGCAGTGGCAATAATCAAATCTGTTGGGGAGTTGTCAGTACCAGAAAAATACAAGTCTGTGCATCGAATACGTGTAAGTGACGCTGTGGGGTATTTAAGGGTCTTCTTGGATGATTCAGTTCACGGGACAAAACCAGGTAGTGAAATTCAGTTCCCTGGTAGTTTTGTCTCCAGGTTAACTGAAAGGGGCAGAGAAACTGTTCATGAGCTGCTCATAAAATCTGAGGTGTTTGAGTTTTATGGTAGAACAGGCTTCATGTAGATTTTTTTCCTTACCATATTCCACTTTGTCTTGATGCTGCCTCTCATTGGCATCTTCTGGCCAGGCATTTTTGTATTTCCTGTGTTGAACATTTCTTCTCTTCCCTCCCTGGTGCCCCAATGCAGCCCAGCTGTGCATTCCCTGTCTGCCACGGCACTGAGGAGCGCTGCAGGCTGGTGCTCAACTATGTTCTGGAGGTGAGTTCCCTGCCAGCTTCCTGAAGATACTTCACCTCCCACCCAATTCTTCATTTACTCTGTTTGCTAAATATTCCTCTCTAGGTGAACAAAATTATTTCTTCCTTTTGCAGGGTTTGAAGTCTGTTGACAGCAGTGTTAAAAAAGAGGGTGACCTTCCTGCAGCTGACCCCAGCACTCCAATCCCGTTGAAATATGAAGATGAATCCACCAGTGGTGGTCCTGAGTCTCTGGAAAAACAGATGGCCTTGTTTCTAGACAAAAGTAAGTTGTATTGTTGTGCAAATAAGACCTTTCCAATGCCAGCACAAACTGCTGCTACTTTATTTTGATCGTCAAAACTGTGTGTGTAAATCACTAATTACACCATTGCCTAAGGAAAAGTGCACTGAAAATTGGAGAACAGTCTGTTCCTTTTTAAATATGAAAAGAGACGCTCATTTGAGTTATTTTGCATAGCAAAGAATCTTTTATTAGTCAACACATGATTTTACTGGACCCTATTTAGATGTGGCTTTCAGATGACTTCCATAAGGGCTTGGTATTTTGAGGTTTGGTACGTGGAGCACCGTAAGTTTTGTGGGTTGTTTTAAAAATAGGCTTAATTTCTTTGTGTGCGTGTGACCTGGATGTTTTCTGGAAGAATTTCTCCCTTCTGGCAGGTTTTGCTCCTCCAGTATGCTTGGTGCTTGAATCGCATATAAAATGTTAACTAGGATTTTGTTTGCTTTCTTGTACCTCTACAGCTGTGAAAGGAAGCAACGAGAATAAAAGATGTTTTGTTTGTTTAAATGCTCAAACTCCAGAAGTTTCAGACTACAGTCTCTCTATTTTATTTTGCTCTGGAGTGGTGTAAAAAGTTCCAGGAAAGACTTTTCTCCTGAAAGTAGCAGAGTTCTCTGCAGGGCAAGGAGCCCTGTAAGCATAGCTCAGAAAGAAATTTGTCTTGCCTACTTTGGCAATTCTTTATTTTTCCCTTTCTCCTCCCTTTGAATCTCTGAATAAGAAGCCAGTTCTGTTTTGAGTTATTCACACTCACAGAGATTCCTGGGTCTGTGCTTCAGTCCATCCCTGCAGTAGCAGCAGTGCTACTCGTTCACTTTTGTTTTCCAGTCCACGCATTTGTTTTCTGTTATATGAATTATGTATTTTCTCTGCCACATGTACATATTTACATACATATGGAAAGGTTAAGTGCTCTAAACTCTGGGATTTCTAACTTCAGGAGAACTACTCCGGAGTAGTGTGTGGATACAGTGTATGTGCAGTGTGTGTGTCTTCAGCTGGGTGGGGTGTTACTGTTTTAGATTTGTGTTTGTCCTAATAGAACATGTAGTGCTTAAGAATTTATTTACTGTATTTGCTTATTTTATACTTATATGTTATTACTAGATAGTGGGTTTACAAGTCAAGCCTTGTAGGTCCACCTTAAGCAAGAGACTCATGTCTGTGTGCAAATACTGTCAGGGCAAAACTCTGTCACTTGGTAGGGACAGGCCTTAAACCACAAACAATGACCTCTTCTTTATGGCTGCATAACCACTGTAGCATCAAAGAAAAGCTTCATAATCTTATGCAGAGGATATCTTGAAGTCAGTTTGAGAAAGTCCTTGGTTTTCCTTGTGGGAAGGACCAGGTTATCCAGGGTCTTGTGTGCTGGAGGCTAAACCTACAAATGGAAGCTTTCTCACTGGGACTGTTCATACAGAAACTGAGCGTTTATCTTAAGGATGTGGTGAAAAACATGACAAGTTCTGCCTGTGGCTTTCTTGCTCTTTTCTTCTGCTCCCTAAGGGAGTAATGTTGGCCTCTGCCCCTGTGTTTCACAAGCTGTTTGAGGTCAGAGAGGTCACCTGCACTGTCACTGTCCCACTGGATTCCAGCATCCCACTGTCAGGTGGAGTGCATGGAATAGTGCCATGTGTTGGGTCTGTTTTGCAGATAATAAATGGAGTGGCAGACAAGCTGGCAGAACTCTGCTTGTGCAGGGCTGTAATCGGGCAATTCCCATTCTGCCTGTGCTGATGGAGTCGTGTCCAACCTCTGGCATATGTTACAAAGGGGAGATCACTGATGAGGTTCTCTTCCTCTTACAGTGGGCTCCTTCCAGAAGGGGAAGCATTCCAGCCAGTCAGGAATGATTCCTGGATCGTGGCAATATAAAATGAAACTCCAGCTCATCCTGAAATCATCAAGAGCTTATTATGTCCTATCTGATGCTGCTATGGTCCTGCAGAAATACGGGCGAGCACTGCGATACATCAAGCTGGCCTTGCAGTGCCATGGTAAGTTCCTTGAATGGATTTGTCACCTGTGCCACTGCCTGGAGATACCTGTCACCATATCAGATACTGCTGTGCATGATTTATCCCAGCGGTGGGCAGTGACAAGTCTGACAAGCTTGTCCAGCTCAGTATTCAGGACAGAAGTCTGTAGTGAGGATGACTTTTGTCACTGATCAATAAGAAAGAGGATCCCATTTTGACAGATTGGGAACTTGAGGGCACATTTGGAGCTTCAGAGCAGTTGAATTTGGGAGAGTCTGCCCTGATGCCAAGGCCAGGAGAGTGTTCTGTGCTCCAAGTGATGCTGCTGCAAGCTGGTGTTTTTTCCCTAGTGGTTCTCATGCTGTTTAAATACATCCTTGACTCTGAGAAATACCAGACTTGTTCATCAGCTGAATTGGATGCTCCTCTAAAACAGAATGCATCTTGAAGTGTTACTGAGGAAAAGGGAAGAAGTAAAATCAGGCTGTTTAGACTAATACTGCCATAATGAGAGTAACTAATTGGGAAATGCCAGTAGCTTAGTGCTAAAGTGCTGCTGCTTCCCTGCCATAAGGGAAGGGCAGGCTCCTGTCTTAGGGCAGGAGGAGGTGTATGAAGCAAACCCACTTGATCTTAGCACAAAGCGTCAATAGACCTCTCAGTAACTCAGAGCACTCTTCAGCTTTCAGTCTTTTATAGACTTGAGAATCAACTTCATACTCCACCTTCTGGAAATTTAACTTTTCAGTCCGTATCTCACTTGAGTTAATCTGTGGAAAGTCAGTTTTCCTTTAGTCAAATCTGAGATTAGCATTTGTAGTTGCCAGAGTGACTGCTCATCTTGGACGATGCAGCGACTCTTTAAACCATCAGCTGTGTAGAGCAACTGTGACTTTAAAATATGTTATTTCCTCTGAGGAGAACATGTGTTGTCACACTTATTCTCTGTATGCAGACAGGTAGCATAAAACCCAATTATCTTGTCAGTCTGTGTCAAGCCTTTTGATGTGTAATGCTTTTCTTTCCCCTCCCTCATCCGTGTTTTTTTTCCCACCAGATACCTACTGCTGTCTGTGTGGCAGCATGCTTCCCGAGGTGCTGGTGTTCCTGTGTCAGTGCCTAACCCTTTGTGGAGATATCCAGTTAATGCTGGCTCAGAATGCCAACAACAGAGCAGCTTACCTTGAAGAATATAATTACCAGACTAAAGAAGATCAGGAGATACTACACAGCCTTCACAGAGAATCCAGGTGCCAAGGTATGACCCTGACACAGGAGAACTGTGCCACACTTTGGATGTATGACAGACACAAGTAATTCCATTGGGTTTCCTCAAAACCATGCACTAGGAGAACTTGGGGCAGAGGGGTTACTGTTTTCACTTCTGTTTTCTTCAGAGAAAGCTCATCCTGCGTGTCATACAGAAGAGGGTTGTCAAGGTATTGTATGACATGGCCTGAAGCTGTGAAACAACTAAAGGCAGTAACTCTTCCAGTAATAAATAAAACCTACCTAACATAACTCTTGTACTTCCTCTGGGCATTTTTCCCTAGACTACCACAGATTTAAATTAAAGAAATACTGTTTGACATGAAGGCTTTGCATTTTGTTTTCCAGTGTTTGCCTGGGCTACAGATTTATCCACAGACTTGGAATACCAGCTTTCTGTCAGCTGTAAATGCTATGAAGCAGCTTATGAAATCCTACTCTTCAGTAATTTAAAAAGCCAAAACCCAGAGCAGCACATCCAGGTGCTCAAGAGGATGGGCAATATCAGGAATGAGATTGGAGTGTTTTACATGAACCAGGCAGCTGCAGTGCAGACTGAGAGAGTGGGCAAGTATCCTTTTTCCATTCCTGACCATTTCGTGGAGATACAGGAGTCATCAGGTTCACTAATTGTATGAGAAATCTATTTCTGATTATAAAGAGGACATTTAAATGACTTTGTAGCTTTTTAATGTCCACTGTAATTATTTGTTTACAGTAGATCACTGTGGCTTGTACACTGTAGTTAATTGAGCCTAAACTGAATAATGGAATATATAATTTGGAGAAATTCCTTAAAATGTGTAGAACGCTCTCAAAAAAACCATCAAGGAAACTTAAAACTCTGTTGTGAAAGGGAGGTCATGTTGCATTCTTGATGTGTTGGGTTTAGCATAGCATGAACAAGCAGCAGCTTAATCTAAACAGAAGAATAGCTTCAGTAAAGTCAGCCTGTGAAATTTTTGGTAAGTAAATCCTTGGAAGCTTTCCTTCTGGTTTATTTTTGGTGGGCTTTTTTTGAGGAAAAGCTTTGTAGAGTGAGGTGTTCAGTGGGGTTTTGTTTTTAAAAGCAAACCCAATGTCTTGTCTAGGAGTAAGAGTTCCCTAAACTAGAACAAGTGAGGTGCTGGTAGTTCAGGGTCAACAGCTCCAGTCTCCCACATATCAGCTGTTTACTGTAACCTTTGTCCAAATAATATTTGAAGGATTTTGGCTTGGACTTTCAATTTTGTGATTTGTCATCATCTCTGGGTTTTTGCAGATGTTATTTAATTGAAATCAAAGCTTTGAAATACTGAATTTTACCTGTCTATAAAAGTCACATTTTATTTGCTTAATACTGCAAATTTATGGAAGTAACTCCAGTACCCTGAATTATTACTGTGAAAACAAAATCTGGTGTATCCTGTTAGTTTCCTGGTGTTCTGTGTGTCATATCACTGGAATTCTTTTGGAAGTATAGTAGGTGTAATAGTGCACTTCAGGTTTTAAACCCTCAACCATATGGAAATCTTAGGAGTATTTTCCATGAATTGGGTCTTCAGAATCATTTACCACCCTTAAATTCTAAAAGATGGTTTATAAGAGACAGAAGTGTTTATTCAGTACCTCTGAGGAATTTGAGTGAGTCTCTAAGCCTTGTGCTTCACCCTAGTGAGTAAAAATGTCTCCACGACTGAGCAGCAGCTCTGGAAGAAAAGTTTCTCCTGCTTTGAAGAAGGAATTCAGAATTTTGAGTCCATTGATGATGCCACCAATGCTGCCCTTCTGCTGTGCAACACAGGGAGGCTGATGAGGATCTGTGCCCAGGCCCACTGTGCAGCTGAAGGGGACTACAAGAGGGAGTTTTCCCCAGAAGAGGCCCTTTATTACAATAAGGTAACTCCTCACTGGTTTTAGGAGGGCCCGTACCCTGATGTGCCTTTTACTGTGAGGTATTTTTGACTACTTTGGTAAATATGTTTAAATTTGGGTGGAATAACCTGGGATAGCTCTCCTGCTTCCACACTATCCTAATCCTTGCTGTGTAGGCCTTGCTGGTGTTGTTGAGGTTTGATTGCTGTGACATTCAGATGCTGATATTGGACATAATGCAGTGCCACACACAAGGGAGAAGAATTGCATGGTCAGGATTAAGGAAATTATCAAATGGGAAATACTGAAGAAGGCTCAGGGAGATATTTTGAGTAAAGGGAAATTAATTTCTAGTTGCTACAAATGCAGGCAGTAACTATGTGCATGATTCTGTTACTTGCAGGCTATTGACTACTACCTGAAGGCATTGAGGTCTCTGGGTAAGAGGGATGTGCATCCAGCTGTTTGGGATTCTGTGAACTGGGAGCTGTCTACGACGTATTTCACGATGGCAACTCTGCAGCAGGATTACGCTCCCTTATCCAGAAAGGCTCAGGAACAGGTAACAGAGAGCCTTCATTGTATCTGAAAAAAATGCATTGTTGTTGTCCTGAAAAACCGAACAGGGAGCAAAATGGATATTGGAACTGTGGAATCATGGAATGGTTTGGGTTGGAAAAGACCTTAAAGCTCATCTTGTTCCACCTCTGCCATGGGCAGGAACAGCTTCCACTGTCCCAGGTTGTTCCAAGCCCCGTCCAACCTGGCCTTGGACACTGCCAGGGATCCAGGGGCAGCCACAGCTTCTCTGGGCACCCTGTGCCAGGGCCTCCCCACCCTCACAGGGAACAATTCCTTCTCAATACCTACTCTAAATCTTCCATCAGCTTAAGGCTGTTTCCCCTTTGTCCTACAATACATGCCCTAGTGAAAAGCCCTTCTTCAAGGATTTTTTCCCTCAAATTTGTATTTATTTATTTATGTTGTAGATAGAGAAGGAAGTCAGCGAAGCCATGATGAAGTCCTTGAAGTACTGTGATGTCGATACAGTGTCTGAACGGCAGCCCCTGTGCCAGTACCGGGCTGCCACCATCCACCACAGGCTGGCTTCTATGTACCACAGCTGCCTCAGGAACCAGGTATTGCTCCAGACTGCTTTGGATTTCTAAATTCCATCCTTAACATGTTCAGTACGTGTGGAGCTGATATTTATCCTTCTACCTGTAGCTGGGATACATTTATTTAAATTATTTAACCAAAGAAATGAGTGCTGTGTCACAACAGACAGTCTCCAAGTAAACCTTCCCAATGGCTCCCTCATGAACATCCAGAGGGTGGGGGATTCACTCTGTGCCCTCCTCTGAGTGCAGGTTGGTGATGAACACCTGAGGAAGCAGCACCGTGTCCTTGCTGATCTCCACTACAGCAAAGCGGTGCGGCTCTTCCAGCTCCTGAAGGATACCCCCTGTGAGTTCCTGCGTGTGCAGCTGGAGAGAGTGGCCTTCGCAGAGTTCCAGATGGCCAGTAAGTGTAGCTCTGGCTTACAACAGCTTTCCAAAACACCACTACCTACTTAGTTTCATTTTTAGATAACTAAATTTATGTGAGAGCAGCAGCAATCTGCTGCTCAGAATGGAATTTTCCTCAAGAGAGGAGACAAGGCATTTTTATCTTGCTGGTTTTCAGCTGACTAAGGCACTATGTATTGCTTTTCTCCTAACTCTTGAAATCTTTGAAGGGAAGAAAAATCCAGTCTGTAACATAAGCCTTTTGTCCTTCATTTTTATGGTTCTTTTAGGTCAGAACAGCAGTGCTGGGAAGTTAAAGACTCTGTCTGGGGCCCTTGATATAATGACCAAAACCAAGGGTGCATTTCAGCTCATCAGGAAGGAGCTTGTGGCAGAGAGTGATCAGGTAAAGGAATGTCAGGTGGTGTGATACCTGCTCCCTTCTGGCTTGTGCCTTCACAAAAAAATGGTCATTTGGCAGTTAAAATACTCCTTGGTTACTTTTCTGTAGATTTAGTTGCTTAGAGTGTGGACAGAGCTAGAATCTATTGCTGTTCTCCCCTAGCCTGGAAGTGGATAAAAACAGTTCCTTTAGAACATGATCCAGAGATGGATTAAAACTTATTTTAACCTGGACTGCCTGACTGTGTGAATGGGCTTCTTCCTGTGCAACTCTGCTGTCCCTTAAAAGGGCCTTTATTATCCCTTAAAAGCCTTCTCTAAGATCTTCAGAATCTGTGTATAATAAAAAAGTTCTCTCTCTCTGGTACATTTAATATTTAAATACTAAAATGTGGAGGGTTATCTGTAGCCAGTGTGAATAATGTCCCTGATGCCTCAATCACGAGTTACTTGCAGTGTGTGCTGATGTGTGTGTGTCCCTTGCTGCCAGTTTGTACAACACATGTAAAAGTCAGCCCACCTGCAGGAGGGGTTTTCTGGCTCACTCCCTGTGTTTAAAAGGTGGAATTCAGTGAAACAGTTTTTGGTTGTTTCTCTCCTGTAGGTCAGCAAGGATAAAAGTCCTGCTGAGAGCATGTCAGTGAACGATTCCCCTGCAGGCCTTAACAAAGAGGAAGTCTTGAAACTGCTCGGGATTTTTGAGTCCAGGATGTCTTTCCTTCTCCTCCAGTCCATTAAATTGTTAACTTCAAGCAAAAAAAAGATCGGGTAAGTTGAAGCTTGGTGTCCTTTATCCTGACTGACATGGGATTGGTGTGAGAGCATTTCAGAGTTCCTGGGGGAGAAGCTGATGGGTGCTGCTGATCTCTTGGTACATCTCGCTGGTAAAATGTCAGTGAAGTTTGGGAAGCAGAACACTTGAGAAGAAATTCAGGCACATCAGTAATGCTGCAAATAGAGAGGGATGGATATGGGGAAGATGTGCACTGGTGTAGAGAATTTACTAATTCTTAATTTACTAATTCCTGGAGTCTTCTGTCCTGCTGCTGGGATTCAGGACAAATCTGACTTCTTTTTGCGTTGACTTTGAAGAGATGTTGGGATTTGGTGTGGTAGCAAATTCCTTACCCCACTCCTTCTGTTGGTTTGATCTGAGTGTGTGTGGTGTTCCTTCTGGGATGCAGAGAATACCTTTTACTCCCCCAGCAGCAAGTGTGCGATGTTAATGTTACATAAAGTGAAGTTCTGAAAATGTGACATTAGTTTTAGAGGCTCTTTTTAGACTTAGAAGTTGGGTTAATAGTTTTGGGGATTGAAGCACTGCTGATGCAAGAGCTGTTCTGCTAAAAGTAGACTGTGAAACGAGTTCATTGTACCCAGGAAGTTGTCTGCTGATAGTGGGGGACTGGTAAATAAAAAATGTGAGGGGAGAACACAGCCTGGGTGTGTTTTTAGCTGTTTTTCAGGCAATGTTAGGAGCTTTCACCTCCTAAAAAAGAGCTTCCACAAGGTGGCAATCTGAATATGTGAAACACAGAGGATTGTTACAGGATAATTTATATGTTACCAAGCAGATGGCACAGCTAACCGAGTAAATGGATTTAGTTCTGTCGTCTCATAACAGGCAACTCATTTTTTTGTTTTGGAGTGTTTTTACCCCCACATTTACCTTGGCATCATTGCCTTGGGGTTTTGCACTGAAGATTCCATACAGGGAACCTGTTACAGTTTGAATGCTGTGAAATGGGACTCTTAAATAAACTTCTTGAAACTTTGAGGCCAAGCTTGAAACTACCTTTCATTTAACCTTTCTTGTGCCTTCTGTACATCCTGCGTGCATTCCCTCCCTTCTGCTCTGCAGAGGGTAAGTTCTGCATCCTGCTTTAATAATGGGCTGAAAAGGGAGGAGGAAATGGGAGCTCAAATGCTGCTTCAGGGTCTCAGGTGCACTTTGGCAGAGAACAGGAGAACATGTGGGAAAATTAATGTTTGAGAGCAAGACTTGCAGCCTGGCAGTAGAAAGGGATGAAGTCAGTGTTACCCTCCCAAAGTGGAATCATGAGCAGAACAGAACTTGGCTGTGCAAATCGGAGGGGAAAAGTAATTGAAAGTAACACTTTGTTCTGGGAATCCTTTTAACTTATCCCAGAAATACTTTGCATTTCAGTGGCTTTTTATTGACTACCTGTTCTCTTTAATAAATGAACCTGCCTGATTCCTGCCAAGTGCGTGATGAATTTAATTTGCTTCAACCTTTCTCAATCGTTCCTGAAGCACTTGCAATTAACCTGACTGCTGCTTGTACATTTTATATTATATTTATATTTTATGCTCCTGCCTGCAGTATAAACAGAATGCTCTGACTGCAGTGCAGGGAACGGTCGAGGCTAAGGCTATTCCCAGGGATCCTCATCTTAATAATGCTCATGATAATTTGCAGAATGAAGAGTTGTGGCCAGGTAAAGAGTTGGGATTCTCTGCTCTCTTTGTAGGGGCACTAATGAAGAAGAAGCAGTTCTGAAAACAAACAAGCAGGTTTATTCCCTGCTGCTTCGTGCCACTGCCAACAAGGGGCTGTCCCTGCTGGAGCGCACAGAGCTCATCCTGAGTTTGCTGGAGCAGCTGGCTCCAAGGAATACTGAAGGCAGTCCTGGAATGCAGTGAGGGCAGCGCTGCGGAGCTGCAGCACCAGTGCCTTGCCGGGAGCACTGCGGGTGTTCCCATGGGATGTTTGTGTTTATTGAGGGTGACTTCTCACCACTGTTGTTCCATTGGAATCTGGGAAAGCACAGGGATTCCTTTTTATCCCCACAAAGCTCTCCTTGTTCGGCTCCCAGCGTTTCTTTGTTTGAAATGCCGGTTTGGAGTTCTGGAGATAAAAACGTAACTTTTTCACCGTGGGGAAATTCCCGATTTTTCTCTTGCAGTGATACCCATGTTTTGCATAAAGATGTAACCTCACAGCTGCTCTGGTTTGGTATTTAATGTGCTTTGTAAGCAGGGCTGCACTGGAACACTTTCACTGCTAAAGGCAGCCCAAGCTCTACCAGGAGATTTCTGTGGAATATGTGGATGCACTTCTTAATCCCAGGGAGGATCCTGCACCAAAAACCTGTGCCTTTCTAGCTTTGATGTGACTCTTGCAATTTATCAGTCATCTCTGGGATTTTGTTTTGGAACGTGAATGGTTTCAGCTGTGTTGGAATTGATTGAGAATAGTATTACCTTTTTTCAGACTTGAAACTGTGAATAAAGGAGAGGATATTTTTAAATAAAAATTTATTTATTAAATATAAACTCATCAGTCTGCCTTGTTCTTCTTGGTATGACCCTCCTCAGAGCAGCAAACTGCTTAACAGAATTAAAACGATTTGAAAGACAGAAAAAAATCTGTAAACTCCAACCTAACACTGAGTGGAGTCTTACCTCAGCATGTGAGGACTCTGTTTTTTGCAAATATGTATTATTTGAAGGTAAAATTTTTGAGAATATAACATCTGGTGTCCTGATGTTCTTCTACAAATGAATGTGGTTCATTATTGCATAGTAACAGGATAAACCACTTTATGTAAAGGTAGAAAAGCTTTACGTGCATGCGTATGGAACTAGATGAGTGTTGAAGTCTCTTCCAGCCCAAACCAGCCTGGGATTCTGTGATCTTCCAGCAGTTGGTATCCTTCTAAGATTCCATTTCATCCTGAGAAATGGAAGTGTTTCATAAGCCAAACACTTGTCCTGCTGTGCCCCATGTGACTGATGAATGCACTCTGAAATTAAGTTTATAGGAACAGAACTGGCCTCGGGTTCCCTCTTGTTCCAGGTGTGGAAATTCAGGTCCTACCCTCAGACTTCAACTGAACTGTGCAGCAAATGAGGGTTTCTTTGTTATTCCAGGAACCTCAGCAGTGTGCTAGCAACTCAAGTGACTTTCAGGAGGATTATAAATGAGTATATTATGATTCAAATCTCCTGTGAAGCCACAGGCATTAGCTGGAGGGAGCGTTAGTGCTAAATAGGATTATTTTTCCCCTTTCAGAGATAAACAATTAAAGCATAAACCACATCCAAAACAGACAACTCTAACACCATTATTAACTCTGCTAAGCCAGTTTATTTCCCTGTTAATAAATCCTCCTTCTTTACAGGAACAGAAACCAAAACCTAATTTTTAAGACTCTGTACTGTGAGAGTAACAAGGGGCAACAGCTGACCTGAATTAGCCCCACACAGAGCAACTCCACTGCAGGAATTCTGCTACTCCACTAAGAATCTACAATTATCATTTTTATACAAATACTTGAAAAGCAGAACAACAAACAAGTTGACAAAAGAAAATACTTCATTGGCATATGGGGGGTTTTCCTACAAAAGAAGCTGTGCAAGGTAAACTCATTGTACAGAGCAATTCAAAGCCAGCCTGTGTGCTGGGGGATACCTGAGGTGAGGTGTGGGACTGATTTCAGTCTCTCAGTGTTCACAGCTGCTTTTCAAGGATAAAATGCTCACAGTGCACACAGTGAGGAAAGGGAATAGCTGGATGCTTTGAGGATGCTGGACAGATTCCAGATTTCTCAGTTATTCAGGTGCAGCCTTCTCACACCCATCCCTGACCAGGGCAGTGCTGCATATGCCCAAAAACCACTTTCTTGCAGGACAGCAGCTCTGCAAATTGGAAAACCCCTTTGAGAGCACCATATTCACCTTGCTGGGCTCTCACTGGGGCACAGAGCAGTTCTGTGGGTGCAGGGCTCTGTGGATGCCAGCAGCCAGGTCCTGGGGTGTGGGGCTCCCTGCAGTGCAGCTCACGGGGATCCCGGTGGCTTCCAGGGCCTGGGCCGTGGTGGGACCGATGGCAGCAAACTGCAGGGACAACATTTCCACTGTGAATGGTCAGGCAGGTCTGTGTCCTCACAGCTCAGCTTCCTGACCAGCTCAGGCTGAGGATTTGCAGTATTAAAAGCCATCCATCAATGGGAGCTACTTAGAAATGACTTAAGGAAGATGAATATTTATTTATCTTGCCATTACAAACACGGAAAGCTCCGAGTCCCATGGAACAGGGAAAGTGAGAGGAATTTTAATCAGCTGCAGCCTGGTGCAAGCAGCAACTACTCCCACTTTCACATCACTAAGAGGAAATGAAGTCTATCCCAGTGGAGATGGGGGAAATTGGTTGGGGAAAACATTGCAGGTTAAAACAATTTCTTTTTTAAAATGCAACACAGGCCAGGTTGGATGGGGTCGGAGCAAGCTGGTCTAGTGGAAGGTGTCCCTGCCCATGGCAAGGGGATGGAACAAGATGGGTTTTAAGGTCCTCTCCAACCCAAACCATTCTGGGATTCTGTAATTCTATTTAATAACTTTTGTATCTGCTATAAATTGGAGGTTCCTTCAGAGAAATAAACACAAACCAAAGAGAAAATCAAGGTTTGCAGCGGTTGTACCAGCCCCTCTATCCCATTTACCCACCCCAAATTTACTGCCTCTTGTATTCCACCATTTTTAAGAGAAGATACCTTAACTTGGTTGATCAAATCCCCTGAAAGCTTCTGGATGTGCTGGAGGCAGAATTTGACACCGGATGGGCTGAAGAACACGACGCTTGCAGGGATCCCCTGGGTGAAAGCAAGCAGAGGTTGGCACAGCTCCCTCCCTCCCCCAGCAGTGTCAGTGCCCTGCCACTTGGTGACAGGACACAGGGAATGGCTTCCCAGTGCCAGAGGGCAGGGATAGATGGGATATTGGGAAGGAATTGTTCCCTGGGAGGGTGGGCAGGCCCTGGCACAGGGTGCCCAGAGCAGCTGTGGCTGCCCCTGGATCCCTGGCAGTGCCCAAGGCCAGGCTGGACATTGGGGCTTGGAGCAGCCTGGGACAGTGGAAGGTGTCCCTGCCATGGCAGGGGTGGGACTGGATGGGATTTAAGGTCTCTTGCAACCCAGGCCATTCCCTGTTTCTGTAATTGTATAATCCTATGATGGAGGCTCCTACAAATAGAAAATTCAGAAAGCCAATCTTGAAAAATTAAAAGCAATGATTACTTTTACACAAACCATGTCGGGCACATTACTGCTGGATTCTGGTTTGTGACACACAGCAAAGATACCCAGTGATATTTCAATTACACTACTTCCAAAAAAGGAATATTCTGGGAGGCATTGTCATCTCCCTCAGAAAATCCCAAACTACATCAGTGTCCAGTACCTGCTGGGAGAAGTAACTGCTCAAAGATTCCTGCAGATCAGGGTGTTGGGTTGTTTGATAAACAGTGAGGCTTTCCAGGGGTATGCCTGCAATCAGGATATGCAGTCAAAATTAATTAATTCATTAATTTCTATTATTTCAATTCAGCACTCACAACATCCTAATGGCACTGAAGTGTAACTGTTTTAGGCTAAAAAGACACATAAAAGCTCTGCGAAGGATTTGCATGCCCAGAGCTGTGGGCAGCCATCCAAGCTCCCAGCGTTTACTCCCATCCTCTCACTTCGCAGCAATTCCCACTTCTACTTCTCCCAATTTGGTTCACAAGCTTTAGATACAACTTTTCCCATCACTGACTAATTAAAATGAGTCTCCAGGGGAAGTTCAACCTTTTTCTCTAAGCACTGTAGGAAGTACTTCTCTTTTCAGGGCTCCACAAGGAAATAGGAGAGCTGAGGAATTGGGCTTCTCTCCTGTAAACACACAAACAAGAACTTTAATTAACTCAAGCCTTTACTAAAGAGTAAATGTGATTGAATACATTTTAAAGGTATCAAATGCTGATTTATCACCACAGACACAGCTCGAAGGTAACTGAAAACATCTGCAGTGCAGCTGCAGCCCCAATTCAGAGGACAGAGGCTACTTAGGGAGGAACATTAAAAAATATTCCATAACTAGAATATAAATATTGGCTAAAAAGATAACTGGAATATGAATATTGGCTAAAAAGATAACTTCCTTTGTAGAAGGGCAAGGGGAATAGAAATGCAGTTTATCTCCTCCTCAACACAACCTGCCTCGATTTTATATTTAAAATCTGTCCCGCTCAATAAATGACAGAGCTCTTTCTATAGAAAAGAATATTCAGGCAGACAAAGAAAAGGACAATACTGTGCTGAAAAGTTCCAGCCTATCTGCAATTCCATTTTCTTAATTCCCCAAGGGAAAAGGATTCTGGTTGCACTACTGGGGTGGGAGTGGATATCCTCACTAGCTTTTGTCAAATGAGGAATTTAACAGTGGACTTGCTTTGCACAGTTTTGGCCTTTTCCATAAATAAGAAACACAGAGAAAACTTCAAGATGAAATTCTACACAGACTGATACAGCTTTGCATGCAGCTTTCAAATGAAATGATTTTATTCCTAATTCAGATTTGTTAATACATTTTAAAGAGACAATTACTAGAGAAAAATGCTTCTACGTGCTGGAAGGAGATTCTTGGTTTATGTAAGCAGAGATTCCTCAGGGACAACAAACAAAGGGCAGCAGAGTGAAAATCAAATGGAAAGACCCTTGCAGGAGTCAGCCCAGACATACCTGAGTGTCCTGACTACACACTGAGGTTTTATTAGAAACCACAGCTATGCTTCAATTAAAATTAAAAATTAGAGGAAGAATGAACTTGGCTCAGAATGTAAAACATATTTTAAAATAAGATGAAATCAAAATATTTCAGCATCAATTCTCCTGAAATTCATGTCAGTCATCTGAAATGTCAGTGTGATACCTGCAAACAAACACCAATTCTTCTGGCACAGAAAAATTCCTTGGTAGGCCTGAATAATGCAACAAGGATTGGGATCTCCTGCTTCTGTAACCAACTGTTTGCCTTGAGGAGAGTAAAGCCAGCCAGTTCTGGAGTAAATTCCTTTATTTCCCAATCCCTTAAATTGAAGTGGGTACCAAAGCACAAAAGGTGACAACAAAAAAAGTCTCATTATTTCAGCTTTTTATGCTGACCACAACCTCTCATGATGTAAGAAATTCAGAGCTGTGCTTTTCATTTACTTATTTTATGCACAAACAAAAATGAATTTATACATAACAGGGAACATGAGGTAATTTAATTTGTACTTCCAAGGTTGTTATAAAGCACTTGATCAGCTGAGAGCATATAAATATGCACAACCCAATAAATCCTTGAGGATGTTTCTGTGTCTCAACAACCAACAGGCTCCAGTGACTGAAATTCACTGCTTGGTTCCTTTTTTTCACCTTCATACAACACAATAAACAGGTATTTCTCTTGTCTTTCTGCTAAAAAAAAAATCCCTGGCAAATACTAATTCATGACCAGAAGCAGATTTTCCAGCACTAAAAAACCAGCTGAAACCTTTCTTTGCTTTAATACCTCTGCTGAAGAGGGGAGATGGGTTATTCTTTACTTACGACATATTTGTGTTGTAAGTATTTTTAATTTTCAGAATTTATTATTTAATCTTGTGTTGGCAACTATCATTTTTATCATTAAACATTCCCTAGAGCTGAAGTATTGCATTTGTCAGTGAATTAGAGAGCACTAAGCAGAAACATTCCTTGCCAGCTCCAATCCCACTTTTCCCTATAAATCTCTGCTCCTGTGCAGACGTTGCTCAGCAGCTCCCTCACATCTGTACAAAACCTCAGCCTCTTTTTTCAGTTTCTGCTGAGCCAATGTCTTGGGGTGACTTTATAATGTGTATCCCCTATCACTACCCTATGCCCACCAATCTTTTCTGTGTCTTTAAACGGAGCCTGAGAAGGACAGAAAACAAACTTTTCAAAGCAGTTGTTTCAAGGACACTGAGATATGCTCCTCTGTTTCTGCGATACCCTTGGTTTTTTTTTTCCGGCTCTTTTTTTTCTCCCAGCGAGAGACGGAGGGTTGAATTTCGTTTTCCTAAGATTTTTGGTTTTTTTTGCTCTTTTCTTCTCTTCTGGACTGTTTCAACAACATCTGAACACATCAAGAGAATTTTCCCGGAGGCCCGGGGGGGGGTGGCCCCTCGCCGACCAGCTCCTAGGAGGGGAGAGACCGCACCTACAGAGGATCTCTGAAATCTTCTCAGGTTTTCTCTCCACAGAGAGATCGATCTCATTATTTAGCATTATTATTCCCCACCTGTGTGTTTGTTAAATAAATAGCTTGTTATCTCTTTCACTTTCCTTTGAGGAAAATTTTTCCCGAACCTGGGGGGGGAGGGGTGGTTGTGACCTGACTTCTATCAGAGGATATTTTCCTCCAAATTTGTCCAAACTAAGACAGCCATCCACTCAAAAAATAAACAGCCCTTAAGTCTGAAAATCTTCCTTATGGCTACTGGAAATTTTAACAAATTATAGTAAAAGCAGAGGAAGTCAGCAAATAGACTTTAACAATTCCCCAATAATCTGATAATAGGTTGAGAAGCATTACAGATTTAACCATAACCACATGGTTAAATAAACCTTAAAGCATCACTTTAACTTCTTCAAACCCACTCTGCTGTGGTGCTGAAAACCAGATCCCCCTGAAACCACAGGGTAATTTTGGGGAAAGCCACCAGCATTCAAATCTTCTGATTTAGCAGCAATTTCCAATCACTACAGCTCTGATCTTCCAGTAAAAAGAAACTTTTGCCTGCTGGCTTATATACTATTTATTCATCAACTAGAGGGTCTAAGATTCCACATAAATTAATATCTTGTATGTGTATTTTGAAGTATTTTTGCCTCACTGCACACCTGATTTTACCTCTGGGAAATTCTGAAATGATGGAAAGGACGTTACCTTAATTTAGCTACAACCTTTTAGCCACTTACTTGAACAAATATATTCAGCTAATTTCTCAGCATTTCCAGACTTTCCTCCTTGTGGAATAAGGCCAATCTCTTCCACTAGAGCCAAAAGCAGCAGAGAAAAAACACAGAAAGCAATGAGAACAATTCAGATTTCCTGTCACAGAAACCTGGGATGAAAAGGGAGGCACACCTCGATGCAAGCACACAAATAATTTGTGCACAATCTCGACCAGGTTAGAATCCCTTTCATCCAATTTCATTTCCAAAGGCAATGACAAAACCACATGCAAATTAAGAACAAAGGGGTGGGGTTTTTTTCTGTTTTGACCCAATTTTTCAAGCAGTGACCATCACATTACAACAAAAGGAGCAGAAATCCAGAGGCTGGATTATATCCATGGATATCCTTGGCTGGAGCATGGATAATTCTAATGTTTATATAATTACCTCTCTTCCAAATTATCCAGTTCTAAAACTTAATTTTTTTTCTGAGCCCACATGAACAGCAGCTGCTCCTCCAAAAACTGTACTTACAAGCCAGATTTAGCCAAGATTTCTTTTTTCAAACCCCAGCTTACCTAAAGAAGCTGTAGCTTTTCCTACCACATATGTTGGTTTGATATTCCACATTTGTTTAAGAGATTTTGACCAGGCTGAAAAACATTAAATTGTACTAAATTAAATTAAATTTAAGCACAAGGCAACAGAATGTGAATGCTAAATGACTATTTGGACTTCTGTTTAATCTACAAACACAGCAAAATAATAATAATAACTAAAACTCCACTACGTATGCAGCAATCTGGATGTACCAATCCTAATGGATCAAAAGTAGTTATACCAAATTTTTTATTATCTTGTTTTAAACCAGAGCAGCACAGAACACTTGAGTTTTTCTGGTACTCCTGGAAGGGAAAAACGAAATACAAACTACAACAGTAAAAATTAAAATCAGAAGGAAAAAACCTTCTGGATTTATTGCCTTTGAAAGGAACCCAAATAGGAACTACAGACTCATTTTATTATTAAAATATATATTTCCCCAAAGTCCTAATCAACATGAGGGATGAAATCTAGGTTAAGAGATTACTTTTGACCTAAAATCTTAATATATTGTCCTCTGCTGCTGCACATGCTACAATAAGCTGAGGGTCTCTGCACTTAATGCTTACTCAAGGGTGTAACCTTACTCACAGGACATTGATTTGTCCACAGCCCAAAAATGAGCAGATAAAGTAGAAATTCCATGCCAGAATCACCCAGCATAAGAATTTGGAAGAGTTTACAAGGATTTGACATTTCATTGTGATGGGCATTTCTATTTAGCAGGATTCTTCCTCACTGTTGGCTTTTATGCATCAGCACTTCTTCAGCATTTTCTAGCTAATAATTAATTCACTTGAAACATTTCTTATTCAAGCCAGAGAAATCCCTTTTTCTACAGCATTTCATACGAATTATACAGGCACAGAAGTAAGGGCCAGTTTTTATGAGATGATCTTCTCTCCAAGGGAGGGAAGCAGTTAGCAAGCAAACCAGGCACTGCAGCAAAATATTCCTTATGCATGAGGGAACCAGAGCTGGAAAAGCTCCCACTAATTAGAAATTTGCACCAAAAGCTCCTTCCTTTCATTTTTAAGTGTGGAAAACACAACCCTTAAAAGCTCAATGTAGCATGAGCCCTTTATGATGCTAAAAGAACTATGAGACACAGGGTTTTTTTAAAAAGCTCCAAATATCTACTGGTGAGTGAAATAAAATTCAGCAAAATCCAAACTTCCCAAGATGCTGAAAGGAAAAGACCAAGGAATGTCAATATGTACTCACCTTCTTTTTGACTCTTCTCTTTTAAACATATCTTGATAGCTTCTAATGCCCTTGGACTGGTAAAAACGAGGCCTCCATAGCACTCTGGATGTGAAAGCTAGTTAGAAACAGTAAATTTAATAAGTAAAAAAAACCCCAAAAATTAGTAAACTAATTAAAAAAATAAATTGATCAATTCTTTATACCCTCATGACAAACAGAACAACTTCAGTAACTGTCTGAAATGCCTCAGTACTTGTGACAATTTATGGTCACACAACTCAGATGTGAATTCTGTCTGACCGACTTAATTCTTGAACGAGCAGGGGCAAAGTCCCTGATGTTGTACCTGGAATTTTATTGTACAAAGCTGGTTTGGGACAACACAAACTACCACAAAGAGAATGATTAAATGGGATCCCGGAAACCAAGTCCTGTCGGAAATAAGACAACGTAAAGAATTTAAACCTTACCTTCTCAAATAAGCTGTCAAGAGAGATGAATTCAAATGACAAAACCGGGATCAGCGTTGCTTCCAAGCTGTATGATCCTAATTCCTGTCAAGAAAAGGTTTGCAGCTCTTGAAATAAGTTCCAAACAGCATTTTTTAGTTAGTTATTTAATATCACAACATATTATTAAACAATCAGCTGTGGGACTGTGGCCTCCTGAGGTACAGGGGACACTAGCACATGACTCTGCAGTCCCCAGGTGCCCACCCAGTCCTGCAAATATCCCTGCACATCTCTGTAATTCTGTCAGTAGGTTTCTTCTACAGAAATAATCCTCCTATAGCAGGAATTCTTACTCTTATGAGTAAGATTTACTCACATGACCAAGGGCAGTAGCAGAAGGGACCCCAGCATCAGGTAACCTCTATTTCACATCACATTCCCAGTAAAAATACAAAGAATTTCTGTAATCTTAATTCTGTCCATATGAACATCACCAATATTAATTAATTCAAATGAAACTGCTTTAATATCAGTACTTTACTGAGAGCTTTACAATGAATTCAGTACAAATGTCCCATAATTAGTATTTTTGCAGGAAGGGCACATTTTCTGGGGTACTTTTTCTCTTAGCATAATTTCAGACATGCACTCCTAATATCCTTTTTTCCCACTTGAAAGAGTTGCATTCATACTTAATAAAGAAGTGGCACATTTTTTTTAGTCTTCTTAAAGTTTACTCACTTTAATATATGGATCTGGTCCTGAATCTTTGTCTTTGGGATCCTTCAGCAGCAGAACCTTCATTGTTTACCAAGGAAGCACAGCAGAACCCTGAAATACGAGAATGGAATTTATCTAAATTAGATCTAGAGGACTTTTTCACTCCAACAGGGACTTCAACAGCTCCAAGAACTGGGCTGCTACCAGTTGCACTGCTCCTTACACAATGAGTAAGCACTTAGTGTGCATTCCCTGGGCAGGAACATCCACCCTGATAAGGGCAGAAAATAACATGCTGCCTTTAGATAACACTGCTCAAAGAAGAGGCTCTAATGAAACTCATCAAGGGGAACACATTTTAAAGAATATTTTGTAAAAGCAGTAACAAGCCCTACAATGACAGCACATTCTACAACTGATCTATAAAAGAGTTATTTATTCTATTAATTTCCATGCTAGTTTTCCCCCTGTGCTCACCAAAATGAGTATGCAAAGATGTTGATTCAATTTATGTGTGTCTATATGCACACATCTATACATCCATAATAATAACGTAGATAATACTAATATACTTTCTTTGATACTCTAGGAAACAAGGCAAGACTGAAAATATCTATTCTGCCATAAAAATGAAAGATGTTCTCAGTTCCTTAAAAGCTGACTTTGGGGCTAAATTCAGAGTTACAAAACATAAGCAAATACACCAATAATACAAACAGAAATCCACTTTCTTAGTGCACATTTACCCCGATTATCAGCGCGGTACTTTCCTGACAGATTACACACACAGGAAAATTCATCTTCTTCTAAAGTCTTTCCCTGCATATCAGTATTCAAATTTTGGCAATGACCGAAGTGCTCCCAGAGCAAACACAGCGTTCAGAATAACAACAAAAAAGTAAACACGGGCATCTTTACGTTAAAGGGAACATGAAAATCTGAACCTACTTGAATTGCATTTATAAAGCTGGAATTACATCCTAATGTATTTCTTCTGGCTGGCAACAGTGAGTGCCCAATGCTCCTCCTTCCATGGCCCCATTAACACGCACCTTTCTTCATTAATTAGACACAAAGTGTTAAATGGAACATGTTCCACAGAACTGAAGCTCGATCACTAATGACCATTTCTTCAGTGCTTAGGACATTTCAACGCATTTTCCCGATCGGTATCTCTTATAAAGACCAGAATCACGTTGTGCTTACTGTGCTCTCTTTGTCATCCCTTTCTGCTGGTTTGTCTGGAATTATCCAGGGAATTTGGTTCAGGGGAAGCCGGGACACAATTTTTCGAGCAAGCAGCGGGCGCCTGACTCCTGTTTTAATTGGCAATTTTTACTAACGCCAGCTTTTACTTACAGCAATTTTTGCTAACGCCGGAGACGCTCAGGACACTCTGCTCCTTTTAAAGCACAGAATCCCAGAACCACTGAGGCTGGAAAAGCCCTCCAGGATCATCGAGCCCGAGCTGTGCCCAATGCCCGCCTTGTCCGCAGCCCAGAGCCCTGAGTGCCACGTCCAGTCCCTCCCTGGGCACCTGCAGGGATGGGCACTCCAACCCTCCCTGGGCAGCCCGATTTAACCCCTGACAGCCATTCCCGTGCAGGAGCTCCCCTTGGAAGGAAGTGACACCACAGCACAAAGAGGAAATCCGGCTTTGCGGGGTCGGGGGCGGTCCGGGACGCGCCTCCCCCTTCAGCCTGCCCGGCTGCCCGCGCCCCTCCGCGCCCACCGGGCGCTGCCCGCCCCTCGCTGTCGCGACATTCGGCGACATCCCGCGACATCCCGCGACTCGGGATGGCCACGCCGGCCAAGCGCCGGGCGCGGGGCCCCGCCGGGGAGCAGGGCTCCGACAGCGGCTCCGGGAGCTCCGAGGGCTCCGACAGCGGCTCCGAGGGCTCGGGGTGCTCGGACTCGGACGAGCCCATCGATGAGGTGAGCGGGACAGGCCCCGCACGGCCCCTAAAGGAGCTGCGGGAGAGGGGAGCGGCCGGGAGGGGGATTGTTTGGGGGATGGTCGGGAAGGGGGTCGGAGCAGGCTCGGGGAGGGGTTGGGGAAGGGGTTGCGCCCCGGCGAGGCCCGGCGCGGGCGCTCGCTGCGTGTCCTGTGGGAGGGCCGGGGACGCGTCCCTGTGGGTCGGTGACCTGGCGCGTGTTCGCTGCGTTGTTGTTGAAAGTTTCTAATTTTTTTGACCGTCTTTGAAAAGTTGGGCTCCCCGAGGCCTCAGCTGTACAGCCCTGGCCCTTGCCGTGTCCGCCCAGGTGTGGGGCTGGAGGCGGCTGCTTGGAAATGGTGCTGTCAGCACAGAGGATTTGCTCTTTCATTATATTTTGCTATATTTTATTATTGTATTCGTTTGCTTCCTTTTATGATAGAATCCCGGAATAGTTTGGGTTGGAAGGGACTTTAAAGCCCATCCAGTGCCACCCCCTGCCATGGGCAGGGACACCTTCCACTATCCCAGGGTTTTCCAAGCCCCGTCCAGCCTGGCCTTGGACGCTTGCAGGGATGGGGCAACCGGTGCCAGTGTCTCCTGAATTTTACTGCCTCCCAAGGGATTGTGTGCCTGTTTTCTACATTACAAACAGGTCTTTAACACTGTTCTTCCAGTGGACGACAGAGGCCATGGCCTCGGTGTGGGATTGGAGAGAGTTAGAGGTTGAATTGGTGACAAAAGTAAGGCTGAGTTGTTGAGATTACTCAGGAAGTGTCATTGAATCTGGCAATTAAAAGGCAAAGTAACTCTGAATGATCTTGAACAGCGGAATAGGCAGGATAGCCTTGGCAGGTGTGACTTTTAATATTGAATACCAATAAAAATGTTGGTAGGCACACAGCATTTGTTCTGGAAGGACAAGCAGCAGTTCCCATTGTGCTTCTGTGGTGCCTGGGTCTCATCATTTGCCTGCTGAGCAGAGTTCCACAGTGGGGTTAATGATGCCAGGAGGATTTGGGGAAATAGCAGAAATGGGGGTTTGGATGTAATTGTTTAAATTTCTGTAGCAATCTTCACCTTTAGCTAAGGCATTACACCCCAGTCCTGCAGTTCTCTGGGTTTAACTGCCTGGATCAAGCCTCTCTACAAGAAGTCTGTGTGGCTACAATAGGTGTAATTGTGTGAACCAGATGGCAAGAGCAAAGCATTAAAGGTTTGTTCACTGCACAGTGGGTTAGTTTTGAAAAGTTAATTTCACAGATGTTCTCTGAAGATCACAGGAGAAATGATAACAATTGCTGAGATTACTGCAAGGTGGAAATAAGTTCTGTTTCTGCTGTTTGCCATTACTTGTCTTGAAGTATTTTACAGTTTAGCTTTGTTCTGATATAACTTCTTGCCAAATGTGTGTGACATTCTCTGTTTTACTCCACAGGAAGTGAATATTGAATTTGAAGCACATTCCATATCAGACAATGACTATAATGGGATAAAGAAGTTACTACAGCAGGTACTGTGGCTGTTTGCTAGCTTGGCTGGTATGTCCATCCATAAATAATATCTGAAGAATTATGCAAAGACATCAGTTCACATTCTCTGTACTGATTTATAGTTTTTATATATTACTTTGCTTCCTTTTATTAGAGAATCCCAGAATAGTTTGGGTTAGAAGGGACCTTAAAGCCCATCTCGTTCCACCCCCTGCCATGGGCAGGGACACCTTCCACTATCCCAGGTTGCTTCAAGCCCCATTCAGCCTGGCTTTGCACACTTCCAGGGATGGAATTGCCACAGCTTTCAGATCATACCAAACTTCAGAGGATACCAGTGTGTGGAAGGTGCAGGAGTAAGCACTTCAAGCAGCTGATTATTAGTTTTTGCAGTTTTATAGTGAAGGAAGTTAAATAAAAAAACTCACTTGATTTTCTACTGAGTGGCCCATGAAATACCATCAGTGCCTAAAACTTAATATTTGTTTCCTGTCTTCCAGTTGTTTCTAAAAGCTCCTGTTAACACTGCTGAATTAACTGATACATTAATACAACAGAATCATATTGGGAGTATTATCAAGGTAAGACAGATTTTACATTTGCAATTGCAGTGCAATACTTTTTATGTTGAAATGACATGATTTCTGTATTTCAGAAGAGGGTCCTGTCTGTGTTGTGTGCTTTCTTGCTTTTTTTTGCTTTGAGAATAATTCTTCTATGGGAATTGAAATTTTCCATGCCACTTTCAAGCAAAGAGGGAATTTGATATATATTATTATAGCTGGTTTCTTTTTACATGTGGAAGGCTTTTCACTCCCTGAATTTTGGTGTAGTAATGCTGAAAATGCAGTGGAGAGGTTTGTTACCATCTCTATAAGAAACAGGATCTTGTGACTTTCTTACAAAGACACAGCTCTTTGTATCCCTCCCTATCAAATCTTCATTGCTCTGTGGTTGTTAAGACATTCCAGGTTTACTTCCCTGTGTTAGAAACTGAAGGAAATTGGTTTTGCTTAAGATACTGCCTTCCCCTGGGCTGGGATGCTGCTTATTGAATGTGAGCTATCAGCTTTTAGTGCCTTTCAAAGGACTCTGCTGTAGAAGGTGCATGACCTGGCTCTCTCTAAGGCTGGCTCTGAGCACAGTGAGATGTTCAGTGATGCAGCAGAATTTGCAGTGTGTGTTTGTACAGATTTCCTTGGTGGTTGTCATGTGCTGAGCATCTTCTAGAAAGAAAAACATCTTTTGCTACAGAGTGGAAATAGAATGTCAGTATGAGTTGTTGCTTTTCCTTCCATTCAACAGCAAGCAGAAGTGCAGGAAGACAGTAGTGATGATGAAGATGATGATGATGAAGTCTTTGGTTTCATAAGCTGCTTGAACTTAACAGAAAGGAAGGTTGGTATTCCTCATTAACATCAGTGATAAATGAGGCCTCGTCCTGCTCTCTGCCCTGTGTAACAAGCCTGGACAGCTGGACCAGGATTTGGAATTCCACTGTGGAGGACTGAGGTTGTAAAACTTGCACGTGGCTGAGCTTCTTTCTGAATGTAGTAACTTGCTAAGTGTCAAACATAGAGCAAAGAATAGAATAGAGTTAAAACTAGGCCTAATAATTCGAGGGTAAGTGAGCTGTCAGTCTCTTGTATTTCTTCCCTTTGATCTTCTGCAGTTTGGAGTTTTGCTGTGGTGTTGCAGTTCCTCATTCCCATCACTTCACAACCTTTGTTTGCCCTCAGCTCCAGATCTGGAGAACAATTTCAGAGAAATTGTTCAGTGCTTTAGAGGCTGCTGGGGGAAATTGCCACCAGGCCTGTAGGAAATGCCCTTGAAGCTGACATTCAAGGTTTTCTCGTGTAAATAGTTGTTGTACCAGGTAAAGAAAATGCACCTTTTGATTGCAGGGCACCCAGTGTGCTGAGCAAATCAAAGAGCTGCTCCTGAGCCGCTGTGAGCAGAGCTGTGACCAGCGTGTGGTGGAGCAGCTGAGTAAGCTCCTGAACGACAGCACAAAGCCTGTGGGGCTCATCCTGAGTGAGAGGTTCATCAATGTCCCTCCACAGATTGCTCTGCCCATGCACCAGCAGCTCCAGTAAGTTTATTTATATTTTTTTTTCTTGCATGATGTCGAATGGTATTTTTTCTTCCTGTTTTTCAGAACTCTTATGTATATAGAGCTGTGTTAAGACAGTTGATGCTATAGATATAAGTAAAACATGGACAGAAGAATAATTTTTATCTCATATATGGTCTTCAGTTAATTTTTAAAATATTTTTTGTATCTTTGTAAAGGCACAAAACTTTCTCAAACTCTGTAAAGGATATAGTTTGAGAACATGTGCTGTTCTACAGAAATAGCTGTGTGTATGTTGCAATTTATCCTTGTATTGCAGATTATTTTCACACCGATACAGGAAAATTAAAAAATGAGAACATTTTTAGCATGATGATAATGAGCAGCTTGGGTGTTTCTGTGTTAATGTCTGACTCTGGAATGGGAGATTTGGATTGAGGGAAAGGCTTAAAAAGTGGTTGTGTTCTGGCCCATGGGAATATGCAATTTTTTGATTCGTTTCAAGTAATGAAAAAAGCAGGTGAAGTGCTGGTTGATCTCTACAAATTCATGGATTTATATCAAAAGCTGGGTGAATGTAAATAAATTAATCCACTGACACACAGCATTACATTATTTTAGTGCCATGCTGAGAACTGGGAACAAGGAAATTTTGTTGGATAAGGAACTCCAGTAATCGAATGCAGATAATTTTTTTCTTATTTCATTTTTTTCCCTCTTTCTTCTTGTGTGAGATGAGATTAGAAGTCAGATTGAGATCACCACAAATACAGCACTTGTCACAGCTCAACTTCAGATCTCAGCCTCTTTGTCTTAAAGGTTTGGGAGTGACAACATGTTGAACACAAGGGTGGGCAAGAGTATTTTCTGTCTCTTCAGTTACAATTCCTCATGGAAGTGATACTGTGATGTATTTTTAAGGAGAGTTGCACTTAGAATCATTGCACAGACTCTCTACCATGAACAGGATTCTGGGGAAAAAAAGGTTATCCTGTGAACTATGGAAAAACATCCATATTTTTATAGTTTAAAAGTCCAAATAGTATGCTTAAGTACCAGGAGTGCATCTGCAAAATTGATTTTCTGAGGCACTCATGAAAGAATAGGCTGTAATTTGAATATCCTTTCTATACCAATACATGATAAGGTGTACTTATATGCTTGTTTAGGATTTAAATTGTGTAAGTGTGTAAGCATTTATTCCTCTGTAGGAAGGAGCTGACTGAGGCACAGAGAACAAACAAACCTTGTGGAAAGTGCCACTATTACCTCCTTATCAGCAAGACCTTTACAGAAGCCACAAAGAGCAATTCTAAGAGGAAGGAAGGGAAAAACCAGCCGAAGGAGGAATTAATGTTTGCAAATGCAGAGGAAGAATTCTTTCATGAGGTACCACGTGATTATTTCATTTAAAATGCTTCTTTTTCTTTATGTATCATCAACAAGAGATGTTTCACCTCAAATTCAAGGGGTGCTTTTTTCACAAATATTTTTAAATTAAATCCAAGGTGTTTTGGAGTAGTGTCGAGAGAGGAGCAATCAAAGCTCTTTTTGTGTATTGATTTATCTGTTTCCTCCTATGTACCTGTTACTCTCAAAAAATGCTCAGAATTAAAACTTCTGGAAATCCTAAGAAGTGGCTCTTGCTTCCCTTTTCTGTCTCTGTTCTACTCAGGGCAAGTATGTTAATAAAAAGTGCTAAAACACTGAGATGAAAATATTACTTCCCATTTCCTAAGGCCACCTGTCCACAAAATCCTGCTGGTCCCAAGCCAGATCAGGTGAGGGGAAAATGCAGGAAATTAATTTAAAAATGTGCAATGTGCTTTGAAATACAAAGAATTTTTCATGGTTTCTTTTTTATTTATTTATTTTGTTCCCAAAGCTTTAAAACTACTGTTCTCTAGTATTACTACTTTGTCAAGAGCCCATTATTTTTCATTTCTGGCAGTGCCTGCAGGGCAAAGGACTTGCACATGCATGGGGTGGTTAATGGCAAAGGTTCCTGTGTGTAATCATTCTGACAGAGGCTGTGATGGGGCTGTAATTTTATTTCTTGGGAAGGAGAGAACTGTAGGTGGGGGAATTCACTGGTAGCTGTAGGGAATGGTGGTGTAGCCTCTGTGCACTAGCAAGGTGGGGGATTTTGTTTTTGTCTTCCTGCCACAGCAGCTGAAACAGCTGAACCTGAACTCTGTGTAAAATGTTGTTGAAAAGCTGCTGGGGAGAAGCCTGTGATGCTCATGTGTCCATGGGTGCTCTGTTCTAGAAGGCCCATTTTGTATTTATTTATCTCAGCTTCGTTATGTATTAAAGGCTAATGGTGTGCTTTCATCTAAACTCCAGTAATTCTCAGCTCAGAAGGACAGGCTCAAACTGAGCATGTTTTTCTTTTTAACAGTCTTCCCAGTGTTTTAAAAGAATTCATTTTAAACATTATGTAGGGTATGAAATTAAATGTCTCTCCGTACTTAATAATGTGTGTGTGTTAAATTAGTGCTGGAGTGTCTGTCCTCCCTGATCACACATAATGTTAATTAGATTGCCATAAAATAGCATTAAATGTGGTGAGGCAGACACTTGGAGCCACATCAAACTGAGGGAAGCCTTTTTCTGCACTTGCCTCTTCCTTGGGCTTTATTCTGTTCCTTAAAATGATAACCAGAAAATCTATTGTAACCAGACTTGGAATCGATTAAAGGTACTCAAATTGTTCTTGAGCAAAGCCACTCAATTAATGTGGCGATTCTCCCAAAATGAGATTTAAAGCCTTGATATATTGTTAGTGGAAAGCAAACCTAAAAGGAGAGTGGATCTTAATTTTCCCACAAAGGGAAGGATTCAGGTAAGTTTTTCTACTGGATGGTTCAGCTCAGAGTTGTTAATCTGGCTTGTGTGAGAACTGGAAACATTTATTAGGTACAGTTTTCTTATCCATCAGGAATTTTGTCTAGGAAAGCTGATGAAAAGGGACTTTCTGTATGGGGTTTATATCCCTGAAAAGAAATAATACACATTATAGACACCTGCTTGTTTGGAGAAGCAGAAATAGATCTTCCAGTGGCTGCAACCATCTGGAGCCTTTCCAAGAGCTTTCTGAAATTCTCCTCAGGATTCATATTGGTGCCCATCCCCTTAGTAATTGATTTCTACTCATATTCTTACAGATTGGTTAATTTTTAGGACTCTGGGTAGTTTTAAAAGTAGGCCCTGAAAACAACAGAGCCTCAAAACACTGATTTTTTTTTTTTGCCCTCTCTCCTAGTTAGTTTTTCTGATCCCAAACTATAATGGTAGCAGTCGCTGTAGAATTTAGTATAAATGATATAAATTCTGTGAAAAGAAAATTGTTTAAAACACTTTAAATAGTGGATTTTTTGGTTGGTCTTTTTGGTGGACACTTCGAGAGGGAACAAAACTTTTTAATAAGCATAGGCATAATAGGTTCATTATTTGCACTCTTGTTTGGATGATGTGTTATCTTCATGCTAATTAAACATTTTAATCTGATTGCTTTTATTTCTGTTGTTTAGAAAGCCCTGCTGAAATTCAACTACTCTGTGCAAGAGGAGAGTGACACCTGTCTGGGTGGCCGGTGGTCCTTTGATGATGTACCAATGAAGCCTTTGAGGACTGTTATGATAGTTCCAGCTGATGGAATTCATGGAATTATGGATAAACTCAAAGATTATCTCTCTCTCTGAGCTTCCCTACAGACACCAGGTTTTTATAGAGCAGCCATGCAGGACTGTTATCTCACAAGATTTTCAGAGCTGCTGTTGAGTCAACGGTTTTGTGCAACCAAAAATATCCACCAAATTAATATTTTTAAATATTGCATTTTATTTTCATTTGGTATCATCATGAAGCAGTCAATAAAAACTCAGTGTCAAAAGAAAAGCTGAATATCTGCTCAATGTATTTTTAACCAGAGCTAAATCATGTGGCTTTGTTCCAAAATAGTGCATGCAACCCTTTTTGTTGAGAAAAGTGCTTTTTGTTTCTGCTGTTAAATACATTTATGTCAAAAGTTTGAAATAATTTCATGGGTTAAGGTGGGGATGTATTTTGGATATGTTGCTTTTATTTATTGTTGTCCAATATATGATAGTTCAGTCTAAAATCACTGAAGAACACATCTCTGCTCAGTGGGAGTTTGGGGAAGTTCCTCATTTTCTTTGCTGTTTTTATCAGTTTTCTGTTCCTCCTTCATGGCTGAAACAGGTGCCAAGTGATTGATCACTTCCTGCAGAATATCCTTGCTTTCACTTGGAGGAAGATTGCTGAAATAATACTGAGGTACCAGCTCTGCAAATCTGGGGAGGAAATTATACAAAACATTATTAATTTTTTAATGGAATTTTGAAATACTTGAATCATTATTTCCAGGCATATATGAAAGAAGCTACAAAGTTGATATTTCAGCTCAAAACTCTGCAAGAACCCGAGATTTTCTCCGAGGTGCAGTGGGAGTTGGTGCTTTCAGCAGCCTTGCACTGAATATCCTCAGCCTGCACTTGAGGTGCAATGCAGTTCCCAGTGCTGCAGGCTGCATTAAATAGCAATTTCCCTGCTTTAGAACACAGTGGCTCAATAACCTTATGAAAAAAGCTCTCCTATAAACATGGCAAGTAGAAAAGATGGGAGAGTGAAATGTATATTCTTTGTGTAAAGAGATTTTTGCAAAAGGAAGGCTCTGGTCTCTCTCTGAATCCATAAGCAGTGCATGATTCAGCTGGCTGGGTTCAGAAAATACATTAAGAAAAAGATTTGCTGGAAAATAGGTTTTCAGGGAACAAAGACCTTCCCAGCTGGATTAATGTGTGAGTACACTGCTCTGGTAACTCTGAATTTTTTTTTGGTATATATTTTACTTTGTAAGAAACTTTTGCAGCTAATAATGTGGTGTTTTTCAATTGATTACGGTTGCAGTGGTGAATACTGAGGGCCTTAGATCACAGATCTTCCCTTTTTTATTTTTTTTATCCCCCCAAAGTGATGACTTTGTGGTGGATTTAGGAGTGAAGGAGCAATTTCATCACAGTTCACTTACAGATGGGGGGAGATCTCGGAGACGACTCTGATGGAATTGCCCTCTGAGATGCTGAACTCGTGGAATAAAACCCACTCTGGAATCCTCCTGGCGTTGTAATAGGATGAGAAGGGATGGAGCTGGGCCACTTGTTTGTGTGTTAGCATTATGTAGTTCCCTGAGCCATCCACATCACGAGCAATCTAAAAAAAAAATTGAGAGAGTTGTCCATTATTTATTTGATCGGTGCCTAGTAGATTAAAACCAGAAATTAAGCTACTTTTAACTGGAGAGGCTAAACTTCTCAAATTTGTGTGGGAAAACTTGGGACTGGATACCATGAAATGAGATTTGAAGAAAATGTTGATCAGTGTGTTTGAAAGGAAGCTGTAACAAGTAAGTACAAAAGTATCCGAATTCAGCTTTGAAGGGTCTGTGTGAGAACGTACAAACGTATTTTCTTTAGCTTATATACTTTTCATAGACTTTTAAATGCAATGTGTCAGCACATGAAACGTGCAGTTGGGAGGGGTCATTTTTGTGTTGAGATGGAGCGCAGGGATGTGCAGGAAAGCCTGGGGACTCAAGTGGGAAGAAATCAATGTAGTTTACATTTACAGTCACAGTTAGAGTGCCTGCCTGAGATGAAGCAAGCTGTGTATTACATACACCTAAATATATCCAAGTAATTTCTCTATTTCCAGGCAATTTTCACAAAAACACCTTCAAAAAGGAAATAATTCCTGAGAGAATATTGCAAGTTCAAGAGCTTTTTTTGAGGTAAAAGAGTTCTTTGAGTGAAAGGCATATTGGCAGTTTTCTTATTGCTGTGTGGAGCGTGTGAACTCAGTGTAGTGAGAGATGAACCCCAGAGAAAAGGCTGGAATGGGCAGAAGTGTTTGATATGCTGGGAAGAAAATGGCTTTTATCCTTTCTGGTGATGAAAAGATTTCACTAATTAACTTAAGTTTTCTGAAAGCATTCTACATAATTTAACAGTGCAGTTAAATTATGTAGAATGCCATGAAACCACAGTGTTTTTCCTTACGTGCATGAAGTAACCAGATAAAAGAGCTTTCGTAATGCTTAGTAGATTTCCTTCTGATCCGAAGTCTGGTTCTGAAATGGGAAGTTCAATGCGCTTCATAATCTCCACCAGCTCGGCTCTGATCATCTCTGCCATGCTCAGAGCAGAACAGCTCAGGAAATAATCACGGCACCATTTCTCATTGCTGAAGTCTGTGGAGGAAAAGAAAACAACAGTGTTTTGGCTTAGGGCTCAATCTTACTGATGGGTGCAATCCACAGAGATGCTGCTCTGTGAAATGCTCTGCTGCAGATGATGTCCTGAATTCTGGTAATGAGCCATACACACAGCTGAGGCTCAGCTTGCAAAGTAAGTGGGCAATGCTTGATAGCCTCACTTAGTTTTATAGAACTGCAGCTATTTCTTTCTGAATCAAATCCCTTTGCTCTAAGTAAAGCTTCCCAGAGAATGAGTAGCAATTCTGTTTTTCAGGCCTTATGGATTCAGGCCAGGATATGGAGCTGAAATCACGTCTGTGGTGCTGGTGCTGATCCTGCATTTGGGTAAAGGACTGGTTCTCCTGGAGCTCCCTTCAGCGTTCCACATGACTGAACAGGAAGCAATCCTGCTTCCCTGTCTCGAGTTTTTACTCAGTATGTGCAAATTTATCCCTCTGCAGTCTGAGCGCTGGGCTCGGGCTAATGAAGCGGAGCAGGATGTTTGAGCACGGGAAAATGCAGTGAAGAGCTTCTGCTGCTCTGCAGTCTCCTGCCTTTTATTTGGCTTCCTGTAAATGTGGACTTTGCTACTTTCCATTTTTCCCTTAAATTTTCCTTTCAGTTCACTGCTATCAAAACCCCACCAGAATTGTTGGGCTGTTGGGGGAATCGAGGCCCTCCTCAACAACTTTTATTCATCCTAAGCTCTGATTTTGTGCTTCTACAGGAAGAACCATCAATCTGGTTTTGCACAGCATCACTTCAAAGGACAATTGGAATAGTGGTTATAGATCCTTCTTGGGTAAGAGATGCTCTCTTAGGTAGTTTCTAATTAATTAATTAATATTCATCAGCAATAGCAACTCCCATAGGTTTCTCCCCGCATATCAGCAATTCTAGAAAGAATCATCAGATTTTTGGGTTTGTTTTTTGGTTTTGGTCCCAGAGGGCTTCATTTTGCCTCGCGCACACTTGCCTGGGTCGGTGGGGTTGGCAGTGGCTGCCTTGAAGGCGTTGAAGACGTTGATGAGGGTGAAGTGATCCCCTGCAGGGTGGGAGAAGCGGCGCCAGCAGGTCAGAGCGATCTCCTCTGTGCCAGGAGGGGCGTGCAGGAAGCAGCTGGGAGCTGAGGAGAAAACCAAGCCGGCGGTGAAGACACAGAGGTGCATGCACAAAACCCCACTGATATTTTTGGGGGTTTCCTTCCTCAGTTGCCTTTAATCCCCAGTGCTGGATTGGTGCTGAAGAACTGAACCTGCTGCTTTCACTAAGGGTTTATTTATGTGGGTGTCCTTTCAGTCTTGTTTAGTTAATGTGTGCTGCAAACACAAAAGCAGGTGAGCAGCTTTCTCCAAGGCTGATGCCAAAAATGCTGCATGATGGCACAAACCAGTTCAGCTAGAATCCAAACAAATTATTTCTTTTCGAGCAAAACACTAAATTTATTGATTTAATGCCTTAATTTACCCCCTATGTTGAATTTTGTGCTTCCCAGTGCATTTTACTTTTGTGTCTTTTGAGATGGTTGACCTTTTCTGAAATTGAATTGTGCCTATGCTGAACCATTTACATTTGTTATATGTACTTTAAAAAAATTATCACAAGTTAAAAATCAACCCAGTTTGGGCATAAGAAGTTGTCCTACCAGGAGAACAACTAAAGCAGCTTGATATCCTGTGGTTCACGTGTTTGCTGCCTAAGACTCCAAGGTTATGTTAGTTTTATAAAATATTGGAAGTAGAGAGACAAGATCACAAAGTAATTCTTTGTAGGTCAGCAGTTCAATGTTGTTTTATAATTAGGACTTCCCCTAATTTGCTGCACTAATCGGTAACAAATGTAGATTAATATAAGAACGTTTCATTTTGGAGGGATGTTTCTGACAAAAGGGAGGAAGCCAATGGGCAGCTGAAGGCTGGAAATGGAGTGCTCTGTGGGAATTCCTTGCTTAGCTTTCATTGTATCCTTACAGTCAAGATTTGACCAGCCAAACATATTCATTTGCTTGAAATAAGCAGGGTGAGAATGACAAAAATTCGCTTTTGTGGATAGATTTGGAAAGAGTCTGGATTGGGCAGGTGGCACAAGGCCTGCAGGGAGAGCTGACCCAGGAGTACCTGTTACCATGGCTGCAATGGTGAGCATCTCATCCACACACTCAAATTCACACGAAGCCAGCAGTGCCTTGGACAGCTGTGGATCCAGGGGGAATTCTGACATAATAATCCCAAATTCAGAGAGGTTTCCATCGTTATCCAGCGCTGCCAGGTAATCCAGATCTTCCAAAGCCTGCATCAGGCTTTCAGGAGCTAAGGAAAAGGGAAGAGAATTCCAGCTCTTGAGAAATGAGTGTCTGAGTTCTCATTATAATATTTCAGTTGTGTATTTCCTGTGGGAAAATGAGAGCAATCGACTTCTTTTATTTGACAGTGAGTAAGAACAAAAAGTAATGGATGAATGGAAGGCTGAGAAAATTCTGGAGGAAGAAAATACGATCACAGAGCTGCAAATCTCTTTGTTGGTACTTTTTATGTCAGAACAATTTTTGTCAAAAGCCCAGACACAATCCTGAATTCTATATTTGCCCCTAGACTGTGTCAAAACTGCTTCCATTACTGGCAGTTTTCAGATGGATTTTCTTGTGTTTGTTCTTTTTTAAGAGGGGTGGTCACATTTGAGTGGTGCTGAGATACAGGACAGCTCTAGGAAGGATCTTTTTTAACCAGAGAAGCATTTACAGAAGTTGTAACTGTTATTCTTGCAGGTATTTGGAGTTCTCTTGGTTGCCTTTTTAATTATTACACTTTTTTTACAGAGGTTCTCACGATACCAGAAGAAAAATGGGAATGTAGTAAAAGAAAATATCTCCCTAGCAACTGGCTGTACTTTCTTACCCCACAAAATTCAATTTTCTCTTAGTGTGGGTTGTAACTTCCTTACAGTCTCTGTGGGTAGAAGTGACAACAGTGAGGCAGCAAAAATAGTGAGGGAATATAGGAAAATGTCCTGAGTGGACAGGATTAAGCAAATCAACACTTAAAATTAGAACTTGAGCAGGGCTGTAGGAAATCTGATGGTGATAAAAGTAGGTCAAAGAAGCATAGAAGAGCTTTATGTGGCCCCAGTTCTGGGGGTGGGGAGAGGGAACCTGAAGTTGAAGCTGTCAGGCCTACACTCCAAAAAATTGTTGCCAGAGCCTGAAAGACACAGGTGGAAATTTGGGAACTCTTGAAGTGTGAAGGTTCTTTAAAGTTCTTTCCTCCCAGCTCTTTTCAAAGGTAGATTTCTATTCCAGGTTGTATGGAATGGTCAATAACTTCTATAGTTCATTTATATTCACAACTGCTCTCCAACCACTGCAGCAACTTTTTCCGTACTCCATTCTAAGGAACTGCTTGCTATTTTCTCAGTTCTGTGGGTAACAAGTTAAATTCCAGTCCCCTTGAAGCTGGTGGCAGAAATTCCACTGCAGCAGGACTTGGCTTGATCCCCAGCCCTGGGAAGCTGCACTGGCCATTTGTCAGCTTCTGTGGGCTGCTGTCAGTCTGCATATTAATGGGGAAAAAGTCCCTGGGTAAAATAACCAGACCACAACCACAGCTGCCCACACAGGCAGGGGGTGTATTTGCACTTGGATCTTCATTAGTAGATGAGTAGAAATAATTTCTTGCATTCATTAAGAGTTGGGAATGTGTCTGGCATCACCAAGATTAAAAGCAAAGCAAGGCTGTAATTAGCTGCTAGGTCACATTTAGCCACACATTCCCCACAGTTTTTGCAAGAAAATCTTGAGATGAGGTTTTAACTTCATTGGCAGTGAACTGTTGATTGCCATCTCTCTGTAATTAACTACTTATAATCAAGGAAAAAGTAACATGGGAAGCAAACAAGCACCTGTTGTTTTTAACCTCGTTCTGTTACTCATGTCTGAAGGGAAAAGTAGTTTATTAATTCCCCTTACATGAACTTCTCCAGAACTTCTCCAGCATGTAAATCTGCTAATGTGACTTCAGTTCAGTTTAAAACACCCAGTTTTCAGACAAACTCTCTCAGGAGCCTGTAAATTCCTGTTAAAACTGTGGACCTGCTTCATTTCAGTCTCAGAGTTCTTACCTCTGCCTGTACAATTCGATCTAGAGAGAACATTTATTATCAGATATGTGAGGTTTCATGGGATAAACGATGAGCCCTTGCGAAAGCTAAAGCACCTGAGAAGAAAATACTTAAGAATTTTAAAGAAATGAGAAGTAGCAGCTGATGATGAATATGAGGCAGTGACAGGAAATAAAAATCAGTGATTGAAAATACAGGGAGAGTAAAAGGGTCATTCAGATGTGTAGTAATTACTAGGAAATCATGGAATAATTTCTAGGAATCTGGAATAATTTCCAGAAGTCAACAAAGTAGTTTGTGCTAGAGCTTGCAAAATATATGGTTATATGGCAGCCAATTTCAACCCCCTGATAGCATCAGTAATTTGCATTTTTATGCCCTAGAGTTAGTTGTCTTGAGATTTATAAGCACAAATTACTTCCCTGTCTTGCTATGAGTGTTCTGGAAAAAAATAGGAAAAAAAAAGACTCCTGGAGTTTTATTGCTCTAGAAAGGACAAGACAGGAAAGGTGCATTAGAGCAGGTGAAGGGACAGTAAAAAAGCAAAAATGAAAAACCAGAGTAGGGCTTTGTAGGGCTTCTTGCCAGCACCAGCCACTGCTGCCTTGAGGTGTGAACCACGAGGATTTGTGTCTCCACTGCTGCTTTCACACGAGCAAAGTTAAAAAAACCTTTCAAGATGTGTCCTGTGCTTTCAACAAGAAACTGTCCCATCCCTGGAATTTTAGAAGGTATTTCCTAATCTGCTATTTTCTTTCCCTGGTCTGTGTTCTTTGGCTGCTCAAGGCTGGGTTGCTCTGGACCCTCTTCAGGAAATCTGACCAGTTTTATGTAAATACAGATGCTGCTTTTGATCCTTTTTAGGCTTAGTAAAGCAAATATATAACTAAATGTTACTGTTAGCACTGGAATAATTTATCTGAGAGTTTCGAGCTACTTAAAATTATATTCTTGGTTTCATATTTTTGTACCTTTGATGTGAACAGAGTAAATTCTGATTCTAAAGGGAGGTACACCTGTAGTCTTTGGTACCACAGCCCACATGGCTGAAAGTGAAGTGCTCAAGGTGTGATCAAATAAATCCAAAAGTATTATTCTTGTTGCATTAGGAAGCAAGTCATTTAGGGATTTGGTCAAATTTCTGTAATAAGTGGATATTAGAGATAGGAATGAAAGTTAAATTTCGTGACTTTTAATAGCCCATTTAACTGCTCTCTTGTGCTTCTTTGGGGCATCCACAACTCCTGTGTTCTCCTACTCTGTAAATGCTGAGTATGTAAAACACCTTTTTTGATAGATTTTTTTTCCTTCCATGGGAATAACTTAAAAAGTTAGAGCTGCCATGGATGTCAGGTGAAGGGATATTGTCTTTAAAGAGCTGATTCTCGGCCTGGCACACCACAGGTTTTGCAGGTTCTGTTGGGCTGAACAGCACAGAGAGCTGCCAAAGTAATTACTGCTGGGAGAACAGTCCTGGGGATTGGTGTTTGCTCTTCCTGATTTCCAGCATTGCTCCTTGGATAGCACACTGAAGAGATGCAGGAGTCTATGCCAAGTTTTCCTCATATTATGCACAGATTTTTCTTCTGCAAGCAGAGAAGGATCAGGTTTCCTCCTGATTCTCTTTTTCCCCCTGTAACTTCTGAGTCAGTATTTTTTATGTGTCTGTTTTGCTCTGAAGCCACCAGTTCTGTAGCGGTTATCTTGAAATGATAGTTGATCATTAAAAATTGCTTCCCCAAACTCGTACGTTGCAGTTTTTCCATTCCCCCTCATGCTGCTTCATCACTCCTCCAGTCTGGCTGGTGATGGTCCCTGCCAGCAGGGACAGCCAGCACAGGGCCTGACCTGCCTTGTCCTGACAAAATATACTGAATAATGTCTGCACACATCATTTCATTGATGAAAGCCAGAATTTAAAACATCAAAGAATTAACGAGTAAATTTAAGATAATTAATCTGCCCTGAAGTGATCTCTGTTGAGCAGACCTTACATGGTGCATTGAGTTTCTGTCTTTGACAGTCTCCAGTGAAAATATGCCACCAATTTATTTTTCTGAAACAATTTGAAATTATATAAATGTGTACAACTCTCATTATTCTGGATTTTCTAGAAATATATTCTCCAGGGGGTTGCAAAAGCATAGCTCTCAAATGTCATGGTATCCGTGACCACTGACACATCCTTTAATCTGAAAATTGTTTAGGGGATTTCTGAATGAATGCGGAATCTGCAAGTGCTTTCACCTTGATTCCCCACAGAAATTTTATATGGCTTCATCTTTATAATGATTTCCTTAGTTTAAGTAAGGATTTTCCAGGGATTTACAAAACTACTCAGTGTTGCTGCAATCTATGGGACTGGAATTCTTTTGTCCCATTATAAACCCCAGCAAAGATCAATCTCATTAACTGATCAAAATGTAAACACATCCCTGTTCCAGTGGCACTGGAATCCCACTAATGCACTTCGGAGCTGCAGTGCCAGATTCATTTTCCTCTGGCTCGTGAATTCCAGAAAGGGGAACAAGCTCTGCTGCATTTGCTCCTCTCGATTATGGCATGAATTAAATGCAGCAGCTGTAAGCCTGACATGTTTGTTGCTTTCATAATGCAGTAATGAGTCAGAGTTAATCCAGGCTTTTATTTCTCCTCAAAGAGCAGTGGAAAAAAGACAAATCCCTTGTGTACATTGTTGCTGAGCAGAAATAAAATGTTTTACTGGTGTCATTTTTGTTTCTTATCTGCTGTAGGTTCTCTATGTGCAGGAAACAGATTGTGAAGTACTTCTTGCCCTGAATTTCAGTGTCCTTCTGATTTGTTTGCTCACCAGCTCATGCCTGTGCCTTACTCTGTCATCTCAGTGAAAACTTGACTTTGTCTACGAGAAATTCACCTAAAACTGATGCCTTGAGGGGGCCACCTAAAAACAGAGGCTAGACAAAAGTAGGAGAATAAAAGGTAGGTATTTATCTGAAGGGCCTTCAAAGGCACACCCTGGGCAGTCAAAAGGCTCCACCCAAGCTGGACCCTGGGTCACGGGCTCTTCACACCTTTATGAGTTTTGTTCATTTGCATATCAGGCTAAATTCTCCAATTATACCTTCAGTTAATGATGTAATTACCCGGAGTTTGCCCCCCCTTCTCTAGGCTTTAGTTTACACATTTTGGGGCCGGGTGTCCTTGGAGAGCAAACCTAGAAGGGGTTTGTTATGTCTCACCGGCGTGAGAGAACAGTAGATAACAGGAAACTTCAGAGTTACCCACTAAGCAGTACAGGATTTGAGAAATATAAAAGTTAAAACCTAAGACCCCAAAGCCTCCCTCTGTTTCAACTCTGTTTTCTGTGCAAAGACAAGGTGAGAATGTTTGTTGGGCAGAGGAAAGCCTGCGGCACATGGGAGGTGCTGCAATGTCTTTACTCCTTTTACTCAAAGGGTGCTCAGCTCCGAGGAGGTGAAGAGCCATGGAATACTCAAACCCATGGCAGGGGCTTGGAACTGGATGATCTTTAGGGTCCCTTCCAACCCAAACCATTCTTGGGTTTATGTGCTTGAAAGCCTGACGTGTTTTGAGTTCTGTGAGCTGGTCTAACACAAGGACTGACTCCCCTGGCAAACATCTCCCCTCAGTATTCCAGTTTCTTTCAGACAATTTCGCAGCAGGCACTTCAAACTCTGTGCTCTGAGTGTGGGAGCTTTACACTCATCTCTGGAGGATTGTGTAGGGATCAACCTAAAAGTGCTAGTAGGAAAACAGATTTCACTGCCTGCTCCAAAGTGGAAAGAAAGCCAGCGTGTGATGTATCCTGGATAAAGGAAGAGCTGTGCTGGATCATTAAAGCTCTGTCTCAAATGTTTAATTGGGTAAGACAGGAAGGAGACAAGGAAATTGTGCAGACTTTCTCCTCTGCTTTCAGAGGACCCCTGTGGTGCTTGTGGGAGTTTTCCTTTGTTCAGGCAGTTTGTCCAGCATTCCTCACACTGATTAGTAATTCCTAAAACTCTTCAATACCTGGACCTGACGCTCTTGATGTACTCAGCAAAAACTTTGTCATATTTAATGTCCATCCAAGTAAAGCCCATACATTCATCAAATGCGTTTTTTACACATCAGCACAATGCTTTTTTCTTCAGCTGCATTATCCAAAAATACAGCCAAAACTTAAAATTCCTGCATCTGTGAAACCCTTAAGAGCCTCTAGCATTTCATTCTCTCTGAGTGCTGTCCCCACTGTGCCTTTAAATCAAAAAATGCCGAATGCTTTCCCTAATAAAATTTTACTAATTCCTTCCACAGTTCAAGAGCAACTTTCTCCATATCCAGGAAAAACACTAATATGTTTTAGTATAATTTTTTTTAATAGTAAAATACATTTAAATTTGAGTGGAAGCACACTGTATTCCATAAGCATTTTCCATGCAGATTTCGTGGATTAAGCACAGGAGGTGACACTCTCAAGGCCAAAATACTCCAATTCTCATTGGTTTTGAATTAATTATTGTCAGACTGACCATGTTTTTTCCTATTTCTTTCAGGCATGTTTCTACTAAACCCTCAGATGAGGGAAAAGTAGAATAAATTCTTCTTAAAAAATCCAATTAGCCATCTATTGCAGCATCCAATGGTGGGAATTAACACTTTATTACTGATACAGTGCACAACACATAGAAGAGAAGTGATCATCCCAATTCTGTGTATGTGCATGAGGAAAGGAAGGACAATATAAGAATTTTTCCTGTTTGCACAGGAAAATTATCAGAATGAGGCCAGCAATCCCCAAACCAATGAAATCAGGGCTATTTCCCTCACTTTAATGGGTTTCAAAGCAACAGCAGAATTTGCAGTGGTACTTGGGTTTTGTGATAAGCCAGAACAGAGGAAAATATCCTTCTATAGAAAAAACCCTAAATTATGAAGTCAGGGGAAAAAACGGGCAACTTCCTTCACACTCTTACCTCAAACTTCAGTGTCTTCCCTGTTTAGTACTGAAAGTGTATTTGGGTTTATTTTAAAAGGAATATTGTCCTTAAGGAGCAGCCCATTGTAAATTTGAGGTGGGAGATGCTGGAGGATAAGGAGGAAGCTCATTTCCTCCAGCCACGTCTCCTTGGTAACAACAGTGGTTTATTTGGGTTGTAAACTTTTGATTAAAGGAATATATTCTGTGGGATATCTGCACAATGCCTCGTACAATGGGGCACAAATTTTCTTTGTGCGTTGTAGGAAAATAATCTGTAACCTAGATGAGAAGATATTTGGAATATTGACTTTTTTTTTTTTTTTAACATTCCAATTCCATTCAGATTCTTTGTGGTCTTTTTTCTAAGTGCTATTGAGCTGAGAACTGCTGTAGCAGGTAAGTGGTAAAAGCAGGGTGATATTTTCACAAGTCCTTAAATAAAAAACGATCCTGTGAGCAACAGGGCAAAATTAACCTGTAAATAACTTCTAAAATAATAATAAACATGACAAATTGGTGCATGCCCTCACCTGGGCTGCTGATGAAGTCACAGTGGGCAAAGCCTGCTATGTCCATCCTCTTCAGGAACAGGACCATGCTGGTGAGGTTGGATTCCTGAACTTTGGCTGGAACTTGTGGCTTCATTTCCTTGTAAGTAAATTCTTCAGGATACAAGCAGAAGATTTTCCCTGAAAGAGAATTCAGGAAAATCACCTTTTTTAAAATGCTTCCTCCACGCGTTGCCACGTTGGTTGTATTAATAATTTGAGCTAAAGGATTTAAATTTTGAGCTAATATTTCTACCTGATGGAGACATGCCCAGAATTTGTTTATGCATCTCTGCTCGACTTTGGCTGATAGGCTGGGTTAGAACAGAGTCTGCTCTGATTCTAGGATTGTACACCTTTAAATGAAAGAGATACCAAGCATCAGATAAGTACACAAGGGCTGCAAAAATATGAATGGTCTGCACTGAATTTCTCTCTAGGTCATTTTACAGAAAGGGTAGCAACAGTTTCTTGGAAAGGAGAGCACTCAGCACCCCTACAAACTGACAGACGTTTTGCAGTCACTCTAAGTGTGCTCTAACATAAATGTCTTTTTTTTTTTTTTTTCTGGAGAAATGTACCTTACTAAAGCAGAAAATGGTCTCATAAAAAAAAAAAAAAATCAGAAAATATTATTTCTTTCTTCCAGTGACAGAATCCCAACAGTTTCTGATAGCATTTTGTTCCCTAACTCCAGATTTTTGTCTTAGTACTGAAACCTGACAGTTCAGAAGGGGGGGCAAAGGCTGTATTAGAGATATATAATGCCATGTTTTGTATTTTTCTTAATTATGCTTTATTTTGAATCAGCTGAGGAGCTGCTTCACTCACTGCTCTGGCCACAAGCTTGTAGTGTCCAGCAAGACATAAAACTGCCTGGATAAGGCAGCTTCCTACTCCTGTCATTTGAGCCAACTCTGTCTGCTTTAAGCAGGGTTTTCATAAAAAAAAGATAAAATATCCTTCAGTGCAGGGGACAAATTTCTTTTCCTGCAGGTAAATTGCTGATATATCCCAGCTGCAAGACTCAGGTGGGATTTTCCTCTGCACAAAACTTTGCCTCTCCCCTCTGTGCTCAGCTGACTTTGAGCCACAAAGACTGAGTGAGAATTTGAATCGGTGAGGGAGGAATATCACAGGACTAAACGAAATAATCGAATTAAAGGTAGAAATTGCATCACTGACAGAGGTGATTTGATAGATATCAGGACTGTTGGATCTGTTTTGTTCCCATTGCTTTGTATTTTAAATTCACAACATTTTTAATTCATTGAATTTTACTTTGGGCTTCAGGTTACCACAGAAATGAAATCCACTTCTGCCATCCAAGAAAACTGCAGCTGTAGGAGTAAGTTTAAGAAATAAGCATGGGCTAATTGAAAACTGCTTTTAGGCTCTTCTTCCTTGCACACAAAAACATGACTTTTTTTAGCTTGCCTTGAGAATGAGTTAGTTTATAATTCCCAGTTAAAAACCTTTAAAAATGACAGATTTTTGCAATGAAAATGAAAGGTACTGGTAGTTCATAAGCTTTTCCCTGAACTACTACTTGCAAGGCCAATCAGGATTAATGATCCCTGCTCCAAAATTTAGGGAACACTTAACTACAGTTTTGGTTATTCCACATTGTATTATAGAAAGGAACTGTATGATGTTGTTTCTTTTGCCTGTTCCTGGCATATTTACTTGAACTAGGACAGTTACAAAGCCTGTAGTAGTGCAGCTCTCCAGTCCATGTTCCTACACAGTTACTCATTCTCTAGGACATTAGTTCTGTAGAAATAAAAGAAATGAGAAGGTTTGGGTTTTTTTTGCAGCTGCACTAATCCTTCCCAGGGTGCAAAACAAGAACTGAGGCCAAACTTAGAATGAACTGTAGAAGGTCAAGTGTTAATTAGATAAACTGCAGCATTTGGAGGTACTCAGATGGGAGCCCATGGCCAGGAGGAGCACAAGCAGCTTTAAAAAATAGAGATGCCCTGTGTGAGCAATTACTAAGTCATTAAATAAGGGATGAGGTTAATCTACTAAACCAGGAGATCTGCCAATAGGTGCCCAAGAACTGATTGTGTTTTGCTCTGTCTGTAAGATACTGAAGAGAGAGTTATGGCTGATAGGCCAGAACTCAGGTGAGATGTGTTTTGTGAATTAATTGTCATTGCTTTGGTGCCCAAATGAGAGGCAGTTTCAGCTGGGAGCGTTCTAAAGCTCCGGCTTTAGAAACTTCAAAAACTTGATTTCTGATTAAAGCTGAGAAGTAATTGTGATTTCTTGCTTGGTTTTCACATGAGACGTCCATGAAAATGATTTAAAGTCTATTAATTTGCTTGTTAAAAATATCATAGAACCTGTGCTGTGAAAGAAGAGAGTTTCTGTGATCCTCTAGAAACTATTTGCATTAATCTGAGCTGCACGATTCCTTTTCCTGCCCTGCAAAGGCCCTCATGCAGAGTTTATTTTTGGCAAAGTGCTTCTGGTTTCCTTCACTGACCTTTCTTCTCTCCACACCGACATCGATGACAAAGGTCACGTTTTTAGTCCAGATCAAAGGTTCCCCAAAGCTGGTGGTGAGTAGCACTTTCCTCCTGTATTTTTTGCAGCTCTTCTGCTTGTCTTGAGTTGGTTTGGGAGTCAGGTCTTGTTTTGTGGGGTATAAAGGGACGGGGATGAGTTCTCCAAGGTCAGGGTTTAAATTGGACTGTTCCTGTCTGATCATCTGATAAGCTTTTTCAATTTCCTGTAATCAAGAGAAATGCATTTTTCCTCATGAAATTATTATCTTCTTAGTCCAATTACAACACCTCAAATGATCAAACCATGTAGAAACCTGCCTACTTTCCCTTAATTGTTATATTTAAGAAGATATAAGTATTGTGAAGGTTTAATTTTTTTTCCCCTGATGATTAATTAACTCTATAAAGATTTAATAAAGTCAATAAAATGTCCTTGTGTTGATGGAACATCACCTTTAAAATAGTTCACAAATCCAGAGGTTGGATATGAAATGTAAAAGCTTTTTGTTGTTGGTTTAGAGGTTTGTTATTGAGGGGGTTTTTAATAAGAAATCATTTGTGTTCTGCACGATTTTTTGAAAGGCACACAAAAATAATTCATGGGCTTGCTCTGTCTGAAAGGGAATTTTTTTAAAAGCATTTTTATTAGCAAACGTTTTGCAAAATTGAAAAGCCAGACTGAGTTTCTCTTTGAGAGTGACACCACATTTACAGTAGTTAGAGGTTGAAAGTGCTCCATAAAAATTGCTATAAAGATACAAGAGTGACATCTAATAGCAAGGCTGGCAGCAGGGCAGCTCATAAATCCTGATGTTCTTGGGTAATTCATATTTTTGTTTAGTTTAAAAGACAGTTGAGTGCTTGGGAACAGTGAACCATTACCAATATGAAACTTTAAATCACAGTTAAAAAAGAATTCATGGGGTGTTCTGGTTCATAACGAGTGTTCTCTTCATTGTGAGAGAGAAAAATGAGTGATCTCTTTGCTGCAAAGAAGAAATGCTTGTTTTAGTTTTGAGGGCAATCTGCCTGTCAAAAAAAACCTTTTAGGCAGAAATGAAACTTTCTTGCCAATCCTTTGATATGGAAAGGGTGTGTGTTTTCTCTCTGACATTATCTATTGTAAATATGGGGGCTAACACAGAGAATTCATTGCTTTATCATTTGTAAAGTTTGTGTCTATAAGGTTTAAAACTGATTATTAACATTAGGAAAAGTGTTTCGTATCCATCCCCCTTTTTACAGTGAAAAGCAACAAACACCACCTGGGTAGTTTATGGTAAATTATCTTTGCTTGTGAAAAGTCATTTTTGCTAGTGAGTTTGTTGCTCTAAAGCAGATTTAATGACACATGGTGGAAGATTGGGGATCACAACCAGGATGATAATAATAATAATAATAATAGAAATATTTATTTGATTGTCAGATTGCTTTGACAGCTGTAAAGGACCTGCTGGTGCAGTGAATTTAGGGAATCACTGCTGCCTGCAGAGGTTTAGAGATGCCACTATTTAGAATGGCCAAGCCCATGCAGATTCCTGGATTTTCTGTCACACCTCTGGAGCGACATTTCCCTCCTGCTGTCGTTCACACAAAAGGATGGGAGTTGGAATCCAAATGGAAAAATCTCGTTGGGATGTTTAAGGCAAAAATATTCCTGTGCGGTAGGGCATTGATGGAGACTGGACCTGTGTCCCTTGCCACCAAACAGGGATAACACCAAGTGTGGGATGCCCAGTGCCAGGAGAGGTTGCAGTGCATTATATCCCTGCCCTTGTGGCCTGTGCCCCTGTGTGCTGCTTTTCCTGCTTTTTGCATCACACAGAAGGATGGTGGCTTTTCTCTAAACCTACGGAAAATGCGTGTATTATCTACACGATATTTATGTGTTATATAGATATTTTATATGTGTAAACCACAGTGTTATGGATGCCATGACTTCTTTGAAGGAAAACTCTGAAATCATAAAACCTGGTTGCACATCTGCTGTCTCAGATCCTAGCAACAAGATATTTATAGGTCAGATAAAAACACACATTTCCTGATTAAAATCCCAAAGAGAACAGGTTAATAACTTACTTGCTCACATGCCAGGAAGATGACAATGTCCCCCTTCTCTTTGGTGTGGTGTATCTCAAAGAGCAGCCTCAGAGCAGACAGGAAGGGGTCCCTGTGGATGCTGCAGGAGTACACGACCTCAGCGTGGTGCCTGCTCTGCACTCGGATCACGGGGATGCTGCCACAGAAATCCTGCAGGGTGCTGGACATGTGGGGCGCAGTGAGGATCACCAGCCTCAGCTCTGCTCTTGCTCTCAAGACATCTTTCAGAAGGCCAAGCAGTGCATCTGTTGCCACAGTCCTTTCGTGCACATCGTCCAAGACAATAACACCATAAGAGTTCAGAAGGGGCGTGGACATCATTTCCCTCTGGAGCATCTCATCTGTGCAGTACCTGCAACACAGACACACAAAACTCTACTGAGTTTCTTGGAATATTACTGTGAGAAATTAATTCAGTGACTTGGGGGCAGCTTGGTTCTTTGTGTTCCAACAAGAAAGATTTGATAAGAACAGAGAGTATTTTGCAGACGTATCACAGTCTCAGTTGCACATTTAAATCCTTCCTTAAGTAGCTACAAACCCGATGTGATTCAATGACACTCAGTGGCACGGTGGTGGAAAGGATGCTCCAGGCAAAAGCAGAAATACTTCTGCCCTAAAATCATAACCTCTTCATCGTCCAAACTATCTAAGCATATCACATGCCATAAACAATTCCTGAGCTAGGAACTAATCCTTTTAGAGGAGGAAAAGAAGGTGCACTTGAGGCAGAGCCAGAACCAAGATGAGCAATTAATTTACGCCAAAAGGCCCTTCTCACTTTTATCCCTGCCGCTGGAAGTTTTTTAAAGGATATTATTATTGTTGTGTTGCTCAGCAGGACTCAGAATTCTTGAAGCAGGTTTTGATGTCTGAGAGGAAGGGATTCATCTCCCTCACAACAGGAGCAGCTGCAGGAAGTTTTGCTGCAGGATGAGGTTTAAGGAGTTCTCCACAGAAAGAGAAAAGACAGGCAAGTGTAAGAGTGGTGGAAATTGATTTTCAGAAGTGGCTGGAAACCAGTGGCTGAGAAAAAAGATTGTGATCTAGGTATGACAGTTTGTGCCTGCCATATTAAGGAACCAGAGAAAATAACTCTCACAACTTTCTGGGAGGCTCAAGAGTTGAATCCCTGTGTTGCTGCTGTCACCGGCCTGTACTTACTGCATTAAGTGCATTTCTTATCTCCCAAAAATCCCCCTGAATACTATTTTCCTCTTGTTGCTGGATATACCCTCTTCTAGCCATCTTTTTTGATTGCTATTAATTTTAACTTTTAACTTTGGGAAAAAGTATCCTATGTTCTCTTATGGTTATGAACACTCCTGTACTGGAAAATAGAAACAAAAAAGTAGAGGAAAAGAAATAGAGGTTACTGAGGTGCTTAATGAAGTTTTGCATGGACAGTAACCTTGCCCACTTAAACCTCTACTTTGATTTAGCACAGAATGCCTCCTTCAAGCCTTTTAGTGCTTATTGAGTCATCACAAAATCTCTGAAGAGGAGACTGAGGGAAGAGCTCATCGCAGTCTAAAACTTCCATGTGAGGGGGAAAGCGGGGGGCAGGCACTGACCTCTGCTCTGTGGTGGCCAGGACTGAGGGAATGGCCTGAAGTTGTGCCAGGGAGGTTTAGGTTGGATATCAGGAAAGGTTCTTCCCCCAGAGGGTGCTGGGCACTGCCCAGGCTCCCCAGGGAATGGGCACGGCCCCGAGGCTGCCAGAGCTCCAGGAGCGTTTGGGCAGCGCTGCCAGGGATGCCCAGGGTGGGGCTGTTGGGGGGTCTGTGCAGGGCCAGAAGCTGGACTGGAGATCCTGGTGGGTCCCTTCCACCTCAGCACATTCTGGGATTTTAAAACATTATACACCTTTACAAAGCAGCTTTGATTTTTATTTGCAAGACCTGCGGCGCCGTCAGCTGCCAACTTCTCCAGCTACACCTTGGCCCGAAGGCCTCCGAACCCCGAACGCACCAACCTCAGGATGGTTTCTGCTGCGCAGCAGCTCTCGAAGGGGACGGAATACCCGACCTCGTGGCCGAGGTTGACGTCCATCTGGTCGGCCACGCGCAGGGCCAGCCCCAGGGCGGCCTGGCGGAGCACCTGGGTGCACACCACGGCCCTGCGGGGCCGCGCGGCCAGGCAGTGCTCAGCACACCACTGCGGGACCTGCAGGGATGATAAAACACCGGGAGTTAGTGCTGGACGTGCTTGGCAGGGGCTGGAATCCCAAACCATTGGAATTCTTTCCGATTCTTTCAGCGGCGTGGAAAAACTCGATCAAGCTGAGCGCTCGCTGCTCGCCGGCGGCTGCGCCACGCACGGGAGTTGTCAATGTCAGCACTTGGAACCTCTTAAATTCTCAACAGGGATGAGAAGAATTCCCAGGAAATTCTGGGAATTTCCTGGGAATTGCTCAGCTGGGCTCAGGCTAGTTGGAATTTGCTGTGGAAGGGGCAGAAGTGGCCTCTGGGGAGCAGGTGACAGCAGGGTCACTGTAAGAATGTGCTGATGGATCCAGCGAGCTCGGTGCTGTTGAGTTCAGACCTGGCTCAGCAGCAAACCTGCTCCTGCTGTTCCATATCCACGGAAAACATGTCCCAGGAAAAAACAGGATTTCAAACTGATGAATGCCACAGCCAACATCTGTAATTTTGGATTAATTGCTCTGCAAACAGAGATAACTGAACTGCTCCAGGAACTTACACAGCAGCTCCCTGATTTATTTATTTACATAACATCAACGCTGGAAAATATCCATGTGTTGTTATGAGGAATTAAAATTCCATTATAAATATTATTTTAATGGATGTATTAGGTTTCAAATCCTTCATTTAATCAACATCTTAAACTAGGTGCATCAGCCACGTATAATTTATTTCTGGAGAGTTATATGCTTTTCTAGAAATGTTTAAAAACCAACCAGCAATGTGCTACCTCTTATTAAAGGTTCAATACAAATTTCCTTGTTAAAGGGCAATTTAAAAGCTAACATTTCTTAGGAAGTTGTTTACTACAACACAAGTTTTTTGTGTGTAAATTACAGTCAATAACAAGGGATAAATGCTTGGCACTCCAAAAGTTATTCCAGGCACCAGGTGGGCGTGTATCATTTTTATGGGAATGTAGGAGAAGTGTGATGTCTCTAGTTCAAAATGTGATCTCTAGAAACGTCCAGCATTGAAGCCTCTAGGATATACGAGAGGCCCTGAAACAGTAATTATCCTACAGCTTTACCTGCAAGAAAGTTTTCTCCTGATCCCAGTCATAAACAATAATATTTTGGCTGATAGCACTTGAAAATTCTTGGCTGCTCACTGTGACAACAGACCTGGGTTGTTACATATTGTTACAGCAGAATTTCACAGTCCTGACTGATATTTGTGTGCTTAGACTCAGCTGAGATCTTGGCTTCAGTGATGTCTTTTAACATGAGTTTTGTAAAGTAATTTTGTGCTGTTGCAGAAAACATTTGCTCCTGGCTGAAGGGAGGGAAAGACCACTAATTCTCCCTGAGAAGCAGCCCTGCTGATTTCGATCCTTCACTCCCTGAGAACTTTTTTCACCTTCTCTCATGACAAGTCCCCTGTCTTTCTTTCCTGATACAGCACTAATCAGAACCAAAACTCAAAGTGCAATTTTTTTGAGTACTAGAAGAAAGTTATTCAAATGTTTAATATATTTTAAATCTGTATTTGACTGCATTAATCTTTATTTGCTTTCTGTATTTCACTTTCCCTCTCTGGCCTTTATACTTGGATCACAATAGTTACAGTAACTCTGAAATTCATACCTCATTAAATGTTCTGAAAATACATTTAAAAACCCCCAGCCAAGTCTGTTGTACTGACCTGGGAGCTCTTGCCAGTCTTAGCATCTCCTGCCACAATCACAATTTGATTATGAAGCAAACTTTCCATGAAAGTACATTTCTCTTTCCATATTGGAAGCTCTTCTCTCTCTTTCATCAGTCTATAATAACGGGAGGAGTAAGGCAAGCCATCAAAAGGATTAAGCTCTAAATCTTCTCCACAGACAAGTATTTCCTCTTCATCCCTGTCGCTGCCGTCGAGTAATTCTGAAAAGCAGTGGTTCTCTGGAGAAAAGGTTAAAAACTCCATTTTCCTCACATATATTATTCCCAGCAAAAGCACATTCGTGATGAAAGGAGTCCTTTGTGTGCTGATTGATCATTCTGGCCCCCTAAACCTGAGCAAATCCATTTTTCCTCACTCCAGGATTAGTATTTCAAAACTCTTGGGTTTAAAAGTTCAGGCTCGGGGTCCAGCTGCCTTTGTGGTCTGCCTGTCCCACTCCGGGTGGTTTAACACCCCCAGTGAGCCTCAAGAAAATGTATTTTTAAAAAATCACCCGAAATCTTCCAAATGGCAGCGATGAAACCAAAAAGATGTTAAAGAGAAGCTGAGCAGCTTTTGCACTTCAGAGCTACGCCCAGCCCACGAGTCCCAGTGTTTGCTCTTGTCCGGGCTGGGGAATAATTGGGAAGAGCAGCTGAGCCTGACCTTTGTGGCTGCTGTGGGAGGCTCTGGAGAGCTGATTGTGATTGCAGGGCTGGCATGTGGGAGCTAATCCCAGCTCAAAGCCTGCACCCGTGGGTGCTGCAGCAACGGGCAGGGCTCTGCCTTTGTGCTCTTTGCAGGGTTCAACAAGTCAGAGCGGCACAGGCTCTTTTTATGCACCCTGGGGATGAGCCCAGAGATCTTGGGAGGCTCAAACAGCTTTTGCCACAGTTAAAATACACTTAAAACATTAAAAAAAACCCAGAGTGATGTCAGTTCTAATCCTTCAAGGGCACCAGAAGTGGCCTTGAAAGATGGTGGAGGAAAAAAGTTACTGATGTAAAGCAGCTCCGACTCTGGGGACTCAAAAGCAACAAAATAGTTTCCTAATCTGAGCTGAGCTCTCCTGTAAGACAAATATTAAATAATACTTTTTGTTTTAGCTCCAGAGGGAAGCATCCTGTTCAACCAGGATGCTGATAATGTCCAGTTTTCATGCTCAGTTAGGTCATTCAGCTGGATTTGGATTCCACTTTTCCTCTGACTTTCGTGGATACCTCTGATCCACCCTCTGCTTTGTCTGATTTCGTGTTCCTTCCCTCCTTGTTTGTCGTTGCAAACTCCCTACCACTGGGATTTCTGCCTCTCTCAAACGGGCCCCAAATTACTCAATAAGGCATAAATGTCATGAAAGCATTGGAAGTTCAATCCCACAAAAGGTTTTTCTGGTAAAATTCATCTCAAAATGACATGAAGGATTTCTTTCTGGTAAAATTAATCTTAAAATGCCGTGCAGCAAACCCGTGAATTGCTATTATTCTGCATTTTTCTCATTTTTCACATATTTAGCAGCAGCACTCAGTGCTCTCTGATTTCCTCATTTGCAGTACAGGCTCATCTCCTAAACCCTGAGAACTGGACAGAAATATTTCCTGGTTCACTGAACAAATTTGAATTGTCATACCGCAGCATTTTTTTTTGTTTGTTTGTTTTTCCTTTTTGGTACATGTAATACAAGAAAGAAGATTAAAATGTTACCAAATCAAGAAAAACATTTACTATTTGAAAATGAAATGTTTTGAAATGAATATTCCTTTCATGATAATGTTTTAACAGACCAGGTTGTTGACTGATTGACATTTTTTATCTCTGTTAAAATAGGTCCTGTAAAACTTTATTTTTATTTTCAGCCAGGCCCTCAAGTCCTTACAAGATGTGTGTTTTAACATAATGCAGAAGGATTTCATTAATTCTAATAAATTACAGAAACACTCTCTGCAGATGAGTGCTTTTAGTAAATTAGGGTATAAGCTGCTTTCAAAGATTTCAATGAGAACTTCGCTATTGATTTAAATTGTATATTGTTGTGCAAGTGCTGACGATAATGCACTCTAGGAAAGGAATAAATACCACATATTCTGGATATTTAACAAAGACTTCTTAATATGTAGGTGCTCTTTGCAGCTTTGTTATTAAATCCTTCAGGAGAGGAGGATTTTCTGTGTGTAATTTAAAAGAATTTGGATCTGTAATACCAATGGCATTACAGAGATCTTTCTTCTCCATTTTTCCTCCCCCATTTCATATTATATTTAAATAATATAAATATATATTAATATATATTAAATATATATTTAAATAATATAAAATATTTTGCAACAGCATTGGGAATTTAAGGGTGNNNNCCCAAGAATGTTGTTTCAATAGAGGGGTTTAGATTAAATTTACTTTATAATGTAGTGAATAAAGCCTGTGAACTGTGAAGGTAAAACATCCTCCCTTTTAAAATGAGAATTACAGTTTATTGTTGGTAAATGAGAACCAGCAGATGCTGTCAAGAACGGTTCCTCTTTCCATCCTGTTTTCCAGCGCAGGCTCTTTGATGCCAAATCCCTCCAGTGCATGTCCAGAGGGATGTGGAACAGAACCTTTGCAGCTGGAAGTGGAGGGGCTGCTCCTAACCTTGAATTGCTTCAGTCCTGAAGGCTTTGCTAATTTTCCCTTCTAGCACAGAAACCCCCACAAGATGTGTGTTGGTATATTTTGATATTTCCTCTTTCTGTTTGTGCGGCCGAGCCACGACCCGATGTCTCCCCTGCGCTTCAGATCAGGAGCTGGGATTCAATTTGAGCTTTGTTTTCCCTAATGAGGCCACCCAAGGGCTGAGTTTTACCTGCCCAGACACCTGAGGTTATTCCCTGGGACTGGATTATCTTGCTGAGCCTCTGTTTTTCCATGATCTGAGACTGTTGGACTCCAGGGGTGTGAGAATATCCAGGATCAGGGGAAGCCCAGGCTGGCTCTGGACCTGCAGCTCATCATCCACAGCCCAAGGCAGGGGCTGCAAGGAGGAAAGCTGGGAGAGGGCTACATTTTGGCACATTAAATCCTCATGGAAGAAGTTTCCTGAGATAAAAGCGGGGCAGGGAATGGGGCAGGGGTCTCCTAGTGCATCATAAAGCTGATCCAGTCACCTGTGTGAATAAAGCAGCTGCAGAGACTGCAGGGGCAGAACCTGAGGTGAGAATGTTACTGTGATTTATGGAGTCCTGCTGCTGCAAATGACACTTTAATAGTCTCAGCAGGAATTTTTGTTGTTGTTTTGGTTGCTTTTTACGCTGCTATGAATATGAAAGCTTGGTGCCTGGCCAAGAGACAGCAAATAAATGTGAAAGAACCCCTCTCATTTGAAGACTCTCTTACTTGTCTCTTGGCCTATGGACAGCAGCATTTAACCTTGCTTATACTGTAACTAAATTACACTTTATTCAGCAAACTCTAAAACTAAACCAGAGAATTTTCACCAACGAGAGAGGCTGCAGCAGCACAGAAGTGTCACACTTCTGTTGTGTTTTAATTTCCACTTAAGGTCCTGCTGTCTGGTAAAATATTGCTTTTGCATTACTGCTCTTAAAAGTTCTGACAGCCAGTGATGGATTGGTGGAGAACAAAGTGTTTCAACTCAGGATATAGAAAAAAAATCTAATTTTAACTCCCTGGTTGCCCAGTATTGGATGGAAAAGTTATAGGAATTGAGCTGAAATTGTGCATGTTTATGCAATGTACTTGGCTGGGATGTTATTCCAGGACCTTCAATCCCAGGTCAGCTCCAGGAAAGGACTGGGATGGACTGGCTCAGTGTGGAGCACTGTCTGAATGCCCTTAGTGTTCATAATTAGAAATAAAAGACAGCTCAAACCAAGTTTTCTTTGTGTATTACCATATCCATCACCACATTTGCTTAATAAAACCATTGGTTATCTCATTATCTGCAGTAAAGCTGGGTTAGGACTCCATCCACAGAACCGTCAGGCCCACATCAGATCTGTGTTTCTATTCTCATTTGAATGAGGACATCGAAAGCAAACTTGTAGCTCTGGGTGCCTTTTGCAAGTACATTTTTTCCTGAGCTGTTTCAGAGAATGGCTTTAAGCACGCTTTAAACACCCAGACAATTTAAGACAGATGATAGGAGGCCTAAATGGAATTTTATTCTAATTTATTAGGGTTTTTTTTAATTTAATGGGGTATCTTAATCTGTTTTCTATTCTCTTGCTGTTGTTTAGAAAAGCAAGACCAGCTTGGTGTTTTCAGTTCATTAGTACAATATTCATGTGTGCTATAGACTTAACACTTTCCAGAGCTGCAGGAGGAGGGAGAAATAGCGATAATTCACAGGGAAGAGAATAAAGAACATTTTGAATTTGGATTAAAATGAGATGAAGAGTCAGCTAAGACAGTATTAGTACAGTTTGTTCCAGATGACAGCAACGAGGGACAAGGAGTTTGGGTGGGGGCCAAAATGTCTGGTGGGGCAGCAACAAAAAGTGGAGTTGTAGCAGGGCAGGGAATAGAGAGACTTTGGGCTGTTTGAGAGAGCTGCTTTAAAAGCTGATGAGAAATATCCTCTGGAAGTTTCCTGGTACAAGCTGGGAACTGTGTTGGTGAAGGTACTGATGAAGTGGGGGTGTTCTTCTGTAAAGGCAGAAATATTTTCACGGCCTGGAATATGAATTTGTGGATTTTGAGGAAATAAAAGGGATGTTGAGCAGTGAAAGAGGAAGGTGTTCCACGTAAGGGAAAATGAACCAGGTGGGGTTATCACAGATAAATACAGGTGGTGATAAGATTTATGGGCAGCTGACAAGGCAGCAAGTGGAAGGCAAAGCTTTGCTCACCCAAAGGCTGTGGCAGGGGGTGAAAATGAGCCTTGATTTAACCCAAAGAGTTGGAGAAGCAATTATTGGGTTACTCAAATGACCTGTCCCAAATGAGGAGATGTTTCCAGCAGCAGCAGCAGAGGTGGCTGCAGGCACTGGCAGAGCTGCTGTGTCAGCAGCAGGGGCTCAGCTCTTGTTTGGGGAATTCATGGCTTCAGTTTTCTTTACAACTCTTGGCAGCAGGCGTGAAACTTTGAGAGTGTTCATTGCTGCTCTGATGGATGGTGGAGTGAGAAGCCTCTGTACTCCAGAATTAATTTTCTGTATTCTAAGGTCTTCCAAATGCCTCTTTAGGGTTTGATTGATGCGGCTGCTTTTTATATTTGCCCAATAAAATATATTACACACACACCCCCAGGTGTTTCTATGGCACAGGTGTCTGCCTTTCCCTGCACTGAGGTTTATTCCTTTCTCTGTGGGTATGGATTCCTGATGCTTTAGATCCTGCAGAATGGAAAAACATACCTAAAGGTAATTCAGTTTATTTATTATTATATAAAAAAAGAATTTTGTGGCTATTTTATTGTAAGTACAAATTCTATTGATTTTTCTCTGGTTCTAAAGATTTTTATTTATTACAGAATCACAAAACACGCTGAGCTGGAAGGGACCCACGAGGTTCATCGAGCAGCAGTTGTTCATCCATGCTAACTTTTAAGGAACTTGTAACTTAATAACTTATTTAATGGAGCATGAGATGTGAAAATGTTGCACATTACGGATGCTTCTGATAAACAAATCCTGCGCAGCACAGGGCTGCAAATAAAAACAGAGGCAAAAGGATGAGAACTTTGCCTTTAGGAAGGATGAGAACTTTGCCTTTAGGAAGGATGGGCTTTGCCTGCTGGGGTGGAACATTTTTTGTCTTTACTGTTTCAGTGGAGCTGCTGATGACAGGGCTCTTCTCCTCTGGTCACACAGCCCCTGTCGCTGGGAGCTGGCGCAGATCAACGTGCTCTGAAATAACATTTTGGTTTGTTTGACCATTACAGATCATTCCATGTGACACTGCCCTGGCTCAGTGCCCCTCTGTGCGTCTGGGCACTGTCACTTGGGTTTCATCACAGACCTGCAGTCACAACGTCATCATCAACTCAAGACCCAGCAAATCCCACACCCAGGCTTTGGACATCGTTTTTTTGTCACAATATTCCAACCCTGGCCAGGTCAGTGGGAGTTTCGTTGCAGACAGAAGTGAAGTCAGTCTCCATTTTTTGGCTTTTACCCTCCAGCCATTATTCAAGCCAGAATATCCAGGGAGCCAATGTGAGCTGGCAGGGCTGTGCTGTGCCACTTCCAGCCCTCCCTGTCGTGGTGTGTGCAGATAACGTTTGGGATGAATGTCTGCTCCAGCACAGGTGCACAACTAAAAATGTTTGGCCTTTGAATTTAACAGGAATTTTTGCACTGATAGAAACCAAGCCAGATGTTCTCCCAGAAAGTTTTGCTAATATTTCTGTGATGTGTGTGGTTAAAGGAATTATGGAAATGCAGCTTATTTTATCGAGGTAGAGTAACCCTTGAAGTGGAGTCAAGCTTTGTTAGAGTTTTCAGCTGCAAGCAAAAAAAGTAAATGTTAGATAATGAGTGATCTCCTGACCTTAAATTTCTGTTTACCTCTAGAAGAAAGCAAAAATAATTTTACATGTTGATTAAGAAAAATTCCTGCTTTATTATCTTTTTTTTTCTTCATTATCAGTAACTGTGTTGTGTCTTCTGAGACCACGTCACCTTTTATTTCACCTTCACTTTGAAAGTTTCCTGAAAGATAACTTTGATTTTCCTTTCTTAGTGCTAAAGCAAACTGCAGCCCTAGAACCTTTTGGAATGTGTTAGGAAGGGCTTTATGGTCATGGGAACAAAACCTGGTTATGAATGAACCTGAAACCTTTTAATAATAAATACAGTGATTTAAAAAATTTTAGAGCTTCTGCAATGGGGGGGTGGAGGGAAGATAATATCTTTACCTTTTGTAGGTGTATTTTGTTTTACACTCCGGATTATAGTTGGATGGGACAAATGATATTGTTTATTTTTAAGGTTTTCACGAGCTTTGCATGAGGTGTTGAATATTCAAATTCACCTACTCATTATTTTTACATTCTTTATTTTTAAGTTACTCCCAGTCATGGCCTTCATGGAATAAATCATTAAGAACAGTCTTGTGCAAGTGGGACAATAAATCACAGTTTGGTTCCAGGAAGTTATAAAGGAGGGGGGTTTGTTTGTTTCTTTCTCTGTGGGTAAAATATATCAATTAATAAGCACTCTGTCGTGCTTTTCTGCTTAATGAAGAGCAACACTGTTTGATGAAACTCCAGTGAAGGGAGACAAATGGGATTCGAGTCAAGGGGTGATGGGGAAAAGCTTTTAAGAAATAATAGTTGAAGCAATAAAATCATAATCATAAAAATCTGAGGGCAGATAAGATTTGGTTTCTTGGGTGGGGAGCCCAGATAATGTCACACAAATATGGATTTGAAAATCCTTCGGGAAATGTTTGAGTTTTTAAGTTCCTTTGGGTAGGATGTGGTTACCCAGAGAGGTTGGCAGCGATGGAAGTGTCCAAGGCCAGGCTGGAGGGGTGGAAGGGGATGAGCTTTAAGGGCCCTTCCCACCCAAACCTTTCCACGCTCTAAACGCTGCCTCACGGCTTTGCGATGAACCTTTTCACCAGGGAAATGAAACTGGTCTCTCCAGTGCCCTGAAAAAGGAATGTTCTACACGGAGAGGATGGAAAACCTGCTGGAGGCGTTGATACCGCCTGGGTGGAGAACATGAAATTGGTTAATTAATTAATGCTCCATGGGTGTTGCTGAGCCTCGTTATTTCCCTGTGACCCCACCACCTTTGGCTGCCACTGTGTGCAGAAGTGATGGAAGTTCTGCAGCCAAGGTTTATCATTAATTAATAGCATATTAAGAACACCCTTGAAGGGAATTTTTGCCGTGAGAGAAGGAGCTGAGTTACCTTTTAGCTCAGAGGGGATGAATGCAGAATGGAGTGAGGCAGGGAGAATAAATGATGAGCGGGTTTTGTTGAAGGCAATAGGATTTTTGTTGCTCACTGGCTTAAAAAAGTTCAGTGTTGCTCTGTTTTGGTTCAGGGTAGTTCAGCTCCCAGCAAACACTCCTGGCTTTCTCAGAGCAGTTTCAAAGTCAGTACATCTTACAATGTTTTAAAACATGACTGAAGAACAATTTAATTCTTTTTATGGTTACTCCACTCACAGCCTTTGTAAATAGAAACTTCATCAGGAAACCTGGAACTATTTTAATGGCATTCAGGTATTATTTGTGCTACTGACACCTGTAGAGTTTGATTTTTTTTGATTCTTTATGAAAGGAAATCCATGTCAAAATGATATTTTAAAGAGTCAGCAGCAAGTGTTGGTATCCTTGGGCATCCCAGCTCCTGAGGGTTGCGGAGGTGTTTTCCCAGCTTGGCTCTTTCACCCACTGGTATTGAGAATATTTCCTTCTCAGCCTGACTCTCAGACATCCTAAAAATGAACAAAACCAATGGTTTTCCTCATCTTATCACTGGAATTGCATCTTCCGCTCTTCTCTCAGTTTTATAAAATCTTTTCTTTCCTGAAGATCTCCAAAACGAATTTTTCTTGTCTCTTTTCACATTTCACATGGATTTTTTTTTCCTCACTTATGTCTTTTGCTCATTATATTGATGCTTATCCAGAGCCACATGTTGATTTCAGAATCTTTCTTTTTATGTCTTCCTTGTATCCAGATTTATTGGAAGTAGATTAACCAGAAACAAAGATGCTGCTTGGGTGCTAAAGTCACTTAACTGAATATATCTTGCCTCATTAAATGCCTCCACATGGATTTTTGCTGTTCTCACTTTTGGTCTTCGTTTGTAAAGCCGTGAGTTGTGTTTTTATTTATTATAAGAATTTTCCTTTCATACAGGCTGGAAATTCAGTATTTGAGCTTGAGAAGTTATTGGTTAATTAAGCAGCAATTAGAATATATGTTATGATTGAAATATGTTTCTTTTGTCCAGATTATATATATGCATATGTATATAATTTATGTATTATTTTATTATATTTATTTTATAGATAAACATATTTTTAAAGAAA
>VZTI01000220.1:859702-869880 GCA_013397865.1 Struthidea cinerea
TTTATATATATATATTTATATCTACACAGCAGCCCAAAGCCTGCCTGCGGCATCTCAGATTTGATGGAAAGAAATTTCAGAGTTTTCCGAATTTCTTTTCCCTATAAATCTTTTTATACTGCGCATAGAAAGATTTACAGTGAAAAACAGAGGCTGCACTGAAGCTGACTGCTCAGTATGGCAACCATAAAGCCCTTCAATAAAATAACTTTGGATATTATAATATAATATATTATAATCTAAAGATAGATATAATAATTCCTCCATGAAAGAGTGAATTTCAAAGTTGATTCTGTTACTTAGATACAGATGCAAAATAATTTCTGTGTATATTTCTGTGTGTTTTGTTCTCCAACCTCTCGTAGGTACAAGTGCTGAATCAAACAATAATATCATTTATTGAACGTCCAAAATCCTTCTTCTCATATATGAAATATTTATATAAAATATAGAATAAAATTAATTTTTTAAAAAAAGTATTAATTTTTAGGAAAACGACCCATCAACAAACCACATTCTGTAGTTAGAGAATTGTTGCACCACCGTATTCAGCTGCTTTGGGCTCCAAAGAGGCAGCAGATAAAGAGGCTGATAAGGACAATAATCGTGATACGACAGGAGTTGCATCCTAAAGGAGTCAAATTTTATGGAAGTGCAAAGTTTATGTGGAGCTGCCTTCAGGTTTGTAAAGCACTTGAAAGCTGGGAGGGGTTGAAACCCTGAATATTCGCAGGAAATGTATATTTCAAAAGTAAAATGTAAACTTAGATAAAATCAGCTCTCCCCAGTAAACTCTTGGCAACTCCACTTGCACCAAACCAGTAGTTTCTATGTGCTTAAATAATTCACTTTTTAGGTACTGTCCCAGATAATTCCCGAGTCTGTTCCCCTTTCCTTTGAATTAAACACCAAGGGGTGGTAAAATTCAAGTTATAAAGTTATAAAGGCTCCACACTTTGGGTGTTTTCCTGCAGAAAAATGCGTTTTTCTGGGGAGATGTAGTAATTTGCCAAGGAAAGCTCGTCACTAGGTGGCAGGATTAGACTGTGGTAGTGCCAGCATTCCTCAGGGTTTGGCCACTTCTTTCTATTCCCAAAATACGCCTTTGATTACACCCAGCATTCAAAAGCACCGAAATGTTACGGTAAATTCTAATAAATGCAATACTTTTGAATGAGTTGGGGTGTTTCTAACAGCAGGAGTACCATGCTGGACTTCAGAATCACTGTAAATGTTTCGTTAATGTTCACTTTGACATAAATCTTGTTCATTTTCTGAAGAGTGTTAGAAGTATTTTTCTATTCCGATTTGTAATGTTGTGTAAATAAAACCACTTTGGTTTACCAAAGATGTCCAACATTCAGATACTGCCTTGCCCACAGGTGCAGATGAGGCATTTATTGTGAAAATGGCTTTCTTTTTGTCTCTAAATGCCATTTTTCCTACGAGAATCCCCAGTTCCCAGCCCAGTTAAGGATGTGACAAATTAGATTTTTCCTGTGTGGGCCAACTTTAAATCTCTCTGGTTGGGGAGATGGGTAAAAAATGGCAAAACTCTGCAGTAACTGGCAAAGAAGTGATGGTGGCATTTGCATTCTGCTCTCCATTTATTCCATTGCAAACATTCCTGGTGTTCCAACGGAGGCTGGAATATTTTGGTGCCTGGATTTGACAGATGGAGCAGCCGTGCAGAACCTGAGGAGGTTTTCTTCTGAGGGATAATGTAAATGTTTGGGAAACGTTGGAGGGACGTCTCTGGTCACTTGCTGCGTGCTGAAATCTCTGGGGCATTTGAAGGTACAATTTAAATTTCATTTTCAGGGATGTGCTGCAGGTTGTGAGCCAAGAGTGTCCTGCACACACGGATTAAAGGTCACCAGCCCTAAAGGATCCTTCACTAGAGTCCAGTTATCCCTGTGCTCCCTACCAGAAAAAAACCACTGATTTTAAATTATAATGAAATCACTAATGCAAGGCCTCCTTATATATGTTTAAATTGAAAAAGAAATGCTTAAGAAATGTGTTTTCTGAGCAGGCATGAGGGAAAACATAGAATTCTACTTTAATACTCCGTTTAACTGATATGGACTAAAGTTATAACGTAGATTAAATTACAGTTATAAAAGTCTCTAGAGTGCTTCCTGACATAATTTTTAAAAAATGATGAATAAAATGTTGCTTGATTTCCTTCTTCTTTTTTTTTTTTTTTTAATGACTCTTGAAGTCTTTTTTTCCTCAGCCAAGTACTGGTTGTCCAAGGTAAGCAGGTGGAGAAGCATCTGTGCACTTTCATGTGGATTATCTCAGGCCTTCTGGACGGAGGAGGAACATGATTATGATCCCAGGTTTCTATCAATAGAAGTCTAGACATGCACGTTCTTAGAATTTTTTAGTGAGAATATATTTACGTTTCTTTTCAGGTGTCTGAGCCACGGGTCAGTGACTATTTTGCCTTGAATATGTTTTTAACAACTTCTAGAGCTGCTAAAATGGGTGCTGAAGGTGGCCAGTAGGATGAGATCATTTCCAGGCGGAGTTTTCTTAGCACCCCGAGCAAGTTCTGTCGGTGGGGGAGGTTCAGCAACCACGAGAAGAATATGAAAATCATTAACAATGAGCATTATAAATGCCTTTTTTTACCTCTAATAGACATTCTTAGGCTTGAATAACATCTGCTTGGAACCAGCCAACTCATTCTCAAGTTTGTCAGGACTCCTAGTTTTGCATAATTTTAGAAAACAACTGCAATGACTTCAGGAATTCATTTTTTACCAGGAGCCTTTTTCATTAAATCTCTGAGTTGGAATTCCAGATTTTTTCCCATAATGGAGGAGAGCTCTCCTAAAATGGGAATATATGTTTTTGCAGTTGCTTTAAACTGATAGTGCTGTGCGGAATATTTGAGATTTAGAGGCAACAAAGAAAGCTTAAGTAGATTCATTCGTTTTGAAGCAGAGCTTGCAAAGCTGAGATTTATTTCTTCATGCATTTGTTACAAACCTTCAGCTTCTCAGATAATCAGAGCTTGGTTACAAGGATTTTTTAGTTGAGAAGAGCTGGACATCTTGCTCAGACCATCCCAGGCAGCATCTCATCTCTGCCATAACCTAAACCAGGATTTTCTTTTCAAATTCTTGCTCTTGGCTGAAGTGGAACAACTGTGGAGAACGCACTGCAGCAGAAGGTAAATTATTGCAGAGATTAATCACCCCTGTTCCAAAGGTACACCTTGTTTCTGCTGTGTACTTCATTATCCCAGCCCTCAGCCAATGCATCTCTGCCTTTGCTACCCTGTTGAAGGGCTGAGGTGTCAACATCGATTTTTGCCCCCTGTTTGGACACTTTCAGCTGCATTTGAGCTTTTATGTCTCTCACCAGCACAAAGCAGAGATCTCTTTACTAGTCTTGCTATAGATAGCTCATATATCCTTATATCCCACATGTGTGGTGTGTGGATCTGTGTAAATCCACACTCGTGGAATGAGTGGGAAAAGAAGGATGGTTCAAGCCTGGAATAACTTCTTGCACCAACTGGGCTTTGTTAAGTCCGATTAACACTCAAAATATTTTACCTCTGGTTTTTTCAAATCATTTCTGCACGTTACAAACAACAAAGCAGAATGGGTTTCTAATTTGTATTCGGCTGGAAAAACGTCCTATAAATCAGAAGAGAAGTTTGCTCTCCCCCTTTGGTGCAGTACAAGAGAATCCTGTTTAAATGAAGCATGCAATTTTAATCAATTGTACCCTAAGAAAAGAAGACAAACAGCTGCTGCTGGTTAATTGGTGAATGTCTCCACCAATGGGCTCATCATTTATTCACTGCCTTCTCTTCTGAAAATAAAGGTGCTAGCACCCTGCAGCAGCACTGCCTGCACACCCGCGACTGAGCAGCTCAGATTGCGCACGAAGAATTTATTTCAAAAGACAAAGATGTGACCTCCACCCTCCCAGCTCCATTGTCTTCACCTGATAATCACATTTCCTGCGAAAGGTCAGATCTCTCATGTGAAACCAAGGGAAAAACATATTTAATCTGTCTAGCTGAAAGGTTTGTTTCTTGTTAGAAATTATACCAAACCTCCAAACTCTGGAGTTCTCCCCACTCTGAGGGAGGGTTCTGAGGTAGAAGCACAGACTCTGTGGGCTGGAAGGAACCCTCAGATGTCACTGGGTCCAGCCTTTGGCTCAGACTGGATCCAGCTCCAGGTCTTGTTCAGTTGAGTTTTGAAGCTTCTCTGTGTTCCAGTTCCAGTCTTTTGCCCCTTCAGGGTAAAATAAATTGTTTCCTCACATCAAGTCAGAATTTCCCACCATCCAGGGTGATTTCCACCTCTCCTTCCACTGTGCACTGGGGGAAGAGTCTCTCCATCATCTCCTTCCTTCCTCTCCTCCATAGCTCTTCATTATTTCTATTTGTTTTCCACAACCTCTCTGTTACTTTCATTTATAGCTCCACTTTCAGGTTGGGATTTTGCCCTACTCCCTCTTTCTGACTCACCATTTGCAGTGGAGTTGCAGACTTTTCCAGGGAAATATAGGACTGAAATACAAACCTTCAACTTGACAAAGCTTGGAGTGATTTATCCTCCTTTCCTTCCTTTTCTCTCCAGTCTTGTTCCCTTCTGTATCCCCTTTTCTTTTCATCCTCCTTGCAAGTAATTTTTGCAGCAGCTGTGCTCCGTTGTTCTGTTCTTATCTTTTGTTTTGCCCTTGCCTCTAGGTTTGTTCTCTGTATTTTGGGTTTGCAGCTCATTTCTTTGAGCCTTCCTTGTCCTGGTTTCCCCTCTCCATCCATGGTGTGGCTGTCTGGGGCCTCGCCACATGATCCTGGGGCTATTCTAGGGTTGGGTATTTACCTGGAAAATATTTCCTTTGGGTTACCTGGCTGCTGAACACCAAGAACCATAAAAATGTAAAATCCAGTCATAAGATCTGTTGGGGTTTTTTTTAGTGAAAAGAAGTTCAAATTTATTGATAACTAAAAGGATCAAATGCTTCATTTGATCCTGTTTTGTTTCCTTTTAAAAGTATTTTTAAGACAGGCTCTGCAGCCATTTCTGAGTCTCTGAAGAAGGCCATATCTGAAATATTTGATCATAATAATGATATCAGATCTTACAGAGCTTTGAATAACCTGTCACACGAAGCAGCAAACTGAGAATTGGGGTTCTGTGGTTGGAGCAATAAAGTGAAACTAAATATCAGAGCATTGTATTATTAAACACGAAGATTAATCTTCTACAGCAGTGGCTTAATGCTGTGTAAAGAGAGTGAATGAATCCAACTACATTTTGGAAAAAATGCCTTGTGCTTTGCTTTCCATAGGAGAAGCAATGAAGGGAGAACAATTCCATGGGCTGTTACAATGTGGAGGCTTTTTTTTTTTTTTAATAATTCAAGGAGAGTAAGAAAATGTTCTGGTCTGAAAGAACAGATTTAGAAGTGCTAAATAGCTTTATTATGTTGTTTAAATGTTTTAATAATGGGGTTACACGATGTTCTGTAAATTTCATTTACATTATAATTGCTATTACAGTGTTAAAATACCATCAATGAGATGCTATTGTGCTTCCAAAATTCAATTATCAGTGTATCTTCTTTTATATCAGGCTTAGCTGTTGTGTTTGCAAATTTTAGATAAAACTTACTCTGCAGGCATCCATATATCGAAGCAAAAAGGGAGAGAATAAAGGAAGTGGAAATTCAGGTATATTGAGAATTTGTTTTGTATATGATATAGAGAGACCTTACAAACTAACCCAATGAGAGGAGACCTGCTCTGTGTGTTCTTCATGTCCTTCTGAAGGTCTGCAGGGGCTTGGCTCTAAGCAATAATGATATTTTTTCCCTTCACTAACCCATGTATATATTCTTAGATTTGCAAAGAAAGAAATCAAACAGAATTATTATCTTTATTTAAACCTGTCTGTCCCTAGCTGAACTCTTTGAGACTTCCCCTTAGCTGCCAGGTAATCAGCAGGCACCTTTCCCATGTCAGACCTCTCCCCTTCATGTGAATTTTGTGAAGAAAACCTATTTCTCTGTATTCAAAAGCAAAGAATCCACTGTACCTCACTGTACACTCTGCTCTGCGTCCTACTGATTATCTTCCCTTGTAGCTGCAAGTGGAATTGTGCCGTTTGCACTGAAAACCCAAACTGCAGTCAAATGCCAGCTTCTGTTTGGTGTAGGTCAAGTTTTAAATCCCCTTTTACTGAAGGATTAAAGAGCTGCAGTTAAGCAGCTCTGGCAGGTGAGTTCGGTGCGCAGCAGCTCTGGTTAAAAGCAGAATGCTGAAGGTAGAGTGGCTCTGAATTAAATCAATCTGCATTAGGCCCTGCTTTGCCTTCACAGAATTTAAGGAATTTTCTGCAGACCATCCAAATAATGCCACTTTATTCCCAGGGTCCTCTAGTGGGTAATTATGTCTTTAATTTCTGGGCTGTCACCAAACCCATCCTGGGGGTTAAAGGAACCCAGCCAGGGCAGCGCAGAAATCACAAAACCTCAGCACAAAGGCTTCTTTTGGGATGCAGCAGCTGTTTCTTCCCGGAGCTGCAAATCCATAAAGATCCCCGTGTGCTGATTGCTGCATTGTTTGACACCCGTTCAGCCCCGGGGGTTGGCAATCACCGAGCTCACGGTGCAGGGCAGGTTGATAAAATTGTTGTTGGCCTCCAGCAGTCCCGTGCTGAGCACCTGAATTCTGCTGAAGGTTTTTGTTAACTCTCTTGGCTCTTTCTTCCTCGGGCTCTGGTCATCCTCAGAAGTTATTTCTCCTAGCTGTAGCTTGGAATTTTCATGTTGGAATTTTGATGTTGGAATTTTGTCCTGCTTGCTGGGACAGCCACAGGACTTTGGCAGCCCTTCCCCTTGGAGATCCAGGTCTCTGCCAACTGCCTTCCACTGGTTTTCCCAGGGTTTTGGTAACCAGCGCTGGTTGTACTGGGCAGTTCGAAGCCCCACATGCAGCTGTGCTGTCCTGCCTGGAAATTTGGGAAATTGTGGAGGGAATGGTGTGTCCTGCTTCCTTTCGTGACCTGCCCATCATTCTTGGACTGATGAATGTGTTCCAAGAGCTGCTGGGGTCATCCTTTCGTGCATATTTTCTTAAATTTACGTTGTCTCAAAATTAGTGAGATTTCTCCTGCATTTCTTGAGGAAGTGGATGTTGTGATTGTCTGTCTTTGCTTGGAAAAACCCAAGCTTTGTGTCGTGTTTTCATCTCAGTCAAAGCAGATATTTGCAACCAAGAGCCAGGGTTTGAAACCCTGCTTTGAGCTGGATTTGCTTCATTTACATTTTTACCACACATTTAGTAAATGTATAGATGTGGTATAGAATTATTACGTCAGTGACTGGGTAAGGCAGGAAAAGGTTGTGTTTTGAATGCCTTTACACTTTCCTTCATCCAAGTCAACAAGGTTTTAATGTGAGTTTAACTGACACATTTCCATGGGCGTTGTTCTGCTTGCTGGTGGGATAAAATACATCCCAGCATTTGGGAAAGCACTGTGACAAATAGAAATGATTTCTCATTTAGAAGTGAAAAAATAAACTGAGCTGGAACTTGGTTTCGATGTGATTGAATGTTATTTGGCCAAGCATTGCATTGAAGACTCATTAATTGAGATAGCCCTACCGTTTTGTTAATTGTAACCTCTGAGAGATAAATACAGATAATTAATCACCTCTCAGATTTGGGCCTGACTGTAAGGCAAAGAACCAAAAAAACAGATCTCTCTCAGTACAAACAGGTTTTCTACATCAGCACAGGGAGATTTTGGGAATAGCTATCCAGCTAGCAGGGGCAAAATTCTCATTACACTGAGGACTCTCTGTGCTAAATCTTTAAAAGGCATAAAATAATATCATTGCTTGCAACAGCGGGAGGCTGGACTTGATAACCTGGAAGGTTTTTTAATTCCTGCATTCATAAATTTTAAGATACTGGTGGAAGGTGTCCCTGTCCATGGCAGTGGATGATCTTTAAGATCCCTTCCAACCCAAACCATTCTGGGATTCTGTGATATATGTGAGTATAACTAGATATAAAGTAGGTAAATTGTAATATTATGTGACAGATGCTGTGGTACCATCCTAAGGGACAGAACAGTCGTACTGACAGAGGATGTCAGCTGAAAATCAGCACAATGAGCTGATCTTTTAACCATTTAAGAAAAAAAGTGAAAGAATCAACTCTGATGAGCTATTTCTTTAGGTGGGGTGCTAAAATATTTATGGGGTTACTTCTCAGTATTTTTGTTTTGTTTTATTTATTAATTACCAAATCCTTGTCTCTATTTTTATTTCCCATTTCTGGTTAAGGTGTGGAGACCCAGAGGGATTTTAAACTAAATGAAGACACGGATCAGCCAGGAACCGCTGGTGTGGATGGAGCATCTGAGGCACAGTGTTCAGTTAAAAGGGAGGAAGGATGAGGATGCAAAAAACACACACTCGTTAAAGCTTTGAACTTGACTCCGTCTGGTCCTATAGATGCTGGAAGTCCCCTGACAAGCTGACAGCAGACATGAAGTCGAGCAGGAGAGATTTCTGGCTGGGTGTGAGAAAAAGCCCTTCCCCAGGAGGGCTGCTCTGCCAAAGAGCAGAACGGGGAGCACGGAGAGGTTGTGCCTCCTCTCCATCCCTGCATTTTCCGAGTCCGAGCTGGGTAAATCCTTGAGCACCTGATGTGGCTTCAGCGCTGACCCTGCTTTGAGCAGGAGCGGGGCTGGACCCCTCCCTGCTGCTTTTATGATGCTGTGATTAAGGCAGGTGCAGACACTGACTGAAGAAAAGGTGCAGAGACGAAGATCTCGCCATTTTTGCTGGAGATAATGGGTAATTAGAGAGCTGCTGGAGGCATTGAACAACTGCTGGAAGCTCTTCGGGGCACACACTCGGTGTTAAGGCATGTGACGAGCTCTCAGGAAGACACCGGCCTTCACCAACAGGTGACAAATCTCTGGAGACCAAAATCCTCTTAAACACCTTTGGATTTCAAGTATGAAAATGGTGTTTTAAGGACTTACCCAAGGGGAAAGAAACATATTTTCAGAGCCACACATTGTCTGTTTTGGAACAGAGACATAAGTCCAGGTCCTTTAGGTTTCAATAATTTCCAGCTGATGTCTGGATGTATAAAGGTCACACCCTTGTTCCAGAGTGGGAATTGGGAATTCAGTAGGGAGAAGAACAGCATTTGGTGTAAAACACGGGTGTAAAGATATCCTTTTTCTGGACTAATGGATAGTGAAGGCAGTAGGAGAATTGGAATTTGGATGTGGATTTCTCAGTGTTTGTTTCTGTGCCTGCCTGCCTCTTACCCTCCCCTGAAGTGAGGCAACCCTTCGAGAGGTTTCGGAAAGCTCTTAGGAGTGCATCAAGCTTTAAAAGATATTTATGGTGTTATTCCTTGTCTCCAAGAGGTGAAGTATTTTCAGATCTCTCCCACGTTAGACTTGGGTTACCATTGGCATATTTCTGCTCAGGATTTGACACGGCACTGAACACCTTTAATTTAATTTTTTTTTTTAACTGCGATAATGATGTCCTGATTTTGCAGCAGGTTCATTTCCTTTTCTTCTGTACTTTTAGTAATGATGTTGGCTACTTTTACAGGTCACCTGGATATGATTAAAAACCTGAGCTCACCAGGTGCTTCCTGGGAAGACAGAGATCTGGGGAGGTCACACAGCTTTTCAGGGCTGCCGGTGGAGGACAAGGTCCTGTTGGTGCCTGGTGATTGATGGTGCTGAAATGGAAGCCTTTCATCTCTACATTTTGCAGGGAAGGCAGCGTCGTCCCAAATGTGAGCAGGTTAATTTTTATCCTCATGTTCATCCTGCACTGATACATTCCTGAATCCTTTGGGCAAAGGAGGGCTGCTGCTTAGTGGAACCTCCTTTGCCCAAAAGAATGATGGCAATGGCATGGCTTCAGAAAAGTGGAGAATTGTATAATTCCGACTGAAGAATAAAGCAGGGGATAAAGCCCTGCTAATATCACAGCAGTGACTGGAATAACCTCTAAGTCTTTGGGGCAGTGAAGCTTCCATTGTAGAGATTTTGTAATTAGACCTCCTCTCTTCAGCTTTCCTTCATAGGGAACAGGGTGTCAGAAAATTAGGAGTTGATGCAGGATGTAACAGGGAGACTTCCTTGCTTATATAT
>VZTI01000220.1:872526-948944 GCA_013397865.1 Struthidea cinerea
GAAAAGCCTTTCCCTGGCGGGACGCTTTCTCTAGGAAGGCCGCAGCACAGCGGGTTCTTCACCCCCGGCTCCCTGAGAGTGACACCCTCACCCGTGGAATTGTTTGTGAAGACATCAGCACACATCTTTCCTCTCAACCCCTCCTCTGCTTATTTCTCCATTTACAAGCCCTAGTTATTACTAACTCAACCCTTTTTAACCAGCTGGGACATTGGGAACAGCCCCTCCTGACTGTTCCACGGCTGCTCCCTGCAGCAGGGGTGGCAAGGAAATGCAGAGATTAAAGCAGACACTGCAGTTCACAAGAGCCCATCAATCCCTAGAACTCCTCGGCCGTGGCTGCTGATGGCCGAGAGCTCCCATGCTTTTCTTCCAGCTGAGAAGTCCAAATCTCTGGGGCTTTAGAGGCCTTGACCTGAGTGTTACGGCTCCACCCCAGGACAGCAGCGTCTGTGCTAACTGGGCTGCCTGTTCAAGGGAGCCCAAACGACCTCAAGTAACTTCTGGATCAATTAAAAACTACTCCAAATGACCTCAAGTAACCCCTGGATCAACTGAAAAAGTCTCCAACGACCTCAAGTAACCCCTGTGACCTCAAGTAACCCCAAATGACCTCAAGTAACCCCTGGATCAATTAAAAAATACTCCAATGACCTCAAGTAACCCCCAGTGACCTCAAATAACCCCCACCAGGGACTCAATGACCTCAAGTAACCCCTGGATCAATGAAAAAAGTCTCCAATGACCTCAAGTAACCCCTGTGACCTCAAGTAACCCTGGTCAGGGCCTCGAATGACCTTAAGTAACCTCAAATGACCTCAAGTAACCCCAGGATCAATTAAAAAACACCCCCAATGACCTCAAGTAACCCCAAATGACCTCAAGTAACCCCTACCAGGACTCCAATGACCTCAAGTAACCCCTACCAGGGCCTCAAATGACCTCAAGTAACCCCTGGATCAATTAAAAAAATATTCCAGTGACCTCAAGTAACCCCTGCGATGTCAAGTAACTCTGGTCAGGGCCTCAAATGACCTCAAGTAACCCCTACCAGGGACTCAATGACCTCAAGTAACCCCCAATGACCTCAAGTAACCCCCACCAGGGCCTCAATGACCTCAAATAACCCCAAATGACCTCAAGTAACCCCCACCAGGGACTCCAGTGACCTCAAGTAAACCTAAATGAGCTCAAGCAGCCCCTGAGGTTCTCAGGGGGGGAGCGGCCTGCAGCACCCCAGAGCAGCCCCCCCATCACCAGGCTGGCAGGGGCAGGGATGCCAAGCAGAGTCCCCCACAGGTTCCTTCCCAGCCCGGCCCCTCCATCCATCTCCTTCTGGAGGAGCTGGTTCCTCAGCAGCAGGATCTGAGCAAGCCAGAGACCTCCCCTGGCTCACGGCCGCCCTGCAAGCTTGCCACACACAGTCAGTGCAGGGCCTTAAAGTGGGTTAAAAGAGCCCAAAAGCCATGAACCCTGTTGCACGAAGTATAAAACAGCTCAGGGGACACGAGGCAGCTGACTGCCCACGTCTCCTTCTTCCTGGCCTCTCCCAGCCCTGTGCAGTGTGCTTGAAGGGAATGGGCTGATGCCTTGAGAGGCCACCTAAAACCTAGAGACTAGACAGCAGTAAGGGAATAAAGTAGATATTTATTTGAAATGCCTTCAAAGGTACCCCTGGGGAGCCAGAGGCCGCTGCCAGGATGGACCCTGGGATGGACGGCAGGGCACGAGTTCTTCACACCTTTATAGGCTTGGTTTATTTGCGTATCAGGGTTGATTCTCCAATTAAAGCTTCAGTTAATGATGTAGTTTCCCCAAGCTCACCACCCCCGCACATTTTGGGCCTAGGACGGTCTGGGTATCGTTGGAGAGCAGGTCTGGAGAGGTTTTGTTGTGTCTGCCTGGCAAGGCTTTGTTGTGTCTGCCTAGCAAGGCTTTGTTGTGTCTGCCCAGCAGAAGAGAGCAGAAATTAACACGCTACAAGGAACCCCAGAGTTACACACCAGGCAGTGCAGGGTTTGAAAAGTATGAAAGTTAAAACCTAAGGCCTCAGGGCAAAGGCGGCTGTGAAGGTAAGGCCCACAGTGGGAATTTGCATCCCCACACACACACCTGCACCAATAGTGGTTGAATAAAACGCACCTGCTCATCTTTCCCACTTATCAAAAGAACATCTGAACAGCTGTTCCCACTTTGGCATCAAATTCAAACCAGACAGAGAAGTTCCCGTGTCCACCAGGAAGCACTTCTGGGTCCAGCAAGGGCTCCAGTGTGGTGAGCCCCGGTACAGCAGCAGACCCTGACACCCTCAACAACCCATTTCTGGTGTCCTTTTTTACAAACAGCACATTGATTCCTCCCCAGTCGCTGTCCTGGTGGCCGCTCCCTTCCTTTTGCACCTGGGGCTCCCTGCACTATTTCCCCTCGGAGCTTGTAAAAACTGTGCCTTTTTCCTTGCCTGTACCTTCACCTTTTCCTCATCCCTTCTTTTATATCTTTTATACACCTGAGATGCCTTTCCAGCTCCTGCGAGGAATCGGCCACCTCCCGATTGTCTTGCTACCGTGAGGTTTGTACTGTCGGTATGTCCACAGCCTCAGGACGTGGGACAGGCACATTCTGCAGGAAAGGCACCCAAGTTCTTTGGTATCTGACGAGCTGAGCTCTCTTCACCATGAATAAAACTCGCCAAATTAATTTTATATCCGTATTTAAGGCATTCTGACACTCTGGTGACTATATGGTCCCTCAGAGTAGAGATTGTTACGACTTTGAGTTCCACTCTGGCTGTGTCACGGACTTCCATAGAAGAGTTGGGCCCTCTTTTTTGGGGTGAAGTGCTTGGAGCTGTACCCGTTCCACTGGAGTCAGAGGGTGAAAATGCTGATTTGGATGAGTCTCAAATTGAGCCCTCAAGGAGACCTTACCCCCCCACAAAATAATTGAAAGCATCTGTGATTAGAATTTGCTGCTGGGACAAGCACTGGCTTTGCAATTGTAGTTTTTGGGGAATCGTCACCATTGGCTGAAGTGGTGAAATGAGGAGTGAATAAAGTTAAGTTAAAATTCCAGCAGTAACCAGACCTCCTGTTGGAAAAACCAGGCTTTGTTACAGCCACGGGAAACCTCAGTAATGGGGGGAATGTAAAAGTCAGTGCTGAGGTGGTGCTCAGGTGCTACCTCACAGAATGAAGACAATCTCAGGGTTTTTCAACAGCAGACAAAAGTCAAAGCTGCAGGAGAAGAGAAATCCGAACTGGGAACATCCTGACAGTGTAATTCATCTATTCCAACCAGTCCATTTAACTATCTTTCCTGTTATTTATGGTGGCGCTCCTGGAGATTTATAGTGTTCGTCTGAGATTGCAAAGCTTCGTCACAGAAACCAGACATGAAAGAGGGGAAGAAAAAAAGAGAAAAAAAAAAGAGATTCCCTGGAGAGGTTTTTATAAAATCTTCCTCTGTAAACACCGTTAGGTTTGGGATTGGCCTGAATGGCTGAAAAAAATTAAAATGGTCTGGCAGGAGAATTGCGCCCCAGCAAAATTTGTGCTGCTCTAGTCTGGGCTTGAAAGCTGACACTGGGAGTTATTCAAGTAGTAAGTCTGGAATTTGGCTTTAGACTCTGGCCTGGCACAGCAATTGAGCTGTGCCCACCGTGTGCTTGAGGGAGCTGCGGCTCTCCTTGCCTGTAGAAATCCCAAGTGAGCCCTCTGAGCCAGGCACGGTGCTGCCATGGGAATGAATGGCTGGAGTCCTGGAAAAACAAAGAGAATGCTCAGAAGACAAGTCTGGCTGGAATAAGGAAGTGAAAAGAAACTCATTCATCCAGAGGATTTAGATAAAATTGGCTGAGGAAGCCACAAGTCTGTCAAAAAGACACGAGAGCACAAAGGGGATGTGACAAAACCAAGGAAGGAACGGCAGGAAAACAAGCCAGAAGTGATGAAGAGGGAATATGTGAAGAGAGGATGTGGAAGGGCCAAGGTTGAACAGAGTTTCTTGAAGGGAACTGAATAGGAAATGTGCCTATTTTAGGGGCAGGCAGTGCTCTGGGGGTAGTGCTAAAACAGAGACCCCTGAGCCTGGCCACGGTCTGTGCTCCTCCTTGGGTTGTGGGGAAGGACAGCCCTGCTCGACACTGGAAATTCCAGCTCCAGAGGGATAAAAACATAGACATCATATTAAAGTAATTGTCCCATAGTTTGTTATGTCTTATTGAATCCTTGGGAATGTTGGAATTATATAAAATCTCCCAGCGGCGTTAAATCCACACAATTTTCTGTCTTCAGAGCTGTTATTTTGGTTTAATTTAGGTTAGTAATTAAAGGTAATAGCTTGAAGGTAACTGGAAAGGAAGGGATAGTCCAAAATGTGTCCAAACCACATTTTCAGGCAAAAAAATGTCTACAAACTGAATGTATTCATTGAACGAACATATTTTTCGTCCATTCCTAACACACTCCAAAATTATGCTCATGATAAACAAGGAGTTCGATTAATTTTCGCAGCTGTCCCTGACCTATATTTTAACACAAATATGTATGCCTCGTGCAGACTGCCTAAAAATTCTCCCAAACCACCTACTTGCTGCAGTTTCCGTGTTACTGGGCTTTACTCACTGCTTTACTGAGTGCTAAATTCAAATTAATGGGTCCTGTACCAGTGCAGTGGCTCTGCTTTGCATCCTTGTGTGGGCTGGACGGAGCAACAGGGGTATTAAAGCACTTTGGTTCTCCATGCTTTGTTAAAACCTGACTTGATAGTTTAATTCCAGGCAGCAGCACCTTGGATTAGAGGGGTGGAGGATGGAGATTCCACCTTTCAAAGAGGATTTAGGGTGATTTTTCCACTCCCTGCTCCTGGGGCTGCAGGAGGAGGAACCCAGACCTGCAGCTGCAGCAGCCAGTGGGAGACACGGTTTGCTGGGGTGAATTTATGGTGAAAAGGGATAATCTTTCCTCTTTGCCTTTCAGTATTATAAAAGACTGGAAGTTTTCACAGGCAGATATAAACAATCTCTATACAGAGGTTTTCTGGCTCTGGGTTTATTTTTTAAATGTGTTTCCTTCTCCATTTGTTGTGATTTTTGCTTGTTTGGAGCTCGGTCAATTTGCTGGAAGCCAAGAAGGAAAAACTAAGAGAAAAGCTGCTATTTCCCATCTTGGAGATGATGCCTCAGGTAACTTTAATTTTTCCTATCAAGAAAGTGAAAATATGAATATTTGGCCCCAAATGCTGTAACTTGCCTGTTTCACCTCTATTATTCAGATTTCTGGGTCCTTGGCACTTTAAATTTTGGAGCTCAGCCTCCTCTTCAGCATCTCCTCCTGTATTTAAGTGCATCCATGGGATTTACAGACACTGTTTTCTTAGAACAAAACCAGAACCCTGTTGCACGCGGAGTTAGATGTAAAGCAAGAAATTCAAATAAACAAACACACTTTTTGGCATTCCCCTGAGGATATCACAAACTGTCTTTAAGCTGCTGGAAATTAAATGCTGGTTTTTTTTTTTTTCCTTCTCTACTGCTTCCTTCTCTTCTTCAAGATCTCTTTTGCTTTCATGACTGTCCCTTTAGCAAACAAAAAATTAGCATTTCTTACCCAACCTTGTCATTACTCATCTTTAAGTTTTCCGAGGAGATGCTTCTTTACTTCAAATCATGAGCTGCTTTTGCAGCAAATTTAGCTTCAGCTCTAGAAGTTAAAAATATGTTCAGGTTGTTAAGGCATCTAAAATTCTTACAGAAAATTAGGCTAAAATAATGAATCTTTGTAAAAATATATATGGATATAGTTTAGCTTTTGGTTTTTGGAATTAAATAGTAATTTACAGTTTTAACAGTAAAATAATCTGGTATATTTGCTAAATAAAAGCAAATGATACATGATAAATATGTAAATGATCTGAGGTATTTTCAGATCTGTTCCTGAAAGTGATGGTTTGGGGGTTTAAGAAGTAGTTTTAGGTGTCTTTATATCAATTAACACCAAGATTGCCAAGTCAAGCACTGAGAAATGCAAAATTCAAGTTGCTTAAAAAAAAAAAAAAAATTAGAAAAAACGCAGTCCTTTCCTCCAAACCCAGCATAATCGAATCCATGGCACAGCCAGGCACTTAGTGCCTCCCCACAGGGCCATTCGCACATCAGTAATGTAGAAAAGAAGGAGCACTGTGCGCACATGGCTTCTCCTCACTGCAGTGCAAGGGGTCTGCAGGTGATGGATGCGCTGCTCTCGCGGGCTTGCCGAACGCCGCAGGGCAGAGAAGCGGGAGCCTTTAAAATGTGCTGGCCTTGGCACCGTGGCTAAACCAGACCTTCCAGCGCCGGCACTGAAACCCTTACAGTGCCCTGCGTGGTGCCCAAAGCCGACCTGTTCCGCAGTCCCCGGAGTTCCCCGGAATTCATCAGCTCTGCCTGGCTGCTGCGGAGCTGCTCCATCCTCTTCCTGCGCTCAGCCAGCTCAGCTTCCAGCACAGCTCGTGGCTTTTCCCCCTCCAACGAGGCTGCTTTTATGCAGCAAAGGTCCCCAGTTTTCCAGTTCTGTTCAATAGAAGGAAAATCTCCTGGAAGTACCTGCAGCTGTTCCCATCAGTGCCGTGCCGAGGAAAGGCACATGCAAAAGGCAATCTGTTGGACAGAACTTTTAATTTTTGCTCTGGGTTCTTGCAGCAGCGTGAACACACAGGCAGAAAGATGCCCTTATCCCTTCCATTCCTTCTTTAAGGGAAGAATTTTTCCCAATATCCAGTCTGAACATCCTCTGATGCAACCTGAGGTCATTTCCTCTCCTCCTGTTCCTTGTTCCTTGTGAGCTCCTGTCAGGGAGTTGTGCAGAGCCACAAGGTCCCCCCTGAGCCTCCTTTTCTCCAGGCTGAGCCCCTTTCCCAGCTCCCTCAGCCGCTCCTGGGGCTCCAGACCCTTCCCCAAATGTTCATAAGTACATTAAAAGCTAAAACTTTAAATATGTAAGAATTAAGGCACATAGTAAAGCGTAAAAATGCATTGCTTACCTCTACAGATACACGTGGTCTTGCACACTGCTTAAAAAATAAAAGAGGGTAATGGAAAACCAAAGTATTTTTTGTCATCATGATGATGATGCTGGATATTAAATTCCTGAATGAACTGAATTCCAAGAGTTCTAAATGTTCACTATGCTCCAGGTTTTTAATTTCTCTTGTAAGTGTTGTGTGAAAAGGGCAGCTGCCTGTAATTTATGGGGCATGTTTGTGTGTGGTCTCGTTATGTGGGAGGATGGTCCCTGTGCAGAATGAGTTTCAGCATTACCGAGTTTAGAAAATTATGTTTTGCAGAGTGCTTGTAAGATAAAGAATTAATTTGTTTACTGTTACATGGTAATTTATAGTTAAATTGGAAACTGCTGTTATTTGATTGGAAGTTAATAACAGAGAATATTGCATACTCAAATGATCAGAAGAAACCAGAATTGAAACAAAGGAAAAAGCTCTGTATCTCTTTCTTCTCTGAGCTTTTGAAAAGGCTTTTAAAATAATCCATGAAATTAAAAGAAGATAAATCTCGCTACCCTGGTGATTGCTAGCTTTTACAAACAATCTAGGAAAACTAAACCCAAGGAACTTGGTGGGCAGAAAGATGGTATATACGCAATTTTCTTTTTGTTTACTGCCTATTTATTCATTTTCTTTGGTGTTTTGTACTTACTGTTCTATTGATCAGCACAAAGGCAGCGTTGCTTTAGGGAGAGCACACTCTGTTCCTGCCTTCCCCCTGGAAAGGGAGCCTGGCTGTACCAGCATTCCAGGGGTGGGAGGCTGGAATATGGGTGTGGGAGAAGACAGAAAGGAAGATTCAGCATAAAAAACCTCTCCCACCAAAGTAAATTGAGAACCATAAAATACTGAGGATTTAAAGGTTGGTGTAACCTTAATTATTAAGGTGATTTAGAAGTCAAAGATTGCTCAGCAGGGAGGTGGAGGGATTTATTAGGACGGGACTTGTGCTTGTGCAAGGAGCACACCTTGGATTTCACATCCTGGTGTATCCCCCAGCAATTTATTTGCTTACACTGCCCTTACAGATGTAACACCATTCACCTGCTTTCCACCATGGAATTTTCCATGCCATCTGCATCTCTAATCATGAAGGCACTAATTAGGTGTGAAAACACCTCACAGCCAGCTACTGCTGCTACAATTCCTCGAAACGAAAGAAGGATTTGATGGATCATTTGGAATCATCTCTTGCTGCCCTGAGACGTTTGTTGTCCCATCCCACCCCCCAAGGTGCTTTTCTGCCTGTAAAATTTTGCATCTGATTATATATATATATATATATATATATATAAAAATAAATATATAAAATTTGCCAATTGCTGACTGGGAGGATTCCACATTTTATGGCTGTCACACACATTGCACCTGCGTTTTGCTATGAAAAAAATCAGCCTTAACTCTTCAGCAAGAACCTTTTTTGGTGTCAAGTAATTGTACTCGTTTTTACAGGAATGCCGAGTGTTGTAACCTTTGTTTCAGAGAGAGAATCAGGATTTTTTTTCCCCCAAACATTTAGAAATCTCAAAGTTTTAGTGGGAATAGTTAAGAAATTTGACACATGGTGTTGGTGAGGTGGCTGCTTGAAGTGACAGGGACACAGCTGGGTGCCCTGTAAGGATATTTCTATTTTCTATACTTTTAAGCCTGCCTAGGTTGGTCATATTTTAGTTTATACACGTGCAAAGTCTTACCTAAGCTGCTGCTGTTAAATTCAGAACTCCTGATGCTGATAACAGACACTTTTTAGTCATTTAATGTCACCTTCTTCTTTCTCTACTCACGGTTTCACCTTATGGTTTTCAGCAGTTTGCAGAAGAATTCTGATGAAATGGGAGCATTCAAACAAGCAAGCTGAGATCATGTGGCTGCTCCAAATGGAGGTGCTCCCCTACTTTACATACAAAAAAGATAGCGTTTTAAGTACAAAAATATGTAAAGCGCACAAAAAGCATTATTTTAGTTGCCCCAGCATTGCTGAGCCCGGCATGTTTGCATCCCTCTGTTGTGATTCTCCACACATAAAGCCCTGCTGTTGCTGTTGGAGGTGCTTTAAGAACTGAAACACATTTGTGAAGCTTTTCCTTTGCTATTCAACCAAGCTAAGCTGGGGTTGATTTTGTTTTGCTCAGTTCATCAATAAACATGAGGGCTGTGCTGCTACGAGGGGGAATAACTGGGGAAATGAAATACAGTTACACTTCCTGAAGCGAGGTGCAAGTTTCTATCAATGCTTTTATTTTTGCTTAAGGAAACAAAAACCACAAGCAATGAGGAAACCATCCTATCAAAGGTGATAGTCCCTTCTCTGTTTCAACTAAATTGTTGTTTTTACAGGTGAAACAACTGTGTGCAGCAGTGCTACTGAGAAGGCACAGAAGAGATCAGGTGTAATCACATAGCAGAGATGAACTTTTTTTTTCTTTTTTTTTTTTTTGGATAATCCAAGTCTATGTATTAAAATACACACTTTGATTTGGGAATTAAGAAACCCAGAGCAACGCTGTAGAAGTTAAATACAAAACAGTAGTAAATATGCAAAATACAGGTGATAAGCAGAGCGGAGAGGCAAAAGGAAATATAAAATATAAAAGTTGATCCTTAAAATGTAATTCTTTGTCATTCTTGGCTTCCCCCCAGCCCTGGGTGTATGTACTGCCAGTCTAATCAGGACAACAATGAGAAGGTTGAATTTAATTACCAAAGCCTCAAAAAGGAGATGGCACAGGGAGGCCTGATATCTGCATTAATATGTACTAACCAGGTTGTGTTTGAGGAAAATGAGGTTCAAAACAATACAGTTCTGTGATATACAGTACTTCTTCAGTGAGAGGACTTCTCCCAGGTGGATACATTCTCTTCCAGCGCAGAGATTTCTGGAAGGTTTCGAACAGTAACATGAAAACTTGAGATTACAGTACAGCTGCAAACACAGAGTGATCCTTTGGTTAAATACACTTGTGTGCAGATATCGGGCATTTCACCGAGTTCCAGGAGAGATTTTGGTTTTTTACCCTGCCATATTTATTCCAAAGTTGGTTATGAACCATTGAGATTGAGCTGTTTGCACATTTGATTGATCTGTATCAGCACTCCTTAAAGAATAGATCAAAACTAAGAAATCTACCTAGGACCAATAGAGCAGAGTTGTTCAAGTTCAGTGAAATATTACAAAAAAAAGGCTTCCTTTTAAGGAAAACTCAGCTGTGGTAAAAATATCTACTACAGTGCACTGCACTGTAATAAATATTCAACATAAATTAATAATTTACAAGTACCTGAGCAAGTATACAGAGCACCATAGCACAGCACAGCACCAAAGGCAGTAGCTCAGAATTCTTAAAAATAATGCTGTTTTAAACATTAAAAATTCTAAGTATTGTCATAGAAATGAACTCCAGCTGGAGTTGAAAGATAGTGCAAACTTCTGTCTTCACTTTGTAAAATAAAGGTGTCAGGTTTTTCCACTCATTTCACATCCGTAGTGTTGCTGCACCTGGATACCTGTGGTGGATGCTTGGGAGCAGGTCTGTTGGGAAGAAAGAAAACAGCAAATAGTTATTTGATCTCTCCATTTCTTTGGCTGCTCATCAGTTTTGTACCTGATCAAAAATGTTAATAATGTTGCAGAATTCCAGGTGTTTTCCAAAAGTTGTAGGAGTCAGCTTGAAATGTTGTTGCTTTCAGAATACCTGACTAGAATGGACAGCCAAGAGTTTAATCAAAGTTTCTTCTGGCAGTGTTTTTGCTAGAAATATTAGGAGAATATATTGATTCTATTTTTAATGCTCCTGAGCATTTAAGTGCTTTACTGGTGGAATTCTTGTAGCTTAAAACACCACTTTTGTCTTCCTTGGAGCTCACTTTATTCACAGGAAACTGAGGGATATTGGGTAAGAAAACATTATTGACTTAACCCATTAACACTGGGTGTAGTTACTCCACTTCCTGATTGTTTTTTTTTCCAAAAACACACATTATATTTTTTAAATGTACAATTTCTATGCTTTTTGAATCTTCTGGATATAGTTTTCAGATGAGGCAAATTGATTGATGTTCCCTTGGGAAATGCGTGATCAGGAAATTGCTTTTATCGGTGGCTGATTTTAACAGCATTCTGTTCTCAGCCTAATTCTGGGAGGGTTCTGAGGAGAAAATGTATTATTTATTGGTTAATTTTTGCAAACATGCAGCCAGGTGCTTACAGTCAAACCTTCACAGGTATTATAAATTCTCACATTCTGTGGAAGTCAGAGCAACCGTGCTGGTGCACTCCCCGCGAGAAGCGACGCGATGAGCAAAATTAGAGATGGAAATTACATTGGAAGTGGTTGCTGCAGCAGCTCCTTGAGCCATTTTAGCCACGCTGCTGCTGAAGGGCTGTAAAAGCAGGTGCTGGGATGAGCACTGACCTGGCAGGGGTGACGTGGGGCAGAGCCTTGGGGTGTCCGGGCGCGGCGGGGCCCTGGCGCGCTCGGCCCAGGGGGTCTGCGGGGAGAGGCTTCCGAGGGGGGCTGGGCTTGGGGGGCTCCTGCAGGAAACACAGGCTCCTGTTAGTTCCCAGAATGGACACTGAGCCCTTCATGCAGCCACAACAGAGATAAATTCATAGAATCATGGAATTACAGACTGGGTTGGGTGGGCAGGGACCTCAAAGCCCATCCAGGGCCACCCCCTGCCGTGGGCAGGGACACCTTCCACTGTGCCAGGGTCTCACCCCTCTCACATTTCTTCCCAATACCTAATTGAAACCTAAACTGAAGATATTTTTTAATCAGTTATGACCAGATAAGTTTAAATGAGTAAAAAACAACTTATTTTTAATAAGCTGGCGCTTATATTTTAAAACAAAGATTTAATACTGTATTTTCACGATTTTATGTCTTTTTACTCGAGAAATACAGGGTGCATCTCTACTGGACTCAGTGCTTAATTGGTGGTAAATGAAAACAGCAAAGATTGAATACATAACTTTGTAGAAGTAGTTCTAGAGAAAGGTGGGAATGCTCAACACTACTTTAAAATGGAAATTCAGATGACCAGAAAAGCAAACTGCCCCAGTCTGGTTTGGATTGGGAGCATCTGTGGGGTCTTTTTCAAAGACGCTGCTGTGCTTTCATTCTGGGGAATTAAAGGCTTCATTAATAAAGAACAGAAGTCATCTGCTGTCAGGCTGGGCCATGGCTGCTCTGTGTGGTCCCTGCAGCCCCACAGGCAGGGGAATGTGGCTGTTTGTGGTCCTCATTATGGAGAGCTGGGACACATTAAGTGGCTTGCTCAGGGCATACAAAAACTCTCCAGTTTATCCCCAAACTGACTTCAGGCCATTCTCCTATTGGGGCTGCATAGCCATGCTTTTCCCAAGGAATTTTATTCCTTATTTTTCATTTGCCGTAAGTATCGTTAGTAAAGTTAAAGGAAACAAGAAGACTTTACGAGCATAATCTGATTAAAGATCCCTTGAAAGATGTGATCCAAACAAGCAATCAGAGCACAAATTGCTCCTGAATAAAGTCCAACTTTTCATTATGTTTTGAGCATCCCTTTGTTTTTTCACTTTTCATGGCAAATATTTGCTCTTTCAAGAAGGAAATGCAGATTGATTATCCACAGGCATTTTGATCGGGAAGAAAATACGTGAGCTTAAGTAAATCTCACATATAATAAGTTCAAATTTGCTACAAACTACATTTTAAAGCTGCATATAATGTCCACCCTCTCTTTAATTCTCTTCATAACAAGTACTGGCATTGATGGGTACACGGTCCCAACACCTGATTTATTTATTCATTCATTTCCCAGTCAAAATGTCCTCGAGTTAAAATATCCTTAAGGAGGAAGCAGCCAAGAGTCTTGACAGAAAGTGTAATGTGGCAAGTTGGCAGGAAAGGGTAAATGAAAGAAAAAAATTAAAAAGGGAGGGAATTCTGATCAAGATGGAAATGGAGAATAAGTGGTGGCTGAGATGAAGCAAAATGGAGCAGCACTTGACAGAAAGGAGATGCCACCAGGAACACACACGTTCTGAGGAGCAGAGGAAGAGCTCTTTGAAGAAATAAATCCCATCCCCAGGACTGATTACAGGAGGGGCTTCTCTATTCTTTCTGTGCCACAGGAGAATCCAAACTTTGTGTGCTAACATGTGTGGGGCCTTGCAGAGCCTTTGATGTGTTGGGAATCTGCAGCACAGGTCACGGTACCACCAGAGCTCTGCTTCCTCTCCCTCCCTTCTGCAGTTCTTCCCCTACAAATCTTCAGCCCTTCAACACAAAGGGTTCATGGATGGATTTCTTTGTCCAGTTTTATATCCACAACCTGGCATTTAATGCATTCAGGCTCTGCTTGGGGAAGTGTTTCAAATGTTGGAATGAAAAGCATAATTCTCATACTGAGCAGCTCCAAAGACAGCAGGTGCGTGAAATTCCAGGTTTTTTCCACTGATTTTTAAAGAGGCAACTGAAAACCCTCTGTGTCTACAGCCAGGCTGAGGTGTCACTGGGGAGGTATTCCCAGGATAACTGTGGCAAAAGGAGCAGGAGCTGAGCTGAGCTCCGTTTTACTGAGGAAAAAGTGAAACCACAAAGTTCTATTTCCTGACATTAGGATCAGCTGGAAAATATGAGACATATTTTGGTAATAAGAGGAGAGAGTGTCAAAGGCTTCAATTGAATGTTAAAGGTAACAAAACCAAGGGGAAGAGATCAAATCCAAATGCCTGAACTGAACCCGTGTTTAGGATAAACCTGCCCTGTTTCCTTGAGTCACATGGGGCTCTGCTGATTTATATTGACTGTGAGTCTGGCCCATAAATAAAATCTGTTTGCCTTGCAAGAGCATCTGAAGGAAGCAAAAGCTGTTTTTCACTCAAAAGATAATGAAATATTAAACTTGGCAACAGCTAATTCGCTGAGGATTTTCTGTTCGGTGATTGGTTGGGTTTTTCTGTGTTGTCTTTGTTTTCTAACTACTTTACTTACAAGTGAAAGCAAGTTTTATAGTGAATGCTCCTCCTCAGCACCATCCTGCAGCACTGAGCATCTGGGTGACATCCTGAATGTGCAATGATTTTTAAGGTCCTTCCTCTTGCTGAGCTGCTGGATGTGCTTCCAAGAAAGAGCTGAAGCAATACATGAAGTAGTATCTATATTTATTATCCAGAACTATTCTTCAGCTAATTTACTTCTTCCAAGCTTGGAGGGAAACATTTTTAACTTTAGAATGAAAGGTTTTCTCCCCGTACAGTGCTTTTTGTGCCCCTCTGATATAAAAAGTAGCTGTTTCTGACAATATTGAGGTTATGATATTATTTTGAAAGAATCCATTCTTGCTCGTCCTCTAGGCTTCCTGGAGCTGATGCCCTGTTTGTCCTACTCGTGTTCCATGCAGAGACTGAAAATGGTGATATTTCACTTGATGAAGGAACAGTCACAATTAATTTGAGCTGCCAAGCTGGAAAGCTTTCTGGCAGTTTCAGATCTTTGCTAATGTTAGTACTGCAGATCTGGTGTTCCACCTGGCACTTTGGGTGGGATTTGAAGCACAAGGATTTAGGAACGTGAGCTGTAGGGGAGCACTGGGCCGCTGTGACGGGCAGTGAGGCAGGTGCAGCCTCAGAGTGAGAAATGGTTTTACTTTTCCTTGGAAAGCCTTTTCTCAGTCCATATTCTGCTTAAGAAACAGAAAAGCACTTGCACTTAAAACCTTCCCTTTGACCACTGTGAATTGTGCAGAACGTTAGAGAATGCAAGAAAATGAACAATGAAACCGTCGGAGCTAAAGACAAGCCACAGGAATCAGTACTGCTTCAGATTCCCTACAAAACTTATTTTAGAAAGAATCAGCTTTTCTTGCTCCCCTGGAAAGCAAAATGACTGGCAAGATGGAAAAGGGAAGATGAAAAATCAAATAATAAACTGGCTGCACTTGTAAAATTTGGTCTAACCTGAATGATACAATGTTCAGACTTAAAAAAAATTAAATCTAGTTACGCTTTATTTGCTGCCACAATGGGCAGGGACACCTTCCACTATCCCAGGTTGCTCCAAGCATCCAGCCTGGCCTTGGACACTTCCAGGGATGGGGCAGCCACAGCTTCTCTGGGCACCCTGACAACCTCTCTGGGCAGCCTCTCTCATCCCCGTTTGTTTCTGATATTTTTCCAATCCCTTTTCAAAGCCCTGCATTCCAGCACTGTCTCAGAGCCATATCCTCCTATCCATCACCAGGAAAGGGTCTCAGAGCAGCTCTCAGGGCTCCTGCAGGTGAGAGCCTTGTGTTGACAAGATCCACTTCATTTTAACCTTGTAGCATACCCAGAACAGCACCACATCTGCAGAGCAGGAATCGCTGCGTGCCTGGGTGCTTTGCTTGGAAACAGTCACTCCACAAATGCCACCAAAAGAGAGCAGCCAGTGACAAGGCACTATTTCATACAGACAACTGCACAGGCAGCTTCATCAACCCTGTCTAACACCCTGAGATGCATCTTTTCAAAAACAAAAACAAAAACAAAAACAAAAAAAATATTTACCATTTCTATTTAAACATTACAATGAGAGCTGTGTCTACACGAAATAGTGTTTTTGAGATCTGTGCCCTGGAAAAACAGACTGTGGTGAGTGCAGCCCTTGGCAGGGCACAAGCACATCAAGCTAAGAAACCTTTTGCTCTTGCACATCACATCTGCAACGTGATTCCCTAAACTCTCTCTCTGTGTTTGGCACCTCACTAACAAACCGTGCAGTTTCCCCTCTGGTTGGGCAGCTGGAGAGATGAGCCTGTGTTTGCCTCTAACTTGTTTGTTCTGCTGCCCTTTGAGTGCTGAAGGCAGAGTTCAGGATCCTAAATTTTAGGGTCACAGCCCCACTTGCCACAAAGCAATTTTTCTACAGCGCAGTTCTAAACTCACACAGAGTAAAAAGGAAACACTGTGGGAAAAGGGCAACATGAAAGATGAGAAAACACTTCATTTCTCCAGACACTCACAGAGTAAATATTAAATAGAAGTAAATCAATGGTTACCTGGGAGAATCTCAGTGAAGGATTAGCTGGCAGGGGTCTCTCAGGCCCAGCTTGGTGGCCTGGCAGCTGGGGAAGGGGTGGCAGCACTCGCTGGGGTGTCTTTAGTGGTGGCACCTTGTGTGTCTTCACAGGGTCGCTGATGTCGATGATTTGATACGGCAGCGGCCGCCTCGGGCCATCTCTCTGGGAAAAAACATCCAACCAAAGTGATAAATTTCAAGAGCTGGCACAGAATCACAGTTGGAAGGTTGGAAGGAACCTTTAAGAGCACTTTGTTCTAACCCCCTGCCATGGCTACCCATGGCACTTCCCACTAGACCAGGTTGCTCCAAGCCCCACGAAACCTGGCCTACTGCTACTTTAAAATCCACGTCAGTCCCTTGCTTTTCTCTCTTAGAGATCAAACTATTTCTTTTCTGCACTGGACATCTCCACCTGTCTTAAACTGGGAAGCCAGAAATGTATTTTGAAGCCTACATCCTCTCCCATTTTCCTTACTGTTAATCCTACATGATATTAAGTTCATGTAATTATTGTATTATAATTAATCACTTAATGGAGATCCAAAATACATGCCATGGTTTTTTGGTTTTGCCCCGCTCTTTTTTAAAAACTCTTTAGGGACTCACTTTTTGTGTGGTTGTATTTTGTGGCTTCGTGATGAGGTTTTTACTAATGGAGGTGGTACGAACACGATTTGGCTCAGATGAACTGGAAGGTCTTGCTGGACTCACAGACCTGCAACACAAACGTGTAATTGTTGAACACAACGTCCTGCTTTAGAACATTTTCTTCAACAGGAGCCTCTTTTCAGAGTGGGATTTGCAAGGCCTTTCTGCCTGGTTATAGTAAACAAGAAAGTAAAAATTGTCTAGCACTCCTGCAAGAATAAAAATAAATATTGATTTTTTAGAAACCAGCAGTCTGTTAAATTAGCTTCTGCAATCTGTGGAAATGCAGCTTTGTAACACCCAGAAGAGTATTCTAATGAATCTAACATTTAAACAGTAATGACCTCAAAAAGGAAAGTTTCAGCTCACTCTACTGAGTTTAGATAAAAGGCCACGCAATGTAATGAAACTATTTCAGGCAAATGAAAATAAAGGCAATACTTCCATCGCTGCTTAATTTTTCATCCCAAAAGGAAAGAGGGATATATTCAAACCAATACCTGCATTATTTACTGCCTATCAATGAAATTAAACTAACCCAGGGAAATCACTGTTGTTAATATCTGGTGAATATTTTTGTCAAGTCTGGCTCTTTCTAACACATTCACTGTGATAGGAATTGCTGTGTTTACTGCTTCCTTTCCTTAATATTTATTGGAATATAATTAGGGAAAACGTTCATACCTTAATTTCTCTATTGTTGTCTTCTTGCTTGTAAACAACCACCTCATGAAAGTCTTCCTTTTGAGGTACATGATTGATCCAGCAAAGATCAGGCACAGGATGGTTATCAACACTCCTATGGTCAAACTCTTATTGTCTGCAACAAAACACATGGAGTTAACTCCTTCCAAGAGCCTGCTCAGTGCCTGACCAGGGTTTCTTTTAAAAAAAGAGATGTCAGTAGTGAAATCATGATGGGAAGCCTTGTCACAGAAATAACCATGATGTCAAAAATTCAGTATTGCCACTCACTGCAGCATCTGGCATGCAGAGAAGAGAACCCATTTTGGTTTAGAATAGCATTGTTCATATGAAAACAGACATTGTTTCCCATCCAGGTTTAGTTTATAAATGTACAGGAGACTGCTTGTCCTGTGACGGACTCAAGCATGAATCACAAACATCTCTTTGAGGTCACCAAAGTTCCAACAATCTGGGGAAAAATCGGCATGGATTAATCAAATCCTGTAGAATTAACAACATGTAGAAACGATTCTTTCTGAGGCTGGCCAAAGCTCATTGCTTACAAGATGCCACTTTGTTTTTCCACTTTTTCTCATGGAAACAACAGCTGGAGCCTGAATTCCCACTGACCTGCCTGCCTGATGGGCCCACTGTCCACGCTGCCACCGAAGCCTGGCTTGTCACAGAACGGGGGGGCCCAGTCAGCCTCGCAGTGACAGTTCTTTCTGTTGTTGCAGACCTGCAGAACAAGACAAATGGCTTAACATAAAAAACATCCCAGAGCAGCCCTGGCTGATAAGGGCTTCTAATCAGACAGTGACACATCAGAGAGGAATAAAACTTAGCCAAGAAAGGAGATGTGCTGATAGCTGCCTGTTGCACACTAAGGTGGCAAAGAGCCACTCGCCACGCAGTAAGAGGGATCCTAAAAACCATTCTTTCTTTGGCAGGTAATCGTTGGAGTTGCCCCAGCTGACAGCATCAATAATATGAGAATAATCAGACAGCTCTTAAGTCTTCCTCCCTTTGCTTCCAGCAGCAGCACTATCTGCCTGTTAACTTCTGTTCCTCCTGCCTTTGATGCCTTAACTGTCCTCCTAGAAACAGAGACTAGACAGAGTAAGGGAATAAAGTAGATATTTATTTGAAATGCCTTCAAAGGTACCCCTGGGGAGCCAGAGGCCGCTGCCAGGATGGACCCCGGGATGGACGGCAGGTCACGAGTTCTTCACACTTTTATAGGTTTTGTTCATTTACATATCAGGGTTAATTCTCCAATTAAAACTTCAGTTTAATGATGTAATTTCCCCAGGCTTGCCCCCCCCTTTAGAGTCTTTGGGTTACACATTTTGGGCCTGGGACGGTCTGAGTGTCCTTGGGAAGCAGGCCTGGAGAGGCTTTGTTATGTTTACCTAGCATGAGAGAGCAGAAATTAACAGGCTACAAGAAACCTCAGAGCTACACACTAAATAGTACAGAACTTGAAAAAATATAAAAGTTAAAACCTAAGGCATCACCTTCACAGGAGCAGGAGTCTGTGCTGTGGAGGCTGTAGAGTTTGTCAGCCCCCCCGGGCACTCCTCTGCATCAAGGGCTTGCACTGGGCCCAGTATGGATTTCTCCGTGGCTCTAAGGTGAACCGGTTGCTGGAGAAACCTGTGAAACTGGGATTCAGGGCTGAGGAAACCCTCGGGGAGCTTTGATATCACACTTGCACTGTCTGTAAAGGCACAGTGCTCCGTGGTGCGGTGGTTTTAATCTGAGTTAGGGAACAGCTTGTGAGGCTGGATCTATCCAGTGCCCCTGTGGGATCAGAGAGCTCTGAGGGACTGGAGCCCATCCCTGACACAGCCTGTTCCTGCTGCACGGAGGGGAAGGAGCCAGGAGATCCAGGGCTTTTCCCTCAGGAGGCCCCACAGTCCAAACGCTCATTATTTCCTTTTACTACTTCTCAAGTAGCTGCTGTGTGGTGAATACAGAGCTTAAAGTTCCACGCTGGATCGACAGAATACGCGGAATCATAGAACTGCTCAGGCTGGAAAAGCTCTCTGAGATCTTCAACCATTCCCCAGCACTGACAAGGCCACCCATGTCCCCAAGTGCCACATCCACATGGATTTTAAATCCCTCCAGGGATGGGGACTCCTCCTCTGCCCTGGGCAGCTGTGCCAGGGCTGGACAACCCTTTTCCATGAAGGAATTTTCTCAATATCCACCCCAATCCTCCCCTGGCCCAGCCTGAGGCCGTTCCCTCTCCTCCTGTCCCTGTTCCCTGGGAGCAGAGCCCGACCCCCCCCGGCTGCCCCCTCCTGTCAGGGAGTTGTGCAGAGCCACAAGGTCCCCCCTGAGCCTCCTTTTCTCCAGGCTGAGCCCCTTTCCCAGCTCCCTCAGCCACTCCTGGGGCTCCAGCCCCTTCCTCAGCTCCGTCTGATGCCATGGTGATTTTCTGTCTTTTCTTTTATACACCTTTTTATAGCTTTTGTATTCCTAGTGGTTTTTAGCCTACATTCGTAGACTTATTTGTCAAGCTAGGAGACTCAACATTTTAGAAGCCTCGTAGTTAGGGATCAGAAAGCCCCAGACCCCAAGGTCCTCTCCAGAACACATTTTGTAAACTGAGATAGAACCATCCAGGGGGAAGGTTCCTCGGGGAGGAGGGCTCACTCGAGCCTCTCATTGGGGAATCTTTGATTAACTAGTAAGACCTATAATGTTATATCCAATCTATTGTGTGAGATTTTGCAGTGGGCATTTTGGCACGTTCCACCTGGATGTGGGGCACCTAAAAATCCTTAAAATAAATACAGAAGTAAAATCCCTTTTTACCATGTTTAACCATGTTTGATTCTTGATTTTAAGACCAGGAAAAGGTATCACGTTCCCTTCCCTGGACACACTCCAGCCCCTCCCTGTCTTGTCCTGGGGGGCCCCAAACTGAACACAGAGATGGCACAGTCACATTTAGGTGCTCAAATCAATTTGTAAATAATGTTTTTAGGCTTAGGCTTCATTGTCAATATGTTCCTTAATTCTGTGCTAATCCCTGATCTGCCACCACCATGGAGAACCCACAGCACAGATCAATAATTGAGTTTTCAGTAGGACACAAGTCAGTTCACAGGAGTCTGGGTTATTCTGAACATGCAATATTCTGGCCAGGTCAGCTTGGCAGGCTTGCAGAAACACTGTGCTGCCTGTGTCTGCAGAGCACTGAAATATTCACAGAGCTCAGACTGGCTGTGGTCATGTAAAATTAAAAAAAAAAAAAAAATTTACTTTTCAAAGACAGCAAGATAATTAAAAATATACTTTCTTAAGCATTATTTTTTAAATTAAAGCACTGCAGGAATTCCCATTTACAATTCCACGAGGTCAGTTTTGCCACTGGAGAGGTTCTTGTTTGCACAGACATAAAAAATGCCAGTCCAAGCCTCTGCTCATTCCAGCTCAATGATAAGAGGCAGCCCCATCAACACTGCTCAGTTTTGCAAATTCAGGGTGATAAAATAAGTTAAAGCAAATTAAAATCCTTCCTCAGGAGAGGACAGTGAATTTCTATGGCTCTTCCAATGTGGCTGCCACAGCTTTTCACAGAAACAAACAGCTCATCAGCAAATCAAGGTTAATAACGCATAGCTTGACATAATTAACATTATCATAACATAAACTGGGTTTCAAAACACTGATATTATTAAATGATATCATCACATTTTCCATTCTGCACCACTTTCATGCCACGAAACTCATCAATATGGTTTTACTTTATTTTAATAGTTTCGGAAATGCTCTCTCATTTCCTTCTCAATTCAAATGCTTCATATGCTCAATTCAAGAATTTCAACTTCTTTGTACCTATGGAGAAACTGTATTTCTGATTTTTAATGGGAATTCTTCATGGTGGAGGGTTAGACTTCAAATTGCTTTGAGGATTACAAGATTCCTTTGTATCACAGGCTGTCAATTAGGAACAAGATAATTACTGCCTGATAAACACTTCTTTGCCAAATAAAAATCATTTCCTATAAGGGACGGCGAAAATGGAAATACATCATAAAAATGTATTGCAGTGGCTCTGACTGATCTGTTGCAGGCAATTATAGATCCCAAAGCCCTTACATAAAGCGATTTCTTGTCCAGTGGTTATGGAGTGATTGTAAGAGAATGCTTTCCTAGGATGCTTACCCCACGTCCATGGCACTTGGTGGCACATTTATGGACCCCAAAAACACTGGTGTTCTGGCACCGGCGGTTCAGGCAGATCTGCAGAATAAGGGGAAAGGAGTTTTAACAGGGACAGAACTGCTGGGGCTCCCAGGGCATCATATCCCTTCTTGTAGCAGTAAAAGATTTCCCACCCCGCAAATAGATATAATTACATGGACACAAAGGATTGGGTGTTTTCTTCTTCTTCTTTTCCTCAGCCCTTTTTAAGTCTTTTAAACCCAAATCTGAGCAAGTTGAATTCTGCTCTCCTGGCCAGCCCTGGTTTCACACATAGTTCATAGTGGTTGATAGGCAGATCTTGTGCAAGCAAACCCTCGCAGTTCCACTCAAGTGGAACTAGTGGGGAGACCCTGGGGTTTGGGAGGTTTTTAAGCCAATTAAAAACCCAGTAATTTGCATTTTTTTCAGGACTAGGAATGCACTGAGCAGGATTCCTTCAGGTACCTGCTCTGCCTGCCTTCGTGTCTTCACAGCAGCAGATGATTCCTCAAGGAAAGCTTTAGATCCTCATGGTGTAAATTATCAGAGTTCTGTTTGTATCAATAGTGAAATATTTTTCATTCCACTACAGAAACTGGACCCAGGGTAGGTAAATATGGAAGTAAGGTCACTGATTTTTATGGCCTCATCATTGTTTTCCAGGAAAACCAAGAGCTTTCTAAGTTTTTCCAAGTTAAACAATTTTTTCTTCTGGTGTCAAATACAAACCAACCCTATTTAACATTTAATATTTATAAGGAATGGAAGTAAACAAATAGCATATGCACGGGAGTAAAATTCAATTTTTTTTTGTTTTCCAGTCATTGCAGTTAAACTTTACTCTGCCAATGGAGCTGAAAATTGAGGTTAAGCAAGATTAGTTCCGAGTAATAATAACATCAAACAACCACACAACTGATGAAGACGTCAGTAATGAGAAGTTACCCTACTCCAAACTGAAAAAAGAAGAAATTAAGACTGGAATAACTGTTCCTATGCTATGTTGACAACAAAAAAGGTCAAAAAGCCCCATGCTGCACATTTTTGCTCATGTTTAACTGCAGTGCAGTTCAGTAGTAGTAAAAGTCAGTCACAATAATTAGCATTAAGCTGGGAATAGTGTTGAAGGAGGCGACAGGGATGCTTAATCAGGGCACTTATCCCCTGGGGAGAAGGAAAAATGGAAAGGAAATTAGAGTGAATTGGCATCAACATGCAGGCATGGAGAGAATATGGTCTGATTACAGCAGTATTCACAATTCAAATATTCACAGTGCAGCAGCTCCCAGAATTCTGATCACATTAAAATGGCTGCGTTTCAAATTGTGCATCTCCAGTTGAGAAAACCCAAGAATATTTAAATTCATATTCTTAATCCATAATACAAATGCACTAATGTCCTCAAAGTAAAACATACAATTTCAGAAGTATTAGCCTGTGTATTCTATAGTGTGGATGTGTATGATTAGATAGATTAGAAAGATTAAATACTCATTAGTAAAATATAATGGGGTGCTTTCTCAGCGCTGAGTTGCCTTTGAAAAGATGTTTTATACCAGATTGACTTCGAAAGGCTGTAAGGGTTGTTTTCCCGTAGCAGAGCTGTGGTTTCACTGGGGATGGATTTCAAACCCATTCCCAGTGCAGTGAGATAATCCAATGTAATTCAAAAGCATTCAGAAATTCAGAGGCCTACTTGAATTTACCACAAATTATCAAAGCACTTGTTTTTCCTCCTTTTTGCAAGCAATCCACTGAGGGTATGGAAACCTCCTTCGTTTCAATAGCTCTTGGGCTGCTTTCCATTCCTCCTCCCCCTGTAAACTCATGGCTGCCTCCCTTCTTTCTCAGTTCCTCTTCTCACAAAAGAAAAACTTAGAATGAGACAGCCATGTGAAATGTGGGGTGCACTCACAGGGGATAATTCACAAAGTTTGCAAAACATAACTGCAAAAATCAGTTTTGTTGGCTGAGCATCAATGGGTTTAGAGTTTTCTAAGAGTGCATACAGAGATAAGTTTTCTTGCATGAAAAAAAGAAGGGAAGAGCCATAATCAGAAGATAAAATAAATTTTGGAACCTAAAGTGAAGTTAACGACAATTTTGCAATGCCAGAGACACCGGGAAAGTGAATACATCAAACTCAGAAATTCACTAAGAAGCCTGTAATGGTTTTTGCTGCTCTTATTTTGCAGAAAACCTCAAGCTTCCATGGGCAGAAACTTGGGACAATCTTCAAAAAATCACTTATAAACTTAAGCAACTTGCAGGGCACAGAATCCCAGGATGGTTTGGGTTGGAAGTACCTTAAAGCTCATTTATTTCCAACCCCCCCGCTGTGGCCAGGGACACCTTCCACCAGACCAGGTTTCTCCCATTTCCATCTGCAAATCTATAGCCCAGAAGAGCTGCCAAAAGGGAGTACAACGTGTCTCAGTCTGAGCATGAGAAGCAATTATTTTTGTGGAAAAAAAAAATCCCAAAGAAAGAAGGAGTACAAAACACTTGGCAGGATGAGGGTACTGATGGTCCCCTTGGCTGGGAGTATTCCAGAACCTTACTTTTCCATCTTCACACTTGGTTCCTGCCAGCACAAGCCCGGGATCGGGCATATCATCCCCCAAATACACGTGGGTGCCACGGCACAGGATCTTGCCACCCTCCTGGAGCGGGATGTTGGTTTCTATGGAAACGGCGTTGGTACCAATCACAGGTCGGTTTGCTCCTCCTTGACACTGGATTTTTCCGCACTTCGCATCCCTGGTGGAAATGAACACAACCGAAGGTTAGGTGAATCATTTGAAATGTTCCAAGCCCTGTCCCAGCACCTGTTGCTGTGTTTGCAGGGAGAGGCCCTACCTGGGTTCACATTTGGCAAAGGAGCTCTTGGAGTCCTTCCCGCAGTTGCCGTAAGGATCGCCGGCGGAATTGACTCTCTCAAAGCAGATCCCAGGAGCCGGTTTCGCACCTAAAACAAAACCTCATCAGAACTTTCATTTCATACAAGGTGTTTTTAGTAATTCCCTTGGAGCTCCACTGGTGCTTTAGGGGAAAGGGGGGATGTGAGCTGCATGTTGATGAAGCCCAGCAAAACAGCGGTGCTGGATCTGCATGCTAATGGAAGAGTTTGGATGTGTGGGATTGCCAGTGCTGTTTGTCTCTCTTGGCAGTGCTGAGCAGCAGACAATGCAGAATTCCATCCCTTCCAGGATTTCTTGAGGTGATACCCCTCTTGCCAATCCTCCCAGGACACAGAAACTTTTAGCAAATGCCAAATCTTGTTTGGTGGAGACAGGCAAAGACCAGCTGCAAAGTTAACTCCCTTCTTTCTGCAGGAGTCCACGTGGTTCTAGCGAGACCCCAAAGAAAATTCTTTTCAAGAAAGGCCTGTTTGACTGCAATTCAGAACAAGAAAACATAAAAAATCCAGTTGTAAGCTGGCTGTAAAGGTATGAGGACCTGACATGGCAAAGGGAAATGGGCTGCTCTTAACTCAGGCTGAAGCACTGGGGAGAGGAAAGGAACCCATCCCACCTTAAGCCTCAGGACATCCACTCCTGAGAGGAAAGACTGACATGAAAGGGGCATTTTGACCATGGTGGTAGAAGTGGGAATCTGGGAGGACAGGCAGCATCTGGTTCTTATCCACTGTGGTCTTTTCTGATGGAGACACATGCTAATGGCAAAGGAACTTCCCTGGTGGGAGCAGGACTGGAAAAGCTTGTGCAGGCAGATTATTCATCCCTACACTTGTGAAGTTCAAGGGTACTATTAGAACGTCTCTTCTAATGTTTTATACACAATCTCCTGCCCATTTCCCCCCAGATTATAACCAATTATAGAATATCTTCTCGGGGAAGATGCACCCGTTCACCTGGAATGTTGAAGAGGTGAAGGATCTGCTTCCCTGGTTTGACTGCTGCAACAATTCATTAGTCAGTGTATTGGAATTTAATCCCTCTGTTCTACAGTGAAGTGTGGCTTTCATTTCCAGCCAATAATTGCTGCTTCTTGCAAGATTAAGAGGCCCTTTGTTAGGGCTCTTTTCTACTCCGTATTTTCTTCCCATGAAAATAATTAACAGCACCATCGAGTCACTACCGACATTCCAACTGCTCCAACAGGGAGACTGGCTTTGAGCAGAAAAGGAGCTGAGGAGATACTCTGGCTAAAACTCTGATCACAGACCTGCTAGCTGCATTTCTGTGCTTTTGATAGATCAGCCAAACTAAAGCAAAAAGAACTTGGCAGCAAGTGATGTGATAGCCCAAAGGCTGAGAATATCCCATTTCTACAGTGTTCCTGATCTTCACCAGAGACAGAATATTTCAACTAATGCTACATTTTGTCAAATGTTTTGAGCCACTTGCAAGTGTGTATGCCTCTAACTGTGGGTAAAACAGAGCATTTATTTAAGCCAGCCTGAAGATTTCATTTGAAAGCCTTCAAAGAGGAAAACGTTCTTTCTTTTTTTTTCTTTTTTAAAAAAAAGGGGGCCAGATTCCTGGAGAAGAACATACAAATATGATTGTAAAACTTCCAGCCAGTGTGGAAACTGAAAACTCAGAGATTAAAACTTCAATTAATTGTCTGCATTTCATAGTCAGAAGCTTGACTAATACTATAGACTGCTGAACAGCACTCTAATGCTATTAAGGACAAAATACTAAAACTTGGAGAGGCTTAAGATGGCACCCTCTTTTCCTTCTAACATTTTTTCATGCTGAAAATGGAAAATTCAGAAAGAAAGGCACAGAAGGAACAGAATATGAGCTGTAGGTTCCCTGGAGAGAAGGACAAGAGCTTGAAATTCTTTGGAAGATTACGATCAAGCTTGCTGAGGTCAGAATATTTTTTCAAATCTGGAACTATTAAAAGGGACTCACGCGGGATTCTTTCAATTCTTTTTCATTAAAGTTCAAGCAATAATAAAAAAAAAAAATCAACAAAAGCATCCAGACAAGGCGCTGTGCAAAAAAAAGCAAAAGTTACATTTCCATTTTCAGCATGTGGATCCCTCCTCACCTTTCCAGGGTGGGCACATTCACAGTTCAGCTTGAGACAAACATGACCGTGTGCATATTCCACAGCAGCTTTAGAAGGGCTGGGGAGGGGAGGGAAGAAACCTGCCATGAGCAAGCGGCCAAGGAAAGCTGTTTTTTCCAAAACTGCTTTTTCTCCCACGAGTGCAAGGACCAGCCTGTGCAGCCCTGGTCATATGCAACTGCTCTGGGTCTTGTTTTTGGCCAGGAGCCTGGTGCCCCAGCTCGCTCAGCTGCTGCCATGGAACTGCAGTGGCTGGATGCTCCCTTGGAGATGTGGCACAGCAGCCCAGAGCCCGGACACGCTGTCCCCTTGGTGGTGTCCCCTCCCAAAGCTGCCAAAAGCCAAATGAATGCTCCTGTCCTGTTCTCTGACTGCAAGGGATGTAACAAAGGCTTATTCTAAAAATGGTTTTAAAAAGGGAAAGCACTCCCTGAATACTGAGTTTAAGGCATTTCTCTTCCTCTTTCACCTGGTGAAAGTTTTGTGTGTGGTTGATTTTTCTCCTGAATGCAGAAGTGTTGCAGAGATGATGGAAAGCAGCCCGCAGGAAGGAAAGCCATCTGCAGCGTCCTTGCAGGGCTCAGACACTGAGCTTTAACTCCAGCTAATAACACTTGACAAGAAAAAGGATCTCGTGGAGCACAAAAAAACACTCCCCTGCCAGGCTCGGAGCAGTCTGTGTGTGAAAACACCTGGTACCCAATGATCATCTGCAGCCTGGAAACCAAAACCCAGCTTCAATTTCTGCCTCTGGTATCCAACCAAGACATGCTGTTGCTTGGGATTCAGATGGCTGTTCCCTCTCCCCACTGGCTTCTCACAATGTTTGGGCTTTTTTATGGATGAAAACATATCAGAGTGTAAGATGCTGAACAGATGGAGCGACCAAGTTAAAAGGAGGTTTCCAGAGGATGCTTAAGGAAGAGAATTGTAATGTTGTGTTTCTGGAGGAAACCCATTTATCACGACTGCACCCCATAAACTGAAGCAGAAAGTTCTGTCTTCCTCTATTTTCTACCTCTGCAGGCAGAGGCAAAATGATTTGTGAAGGATTTCTGGTGGTTATTAAGTGGTTTGAGCTGAATGAGCAGAGTTTATTTCACTTTGCTATTGGTAATTACGGTATCATGACCCTGTAATTAAGGTCCTGTCAGCCTTTCCACGCCAAGCCTCATTCAAGGGATTAAATCAGCCATTGGAAGCTGCAGAAGGTCAAAGCTCACCACTGCAGTTGGCAGCCTGGAGACTGCTGGGTTTTTTTTCTCCAAATGTGTATATTGATGAGCCCACTTCTTTCCCTATGCAGCTGCAAAGAAACAAAATAATAAAAAAGAGATGTCGCGAGGCACAGAAACGCTGTCTCATTTCAGACCTGCTACCATGGGAAAACACCAACACGGTCTCCTGAAAGAAACGAGGGAAATTTCTGACCATGGTGCTGATTCCGTGAACAAGAGGAACATCCTCTGTCAGGCTGACAGCAGAAAAGGAAGATATTTCAGTTGAGTTCCCAGCTGTCCGTGGGTGGGGAGAGGGGAAAAAACAACCTCAGAGTAACAGGCTGGAGTTCTGTTGCTCAGGCTGTGCCAGCCAGCACCACGAATAACTGTGCAAATAAATATAAGCATAAAAATCACAATTCTCTGTCGTGTGATCTGGGTTTCAGCTCATTAAGTTTGTTTTGCTGCGCTGGTGATGCAAAGGAAACTTTCCACAAGCTGCTCTTGGCCTCTCTCCCCATCCTGGTGATCCCTGTTCTGTCTGGGCAAGAGCAAGATGGGGTTGAGCATTTTCTTGCATTTAAGGAGGATGATGTCACCACCTCTGAGAATATGATTTAATATCTTTCCCATCTCCAGAAGAAAAGGCCTGGCCAAAAATCTGTGATGATCCAAATGCTTTGATTTCACTGAATTCAGATCTTTGCAGTGCCTGGACAATTAGCATTGTTTCCAACCGCAGTCAGCAATGGTTTGGTCAGATATCTGAGGTGGGCAGCCCATTTATTTTGTGTCTCATTTATTTTTTATTTAGGGCTGTACCTGGCAAAACCTACAAAGTTCTTACACAGGAACAAATATTGACATCTAAATTAAGAATGCTTCTGCCTAAACAAATGGCCATGTCCATGCAACACATTTAAATGCGTTCTAATTATTAAGTCAATGCCTGCCACTGGCTCCCCAAAATCATTGCTTTTTTCCCCACCTGGGGAAATATAGCAAAATACATTGACAAACTTCCCTAAAGAATCATTTTCTTGTCAATGTAGAAAAAGCCACAAGTCTAAAGTTGAGAATCTTCTGTTCCTTGGTAATCAATGGTTTCTCTGCCTTAAGCAGCTCTATCTAAGTGTCTCCTGGAAAATGCCAGTGGAGCCACAGACACCACACGAAGCACCACTATTGATGTATTTTTCAGTCACTGCTATCAATAGGTCAGATCAGTGCAATTTTTTTTTTTGAATATGGAACAAAAAAGGTCACAAGCAGTTCCTGCTCCTCAAGAATAAAAATGACATGAATTATGGTGGGAGAGAGAATGGAGAACTCTGTGTGTTCTGGGACCAGACTGGAATCAGCCTGAGCTCTAAGAGGAATTCGTGGCTATTTTCAGAGACTGTCCCCAGGAGCTCCTGCCTTCTCCTTCCCACCAAGATTTCCACGCAGATAAGAAGGAGCAAAAAATATTCCTCTGTTTTATCTGAATCACTGTGTTGAGAGTAACAAAAACAACCCCAAGGAAACACAAGTGCTTTTCTGGAAACAGGTTCCTACTGCTCTTCCTAATGTAAACAAGCTCTGACAGTGTTCATCATTTTCCTTTAAATAGATCTAAAAATATGAAGATTGGCATTTATCACGGAGCTTCTGGACATCTGTAACCTGATGAATAAAGAAAGATGTACAAGGGAAGACATGAATAAGGAATTCAATATACCGACTATTATTTTAGGAAAAGTTAATGTATTTTGTTCTGCATGGCTTTCTCCTACTGGGAAGAAGAAAATAAGGAGAGAATGAAAATGAATTGTGATCTGTTTTTTCTTTAAGGGGGACAATTTTTTTAATTTAAACCACAAAACGACTTCACTCCAACACAGGCAGTTGTGAAAAACAGTTCTAATCAGATACAACAACCCAGTAAAAGGTTCCAATGTATATTTTTGATACCAAGTCCAGAGACAACGTCTTAGAATGTCAGATCTCTCTTTGTGCTGCAAGCACGGCTGGAAAGATCTGTAGGTTTTTCTTATCTGTACCACGATATTGTTCTAACTGTGTGAGCCACCCACCTCTCTTCCTATTCCACCCCACAGCTGCCAGCTCCTACTTCAGCCAGATGTGTGATAAAGCAGTGGATATTTACACCCCTAGTCTCTAAATCCAGCATACAGGCATTATTTGAAGTGTCCAAGGCCAGTTGGACAGGGCTTGGAGCAACCTGGTCTAGTGGATGGTGTCCCTGCCCATGGCAGGGGGTGGAATGAGGTGGTCTCTAATGTCCCTTCCAACCCAAACCATTCTGGGATTCTGTGATAATTTTTAATTTCTACTTCCAAAAACGTGGCAAGAATTAAGACTTTCAGTTCAGGTTTGGTCATGTCCCATCCTCCCTGTTTAAAACCCTTATCCTTGGGCCTTCCAAAGACAAAACCAAAGGGTGTTCCAGTAGAAGTTTGTTTGAACTCTGTTCTCAATAAAACATCTTTCTCATTAACAGACCCCCTCAGCCTGGACTCTGGAGCCTCCATGCACAGCAGTCCCCACACTGAATAGTCCCAAGAAGGAAGAGAGGAAAGAATTAGGGGAGCCCAGGGCTTTGAAGGAATTGCTGTGTCAGGAAGCAGACCTGGCAAGGAGCTGCTGCAATTCAGCTCCCTGACCTTCAGAGGAATTCTTCTCAGCCACAAACAGCCTGACCAAGTAACTTTCCACATGAGAAACTGGTTCAGGAGGAGATTTCTGCTTTCTACAAGAGAAAATGTCTTTGTATCCAGGGATTAGAAGTCCCAGTCTGACTAAGACTGGAGGCTATAATTGTCCATGGCTGGATGAGCTCGTATCAACTCTACGACACGCGTGGGATTCGGGGGACTGGATCAGAGGCACGCTTTGCTCCACGTGAGGAGTTTAATTTTGAACTGGAACTCCTCCTGAACGTGTTCTTATACCCACGTGGCCAAGCTGACCTGCTGCCTGTACCACTGGGGCTGGTTCTTGAGATGCTTTAAAGCTCTTTTAAAGAGAGATTGCAAAAGGTCCATGTTCCCTGGGAAGGAAACAGATAAATTCCTCAGTGGAGTTCTGGGGAGGGTTTTGACCAAGGGAAACATCTGTGTGCCATTATATTGATACAGAAGTTTTGGAGCAGAGTTAAAGAGAGAGATACTGAATTGCAAGAGGCTAAGGGAGCTGGAAAAGTTAGTTTAAAAGAAATAATTGCACCCATCTCTAAATGACACTTCTCCTTAGGACAGGTAAATGGTTTTCAAATTTGAGAGGGAGGATCAGAGATGCTGAAGGAGACATGACTTGGATTCACAGCAAAATGCTGAGTTAATACTTGCATTGCAGTGGAAGGGTCACAGGGCTTTACAGAAAGGTGAACAGGTTTCCTGGCAGAGATGTTGAGAACAGCTCAAGAACCCATATTATCAGATTTCTGCAAGAAGGGAGCAAATTCCCATGGGAGAATAAAATCCCTTTCTGCTTCAGTGCACACGCTGCTAAAAGCACTGTCAGGAGGCAGTTTACAGGTGACACCAGCTAATAAAATACACACAATGATCCAGGATTCGCTTGTTAGTGTCAAAAGCTGAGCCCTGGCTGGGGATGGAGCAGACACATCTGTTTTACAGATGAGGTGTTTAGAGCACAGGAGGAAGCTCACACAGCAGCCTGAAAAGGGCTGTGATTTCAACCTGCCAGGAGCGTTCAGCACTTGGTGGGGTGACATCAGGCCATATCAAAGTCAGGAGGAAATAATTTGTCTGAGTTCACCTATCCATTTGCAGCGTGCTGCAGCACGGGCCTCGTTACCTACTGCTGCAAGAACTGAACACGACAGCAAATCAAGGCCGGAATGAATCACACAGCGATTCCCTCATTATTCAAACAATAGCTACAGATTGGCTCTGCGTAAAACCCCTCCAGATCTCGATCTCCCCCCCAAGCCTCCGTGACACCTCTGTCCCAGTCCTGGCACTCACCTGGGCCCCAGAGGGTGATGCACTGCTGCTCGTGGGTCTGGCAGATGCCATTGTAGCAGTACCCGTCCACCCCATGGCAGCCGTGCCCGTCGTGCAGGTACACGTTGGCCGGGCACTGCGGGCTGGCCCCCGTGCAGAACTCGGGCAGGTCACAGGAATTGCTCGACTCTCTGCAGGAAATCCCCGCTGGTTTGAGCTGCAAAACAAACAGGACCTCAACGCCTGTGCCGTGGCTGGGTCAGCCATGCAGCACAGGAACAGGTTTCTCCAGCGGCCCGGCCCCAGCCGACTGCAGAGGATGGCACAGGGATTACACAGCTCTAAATACACTGATTTGAGCCGTGCGGGGAGGGTTTGGCAGGAAGGAGGGTCGGACGAAGCTGCACACATGGTTCACGTGGCTCAGGCCAGAAGGCAACCCCAGCCCTGATGTTTGCAGTGTGGCTCCTCCAGCGTGTCTGAACACAAAAACTCTGGAAAGGAGGATCTGGAGCACTGGGCAAAAGTCAGATCAGAGAACTTTCCATCCAGGGCAGCTGATCACAGAACACTGTGCTGTGTTAGAGCTCAGGAAGCCACCAGCCCACTTGATCCTGGATTCAGATGGCCGACAGTTCCAAGGTTGGAAGGTTCAACTGGATGATCTGGAATACATCTTGAACGTTAATGATTCTATAGAGTTACATTTCCTCATGGAAATGTTGCTGTCATGGGCATCAAGATCTCTCAAACTTAATCACATGACTAGTCCATGTAACTGTTCCTGTCCCATGCTGATTTCCACGGATAATGGTATTTTTTTTGGATCTGATGGCATTCAGCAGGCGATGGTGGAACGTGCCAGTCTGGGCATTCACATCTCAACAGCAGCCACAAAAGATGGGAGCAGCCCTGAATTTTAATCACATTGCCTTTGGTGAAAAGCAAAGGATATGAAGATTAATTTTGCTAAAAAGCAGTTCCTGGCTGTAGGGAACCCTTGCTGCTCCAAGCCCTTGGTGGATGCTTTATTAGCCCATAGGCAAGGGATGGTCTGAGAATTCAAACAGGTACATGCCTGTGGCAAGCTGGCTTTTATAGAGTGTTAGGAGACCTCAACAGCTGATGATTTGCCATTAAAAATACATATGCTGTTGATAGAATTAATAATTTAAGAGCCTTCCCCAAAAAAAGAGGGTTCAGCATTTAATGACTGCTTGTCATGTAAGAATGAGAAAAATTAAAGCACACAAAAGTTCATGAAAAAGAAGTTTTGCATGAGCAGCTGAAGGGGCCACAAAGAGCACAGACAATTTAAAAAGTCTGTTGCTCTGCTCCTTCAATAATTTATATTTCGAGAATTTTTCAGTTGCTCGCATGACATGCAAATGTTTTAATGCTTATCGATACCAATTTGCTCGTCCTCCATCCTTGCTTATTGTCCTGCAGTTGGGAAAATAATGGAATTCTGCCCTCCCCACCCAGAAAAGAGACATTTCCCGTGGTTCACCTGGCAGTCCTCGCAGCAGAGCCCATGTGCACACACCGCTCCCGGGTTCAAGGCACAGGTGGTTGCGTTGCAGCACCGGTTTGTACATTCCTGGATGAATTTGGAGGGTAAATTTAGAGCAGACAACGTTCAGTCACAATGAGCCGTAAATCAAGAGGCTGCCTATAGCTCTGCCAAGAAAAGCTGGGCATGAAGTCATGAATTTTGCATGAAATCCGACAACCTGATCCAAAGAGCCTTGTCTGCCCTCAGATTCAACAAGCCCAATAAGTGTAGTAAAACCAGAGAAGCTGCTGAGGAGGGCTGGTTTATTCCAGCCATGGATCCAATCCCAAATATCACAATCAACCCAAGAGCACTGACACCAACCCTGCTAGAGCACTATGGTGTTTTATTTCCACAGGAATCAGTGGAATGATTCCATTGCCTGCAGAGAGGATCCAGGAGCTGTGCTGCAGTTGCTGAGCATCATGACTACAGCTCTATTTTGTGATAGCTGCTGGCCAGGCTCCTGCTTGGATGGAAGCTGGGGCTGCCACAGAGGAAGACAACGCCACGATTCCATGTAATCCCTTATCAGAGTACACCAGTAACAGAGCTCTGAGATATGGAATGAGCATGAATTGCAGCCTCACTCACTGATACATCCCAATTTCACACTTGTGGATTAGATGGTGGGCACGTGTGGGCTTCTGCAAACTTTATTGTCAGTAGAACGAGCTCGTAAGGAGCCTCAGAAAAGAATGGATTTGTTTTTCCGAGATAATGCCCACAAGCTGCAAGTTACACCAGCTGAGCTGGAATCTCATCTCTCTCACAGAAATAGCAGCAGATAAAATTGCTGTTCAGCTGTGTTAAGTCTGTTTGACTTAGCAAGGGATCACTAACAACACAGGGAACACAAGAAGAATAAGTGGGTTAGAGTGATGTTCACAGCCTCTTGTTACTTCGCTGGCTTCTGAAAGCTTCCCAACAGGAAGGCAGGGCTAGCACTGACTCACCAGCAAAAAACAGAAGGATTCTCAGCATTTCACTGTTTTTTAGGTAATATCTTCCTGGGTGTACAAAGCCAACTGTGCTCTGAAGCAGAGGAACAACTTCCTGCCCCTATTTTTGATCACCAGAAGGCAGCAGGCTACAGAACTATTCCTGTGCAGCTGCTGCGTGTCAGGAGTAACATTCCTCTGCACAGAAGCATGTTTTACAAATTCCCCTCAAAAATAATCTGAGATGAGCAGAGCAGAGTGCCAGTCCCATTAAGGTCCTTGTGAAACAGTCAGCTGCAATACCCCATCCCCTGGCCCCACAGCAGCATCCCACATTCCACAGGCAGACTGGGATAAGGACACAGCTCCTGGAGTGGTGTTACAGCAGCCTCTGAAATTTCCAATTGTTGTCTCACTTACTGCTCATTGTAGGGAATGAGCTTGGTAAATAGTTTTTGTGCCTGGGCTATTGAATTGTCAGGAATGGTTTTAACATAAACAAGCAAACAAACAGGAAAGGCTCACCAGGCTTTTGGAGGATGGAGGCTGCCACCTGAAATTACTGCTGTGCTGGAGTTTGTTGTTGTTATTATTATTATTACTATTAGTTTTTATTGACAACAACAGCAGTGATGGGAGGGGGTTTCTCACTGCGGCTCTCCTGGCTCATCGGAGGAACCAGAGCAGCCCAACCCCAGAGCAACTCCAGCACCACTGACGTGAGGTCAGGCTCTGTCCTGTGGACAGGACGCCTTGTATTCCCCCTCTCTTTTTTAGGAACACAAGACAGACCCCACTGGGTCAGCCCATAACTCCTCTGTCTTTGTGTCCCCCTGAGAGCAGCCAGCAGAAGATGTTTAAGGACATTGACACCTTCTGGCTTTCCCTTGGCTTTCCCTTGGCTTTCCCTTGGCTTTCCCTTGGCTCCAGGGGCATTTTTAGCACCTCTAACAGTCAGAGTAAAGGAACTCACAGGTAACCAACAGAGTCAGGGAAGCAGCTCATTCTGCTTGTTCGAAACCTGCCATTTCCTAACTTCATCTGCTCATTTCTTATGGGGGACAATCTCTCCTCACTCACCCTTTCCATTCCCCTCACGATTTTATCAGCTGATGCTGCATTTTCCTTCATTTTCTCCTTTTCCAGCCAGAGCCCTTTCGAAACTTTGAACCACCTTATTGCTTTTCTCTCAATCTTTGTTCACTCTGCTTTATCCTCCCTGGGATCAGGGAGAGGTAGGGAAAGCCTGCACAAGCAGTTTCAGGCGCAGCAGATTTATAGAGGTCTGCTGGTGCTTTGTTTTGTTTTCCTATTTCTCCCCTAGTACTTTCTAACAGCCTATTTACCTTTTAGACCACTCCTGAGCACTGGGCTGACATTTTCATGAGACTATTTATTGCAATATGAAGTCTTGTTCCTCCATGGCCAGAGTCAGCTCAGAGTCCATCATCTTCTTTGTGATTTTGGAATGTGCATCACTCCTCAGTGAGTCCCATTTCTCATCTTAATGCCTGTTCCAGCTGTCTCAGAAGGTTTCTCTGCAGTCCTTCACAGCCAGTTTTCATCTCTAGCAGCCTAACTAATATCATCAGCAAATTAAAGACTATTCTTCTTCCCAGGCTGTTTATGAAAATGCTGCGTTGTGTAGTCCCCAGGACACGTCTCACAGATACAGCACAGCAGATCTCCTTCCACTGCATGAAAGGGATCGTTTATATCTGCTGGTATTTTCTATCTTTTGACCCAATTTTTGCCCGTGCAGTTTTCCCTCCTTTACAGCCTCTCCATCTCCTAGAGAGGCTTTGGTGAAAGGTTTGGTCCAAAGCCTCTCTGAACTCCTCACAGGCTGCAGTGACAGCCCTGTCCCTTTCCATCCACTTGTTAAGCCCTTCAGAGCACTGTGATGGGTTTTTAAGACAAGATTTTGTGAGACAAGCTTTTGTAAGACAAGAGTTCCTGGCACAAAAGCCGTGTTGACTCGTCCCTGGCATGTCACAGCTGTTTGGGCACCCGCTCCTAATTACATTTGGAAGTAATTTGTCTGACTTCTGAGTTAGCAATTTGTAGTTTTCTATTCTCCCTTGCAGCTGGTTATAAAAAGTAGACACATTTTCATCTTTCAAGGACTGAGGATTTTTACTTCTCTTCATTCTTTTATCTGTTCACATATAATCTGCATTAACCCTCCTTCCACAGACACTGCAGCACATCAGACATTTTTGGTCATATAATCTAAAATTGTTAGGATCATAAAATCATGGAATGGTTTGGGTTTGAAGAGACCAAAAATCATCCAGTTCTTTCCCCTGCCATGGGCAGGGGCACCTTCCACTATCCCAGGCTGCTCCAAGCCCTGTCCAACCTGGCCTTGGACACTTCCAGGGCTCCAGGGGCAGCCACAGCTTCTCTGGGCACCCTGTGCCAGGGCCTGCCCACCCTCACAGAAGCATTTAATCCTAATATCACTCATTCTTGAGATACTGCAACAGCAGGGACAGAACTCGGCTGGTATAAATGACTGGGCAGTGAATTGGTAACTAATCACACAGGTTTTCTGCAGCCCCTCACATTAGAGCAGTAAATCCCAAATACATTTAATTGCACCCAAGCTGCACTTTTTCCAATAGAACTAGAAAGGCAGAAAGACAGAAAGAAGAGGCAAATCAAGTCAGGGCTTGCTGACATTAAGTGGCTTTGACTTGAAAAGGTATCACTAACGTTCAGAAATGAAAACAAGAAAGATAACTGGGTTAGAAAGACATTTGCAAGCTGCTTGCACTCTATTGACTTTAAACAAGGAGATAAGGCTGCTTCCTCCAACCTTGTTACCCTGAAGAGTGAGAGAACTGTCAGGAAATCCTCACGGCTTGGGCAAATCCAATACACTCCACAGGCAGGATGCAGCAATATCTTGCCGTGTTAACTGCCCCATCTCTTTTGTCTGCAGGTCCCTATTTATCACAGGAGACAAATCCCTCATCTGCTGCTGCCTTTAATTCAGATAATCAGAGAGAAGTTCAATAAAGCCAATGAGGACGGGATGTAAAAGGGATAAGGATGCCAGCTCGGATATTATTCGACCCCCAGGTTTTGCCTATCTCCTGCTGATCTGAGGAGCCCTCTGACACATTTACCAAACTAAATGGAACAATCTTTGAAGCAGCAGCAATCTGTTTGGGAGGCAGCAAAGGCTATTTCTGTTGGGAGGTAATTGGCTAGAGGGAAAGAAAAATCCCACAGGGAAGCAAGGAAAGGTCTTGTACCTGAAAACTGAAGCTGCAATGAAAAATACCCGACCAATATTAATATTTCTATTTGTATAGTGTTATATATGTGGATCAGCAAGGCCCTGGCACAGGGTGCCCAGAGAAGCTGTGGCTGCCCCTGGATCCCTGGCAGTGCCCAAGGCCAGGCTGGACAGGGCTTGGAGCAGCCTGGGACAGTGGAAGGTGTCCCTGCCATGGCAGGGGGATGATGAGATTATCCTTAAGGTCTCAGCCAAAGCATTCTATGATTGCAGAGTTTCTATGGTTATATTGATAAAACATAAATATATGAGTGGCTTCTCACTGACGGAAACAAACCTTCAACTAACGCACGTTTTCTTGAGAAATTCAAGCCAAGTCCACAAACTTCTTTTGAGTTTAGCTGATTAGCTAATGCTGAAAGGAACTTCTAGGAACACGAGGTCATGGCCAGTCTGCTGGACAAGCCAGAGTTTGCTCTCTAAGGACGAGCTGAGCACATTCTTAACCCAAGCCCTGCCTGAACTTCGGCAGCTCGAATACACTCGAGACTCCCTGCACTTGTGGGACTCTGAGGTTTAAGCTGCTGGGAGGGAAGCAGAGAAGGGAGAGTTCTGTTTTACACCAAACACACCAAACCAAGCCTCCACTGTCAAAAACCAGCAGGCAGGACATGAGCAGTAACTCTCAGGTGGTGTCTTACCTCAGGCTCCCCGCAGTCACACTCCTCTCCATCTTCCACATAGCCATTCCCACACTTCTGGCCACCAAAGGACTCCTTGACTTCAGGCAGGTTAAAGAGACACATTCCCACTCCTTTCTCCAGGCTGTTTTCCAGGTCCTTTCTACTGCAGCTACTGAAGACCATGGGGAATGGATAGCTGGAAGAAAACCACGTGGAGACAAAAAGGAAGGTTGTTACATGAGATGAAAACCTCTCTCTCCTGTCACACTGTGACATTTTAGCACATCTGTGCCTTAACCAGAAGATTGTGTTCACTTTTCATCACACAGAATTGAGATACAGCAATTCACGGTGAAATTGAGCCCAACACATTAATAATAATTTCTGACTATGAGTAAGGGAATTTCCACCTTTTCACTTCACTTTGTAGCTGCTCTTAAGGATTGGAAGTGTTCACATTTGAAATTCCTTCTCCCTCTTTTGCATAAGGAGTTATAATGCAAATTATGATCGTGAGCCTAAAGAAATGCTGGGCTTGCAAGTAGTATCCTGCATTTGCAGGACTGCAAAAGATCCTAATCCTTCTTGGAAAATTCAGCCTCAAATGGCAAATTCATTCATCTTGCTCTGCAGAATGGCAAACTTCCTGCTCTTTTCAGGAAAAAAAAAAGAATAAAAGAAAAAACCCACTGTTACTTGATAAGAGCCTGCTTCTGCAATTCATCAAAGCTGAGCTTGGGAACTGCATGATTAAAGCAAAGACAGTTTTCATTTTAAATCAGCATGGCTGTAAGGACACTGTGCTGGAAATACTCCTGTTTTGAATTCCCACTGCTGAGTGCAGGATTCAGCCCTGCTGTGCAGGCACACAACAGCTCCCATTTCTTCTGCAAAACACCCAGACAGTGCCAACAAAATGAACCCCTGTAGTACAAATACCAGCAGATAATTGGTGTTTTTCTCTCGGAGAACCTAATTCCCTTTCTGCTGATGAATGTTTGCAGTTTGCCTCACAGATGTGAGACCAAGTGACACCTGGGCCTGGCCGGCAGCGTGGTGTCCTGAGGGCTGCTGTGCCTGCCCTGCGCTGAGATGTCGTGGAATCAAAGAGTCGTGGAATGCTTTGGGCTGGAAAAGGACTTGAAGACCATTTCATTCCACCTTCAGGGACACCTTCCACCATCCCAGGTTGTTCCAAGCCCCGTCCAGCCTGGCTTTGGACACTTGCAAGGATGTGGCAGCCACAGCTCCTCTGGGCACCCTGTGCCAGGGCATCACCGCCCTCACAGGGAACAATTCCTTCCCCATATCTCATGTCCACGTTGAATTACATTGAATCTGTGTCCCAAACACGTTGTAAAAGAGCTTCTCCCCTCACATTTGATACCTTTGTCACACCATGGTCCAGCAGTAACTCAACATTTCAGCAGCTCAGGAGCCAACCTGGCAACTTCACTTTACTCACTGAGTGCTTTGTGTCACCTGTGTGTTATTAGGATTGTTATCTCTGCAGACAAGCAAGATAACAGATAGAAATTCTGCACTGCTGAACTTCAGACTTCCATTAATCTCCTGGTGTTTCTGATATCCTGAAATGAAAAGATTGTTTTGGGAATGATGATGCCCGTAGGTCTCAGAAAGGGATAATTTCTATTAAAAAGAAAGAAATGTTTGGCAACTACAAATGCAATAGAGCTTCCTACGCTGACATACGGAAGTTAATTAGGATCTTCTAGAAGGTTATGGATGTGTTACAGAACAGAATATATTTCGTGCCTAGTTAAAATTACCTCTTTTACAGTTTCTGTTGCAATAAAACAGCCAACTCATTGGAAAGGAACATAAACATGAGTCTGAAGAAGAAAATAATTTTCCAATATCACTATAGGGCTTGTCAAGTTAAACTAAACAGTTTTGAGTTTCACTGACATATGACTTCAGAAAGCTAATAGGCATCTCCATGTAATAAGCTGATTGCTGGAAAATATCAATGTTGCAGCAAAATGACAGAGTCTAAGATAAAGAAAGAAATTTCAGAATAGCAGGAGGTAGGAGCCAGGCTGTTAGCTGGGCCCCAAGGGAAGACAGGGAAGGTACTCAGAGTAATGGAACAGAAAATAAAGGCACTTGGAAAACTACTGACCATTTTATATTGAGCAATTGGAGATGTTTGTCACAAACTTCTGTCCTACCCTAAGTCTGATCGGGAAGAAACCTCACAAAATTCTGTGTAGGTGACTGTGAAGTAGATGGATGTACTTGTTCACTTGTTCACAGGATGGATTCCTGCCAAACAGCAGGAAAAAACAAAGAAACCCAGATACAGCTGACTGATAAATCCTGATGAGGCCTTGATCAGACACAGCCCTCACATCAAAGTGTGAATAAATGAATACTGCACCATCCAGGCAAGATCCAGCTCTTCAGTGGCACAGGCTTACTTTGATATCCACTGGGGTGAGACAAGGAGACAATCACACCTTAGAGGGAGTGAAATCCATTCAGGAACACAGTGAATGCAGATTTCCATGTGACACCTCTCAGCCACACAGGGATCATGAGAACAGCTCACCAGTCAGAACCGTCGATGTTTTAGGGCTGTTCCTTTGCATCCCTGGATTCCCAGGATCATTTGCATGGATGTGGGGTGGGTCTCTCCATCAGCAGGAGGGCAGAGTCCGCTGCCTGTGCCAGAGGTGAAATTGTGTCATTGCTAATGAATGAGCTTTATGCTTCCCCCCAAGGGAACTTCAAGCTGTTTCCTATTTTGAACTCAGAGATGCATTCATCTTCTGGCTTTTCCTGCTCCTGACGCCGATTTCCTCAGATGACATCAGTGCAGCACATGGCACATGATGACATTTCCTGAAAATGCTTCTTCTTTACCAAGTAATCCCCAAATAAAGCAATAAAAACCCAGAAACAAACCCAGCTGGTGGAAACAGAGAAACTTCAGGGTAACCACACCATGCAAGAGAAGATCCCATATCAATTGGTGCCAATTGGTGTTTCATTGGAAACCTGATTGATCTTTAATGTGATATTCTGATACACAACCAGTCTTCATTTTTTTGACCAATAAAGTCGCATGTTAACAGCCACAGCACTTGATTGTTTTGATTTGAGGCTGTATTTTGTCTGTCTCTGCAATTTTAAAGCTGTTTCATCAGAAGAATGAAATCCCTGGCAGATGGGATGGGAAGGGAAGTCACAGAGATCAGATGTCAGGAGTGCTCAAACCAGTGTTTGAGTGGATCTGGAGCTTGTGAAAAATGACAAAGGAATGGTGATGTGAAAGGAACTCCTCTGAACAAATGCAGGAGCTTCCTCCCACTACCCTGTAAAGAGGCTTCTGATCTCACCTGGAAGGGGCTACCTTAGGGTGGGAGAAGGAAATGGGGTCTCCACAGTAAAGCCAGTCCTTGACCTGTCTCCAAGATTTCAGTGATACCTAAACAGGGATGTTTGTGCTTCCTGTGGTAGCTCGGACACTTTTCTATTGGAAAACCAGCTCATAAATGCCGTGGGAGAACCTTCCAGAAGCAAAAAATTCATTAGCAATCTTTATACTCCATCCATCTTCACTCAAGACATTTCCTGTTACACATCCTTATCTTTTTACAGTTGGAAAGAGAAAGGAAACTTCAGCCCAACCAACTCTTACTCTAAAATGCTGTGTCCCATGCATTTTTTACACCGTCTGAATCTATAGACTTAATACACAATGGATCATTTTGGCAAACTGCTCTGGCTGTGGGTACAAATCTACAGAACTCAAATTGTTCCCAGCACTACCATCAGTCTCTTCAGTGGCTTTACAGCAAGGAAAATCATTTCAGTCTTTCTACCCCTCTTGAATCCACAGCATTCCTCAGAGTCTCCTTGGTGCTTAAAAGATGTGCTTAATCCCCAGCAACAAATATCCCAGTTTCCAACAAAAATAGCTTTGCCTGCTCGTGCAAATAAGACCTTCACAGTCATAAGAGGATCCCTGGTAATTGATTCCTTGGGAAACAGAGCCTGGGCTTGTCCCATTCATTTATATTTCAAGCACTCCAGCCCTCCAAATGCCAGGTTCCTTTAGGCAGTTCTGCATTTAGCCTGTATTAGATGGCTCCTTCCATTAACTAAGTGAAGTGGCATCAGCACTCTGTCAAGTCCCATTTAAGAAGAGAGGATTCATTGTACCAGCTCCTCGCTGCCCAGCACAGGCTTCTTTTCTTCTTCTTCTTTTTTTTTTTCTTTTTTTTTACGAAATATAAAAGCTCATCTCCGTCATCTCCATTTCAGAGGAATTCCCCTTCCTAAGGGGCTGAGTGACAGGAGAGTACCAGCACAGGAACAGAGCCACTGCCCCAGAAAATTACAGGCTGAGGAGATGAGACAGCCAAAGCATTGAGGAGAGATGCAGCGGCTACTGATCCGTGCAGGGTCACAGCAGAGCAGCTGCACATCCAGCACTGGTGCCACTGCTGAGGCTGTGGGACGATCCCATTAATGTCATTCCCACTGCTCCACCTGGAATATGCCTGGAGGGGCACTGCCCTGAGCTGCAGGAGACCCAAAGCCCTCCAGCTGCATTGCAGCACCAGCTCAGGAAAGGTGGAACTCCTTTGGGTCCTCCAAATCCTGTCTGTCTACACCTCAGCACCTCGGATCCACCTCCTCTGAGTTCCTCCGCCACAAACACAGCAGGTTTGGCTGCTTCTCAACAGGCACCACTGAAGGGGTAACACAACAATTCTGGCAGTTCTCCAGGCACTGCACAGCAGGAAAACTACAGGCTCACCATGCCTTGAAAACCTTTTGATTATGATGATTATCACTATCCAATCTCACTTTTTATTTCTTATTCAAGAGCTGCAGGCCTTTTCTAAAGGAGCTGCCATTTTCTGTCCCAAATGTTGGTGTATACACACACCCTCCCTATATGTACATACAGATCTGTTTATAGGGTTCATTTCTTCCAGTTCACATCCCAACCTGATTATTCAGCATTATGGCAACGTTTATACAGAGCCTTTTACCAAAAGACCCTGAAGTGTTTTACAATTATTCACTCAATTAAAATGCACAAGAGCCCCAAAGAGCTCTGTTAAGCACCACCAGAGCTCCCTCCCTGAGGTAATATGATAACTGGAGATTATATTAATTTTAAAAGGGACATTCTGATTTTTTTTTGGAGCTTACTTACTTATGGAAACAACTGTTGGTTAGCTAATTTCCAAAGGTGCAGAAAACTGGGACTGAACTTTGCCCAGAATTCTTGAAAACCCAAACCTGAGGGGCCATGTCTAGAAATAACTCTGGCATCAGCTGTGCTTTTCAGGAGCATGAAGGTGCTCAAAGACCAGAGGGGTGCCGAGTCCCAGCCCTTGGAGTTGGAAGTTTCCCTAGTCCAACACCTGAATTTCCAACCCTTTCCATGACAACACCTTGTCTGAACTGACCACCACAATGACTTTGTGTCTGTCTCGACCCAAGGACCCTCTGAGATCCAAAAATACGAATATTTACTCTCCTTAATCTCCAAAATTCCTGATTTTTGCCTGAAAACTAGAGAGGAGGAGAGCAGTGCAGAACCTTTTGCTGCAGGGTGGAGAGGTGAGTTTGAACTTGTTCTTACTCTGCAGATGTCTAAGACAGAAATATGTTAAGTTTCCTGTTGCATATCCCAGTTTTACATAAGAACATAAAAACAGAGATTAAATTAAAGAATAGGGATAGGGTTGTTTTTGTTAATACAATTATAAGTAATTTTCCCATGGAAAAAAATGGCAGAGAGATTAGCCCAAGAATAAACCTCTAGAAGGCAGAAACTCAAGCAACGTGACTGTTTGTAGACCCAGGGAGGTGTTGATTTCAAGGAACTGTGACAATTTTCCAGCCTCCTCTAACTCCTGATCTAATTGACGTAATTCTTTTGCACTCAAAAGCATCCCCCTTGGTTTTAACCTTCTAGACATTATTACTGCTCTCCAGCTTTTGAAAACAACTTTTGTGGGCTCCTAAGAGAGATGAGCCTACCAGAATAAAAGTGAATTTGCTATTAGATGACATTTTTTGACACTCCAGCTCTTCTGTACAGCAAGTATGTTAATGAATTAGTAAGCATAAAGAACTTCACAGAATTAGGTGTCAAGCAGGAGATAAAATCCAGTTTTCTTTGATATTGAAATAGGTGTTCAAGTACTACAGATCCCTTCATGTATCAAGTTCTGTCACTACACGTTATTTCCTACACCTCGCGTTTTAGTAGCAATTGTTTAAAATCAGACAAGTGCCATCATATGGAGGGACTTTTTAATCTCTTAATTAGACAAGTGCCATAATGTGGGAGGACTTTTTAATCCATTATTTAAACAATGTCTTAATTTCTGAGTACTTTTGAGGGAGAAAGGCACCAATGCAGTTGTTGACCCCACCAGCACAATAACGGGGGAGCTTAAAGGGATCTGCAGATTGTTTCACACCCAAAGCTTTTGAAACAGCAAACTGGGAAAATTAGGAGGAGGGGAGAAGCTGGACGACCCTTTGGACTCTTGGAAGCAGCACATGACAGAGCTTTGCCCAAGATATCAGTCCCAGAACTGGTGGGGCACATATTTTTCAGATGGTTTGGAGGGATTTAGCTAAAAATGTAGAGCGGTTTCATATCCAGATAAAGTATTTAAACGGGAAGTTTGCTTCAAAAGGTAGGAGATGTCTGACAACCCATACTTATTTTTCTAGCCTATTTTTCACTCCCTTGCTCCTCTTTCAGAGTTTTAATCCCTAGAGCATCAATAAAGCAGAGCACGGAACTGGGCCATGTAGTTAAGAGATGACATCAGAGCTCTTCTGTCTGAGTTCGTGGTCAGTGACTTCAAAACAAGCCCAGATTTCTCCTACAGCTTTTGTCACGTTCACTGCATGGTGGCTTCTAACTCTTCCCGTAAATAACTGGGAATATGTCACACTGGTGGTTAATTTAATTGATGTCTGCTTGGATGGCTTGTTGTGCTACAGTGGAATTTCCAGGCTTACTGGAAAGAAAGCCTTTCCAAGTAAATGTTTAAACTTTGCACACAAATGCCTTAAGTTTGTTTTAATTTTTCCCTGGGGATAGTGCAGATTCCCAGAATGAATTCCAGCAATCTCCCTTCAGGTGCCCTGACTGGATTGACAGAGCCCCAGCTGAGCCTTGACCTCTCCCATTACACGGAAGGTGAAGTTTTAACTACCTGGAATATTCAAAAAGGCAGATTTATCACGCTGGATGTGGGACTGCAGGGCAGAAAGCAGCGACAGAACAAATGCCTGGATGGTTCCCAAAAATCCATTCTGCAAGGGAACAACACTTAATGGCTTTATACAGTATAGACTGTCGTGGCAGTCACAAAACTGCCAAATAAAACATTATTAGCAGTTACTTTCCCTTTGACAAATGGATGGTCAGAGGAGTTTCTTCTTGGAGGAGAGGCCTGTTGTGATTTTCCTTTGTGTTCTGGGGGTGAAGCAATACTGAACCAATTTATCACCCCTGACAGGATCCTGACTCGGTGCTGGAGTTATCTGCATTGCAAAAGCTCCATGGGAATTGAACTCAGACAACTGTTCTTCCTGTTGGAAACCAGACAGCCAAGGAAGGAGCTATAATCAGTTTGAATTTGCCTCTGGCTCATCTTTTGCTCTGTTTCCTTTTAGACCACTACCTCATTAATAAAAATTTGCTGGATTGCTGAGAGTTCAGGTTTCACAATCTACTGCTTCGAATTTGAGGCCAATCCAATGCTGACTACAGGAAAAGTCAAAAAGCAAGACAGAGCAGAGGGAGGGTTGAAAAGGCCGGGTCAGGTCTGGTCCCAGGCTAAGGAAAAGTGGGATGCAGACACCCTGTGCCTGCCAGCAGCTCCCAGCAGTGAAGGGAAATGCGGAGATGGAGCACAACCAGAGTGCCCTGAGTTTAAATTTGTCACACAAAACACATCATCCTCAGCACGTGATGAGCAAATAAAGACAAATGGTCCAAACCATTGCTGAAGATCAGCTTCCTACTGATTTCTGATTAGGGAAAAGGTGCTTTGGTTAGTCCCCAACATGTTTTTACAATCTGCTTGTGTTCCAGGCAGTTACATTCTGATTTTCTCCCTTGAGAAACCTTGGAATTGATTTTTTTAAATGGGCCAGCAGCAGACAGGGATGAAAAAAACCCCCAAACCTGACTTTGGGAATCAGATTGATTGAAAGAGCTGTCATAAAGGCGGTACTTGGGCTCAGGAGATGGATTTGGGTGAGCATGAGCCTGGACATCAGGTGAGCAGATAAGATGACACCAAGTTAAGGGAAGTGAACTCCAAGCAGGGCTAAACCCAATCAGGAGAAACCCAGGCCAGGGAGAAGGGATTTCATAGAAAATCCTGAGCTGGAAGGGACCCACAAGAATCCTCGAGTCCAACTCCTGGCACAGACAAACCCCAAGGATCAGCCCTCTGGATGGAGCACGTGGAGAAGCTGTTCCACTGGGAAGAGCAGGAGCAGAAGCACTAAGAAGTGCATGGAAATGCCACTTGGTGAGACGTGGGTGCTGGAGAAAAGAATCTGAGCCCTGCAAAAAGCTGGGAATAATAAATACCTGAGGGGACAGGCTCATACTGATTTCACTTAACACCTGTACTACCAGGCTCTTAATAAATCAGGACTCCAAGACAAGAGGATCTGACTTGCAAGCATCATGGCTCCATTTTTTTTCCTTTGGGAAGATCCAAGGGAAAGATAAGTGTGGAAAAACAGTGCCAGAAATCAGTCTGAATTTCCCCAGCATTCCCACCTTCCCTGCCTCTGTTACGAGAAAAAAGCTCTTTATCCCATAGCACCTAAATCACCTCAGAACAATGGAAGTGGAATTCTTAAGAAAATCCTAAATAGATAATAACAAGGAATCACTTTCTCTACCTTCCCCTTTCCTTTTCACAGAGCTGGAACAAAGAAAAATTAGCAGCCACATTGTATTTATTTCATTATTTGAAGCCATAAGGACAGGATGGATCCAGCCATGATCTAAGACTTAGGGATCCTTAATGAGCAAATTAAAACTTTCACTCACAGGAATGAAAGGCTTTTGATAAATATAAAAAAAAAAACAACCCATATGGATCCTGGTGAAATCCTGGCCTTACTGAAGTCCATGGGAGTTTCTCTACCAGCTCTGGATTTCTCAGTGGTGGTGGTTGGCTGCCAGGAGAGCGTCAGGGGTGGAGATGAACACAATTTCCATGCTGCAAGAGGCAGACAGAAAGGCTCTCTAGGACGCCAGAGTTATTTCACCTCTTCATTTTCAGTGCCTTTACTCCAAAACAGGTGGTTTCTTATCTTAATTCAGCCCCGGGCCGTGTCATTCATTTGCAAAGGCTGAAATGGAGCCTCCCTGCATTGCTGCCGCCAGAACCCCCCGGTAAATGTGCCCAGCACTTTGTGACAGGCTTTGACATTAGAAAAGATCAAGAATGCCTTTGCAGGAAGGAAAATTTTAAACAATTTGCACATCTCTGCCAGGCACAAAAGGCTCTGAGATTCCCATGACAACTGTGGCAAATGCAGCTGTGGGCATCAGTTAATTACCGGGATTCAGCCTTCCGAGTCCACATCAACTCCTTCGAGTGCTCCTGGGCACACAACACATGTTCAAAAAGCTTTCATGTGACCTTAAGGATTTTCCCTTTAAGGTATGTTTCCACTTTTAAGCCAGGAATTTGGAATTCATTAACACCAATTAAATCTGGACACTGCTCAACTCTCCGTGCACTGCATTGCAGATTTATCCCTGCAGGTTGAAAAGTTTGGGGGTTGTTTTCTTTTTTTTTTTTTGATGAAACAGAAAGCCAAGATAAAGGGAAATGTCCTTATATGATTTGTTCTCATGGGTCATGGCAATAGCAGCACTGCAGGAGAAAAATGTCCCTCTCAGAGCTATATTTCCTATGGATATTACAGCAACAAGACAAAAGGCAGCTGAGCTCCCTCATCCCAGCATCCAGGTCAGGAAAAGTGGATACATCTCATGGCAGAAACCCCTGCTTGTCCTTAAGTATCTGCTATAAATAATCACACCAGAAGTAAAATGTGTTTTCATTTGAGAAGTCACCTCTCTCCTTGTCAGCTCCACTTACAGCAGGCATGTTGTCAATCTGTGAGAGCTCTCCTTGAGAACACTCCAGCAAAGCCAAATATTTTCCCTTCTAACAGCACATCCACTGAAATGGGAAAGACTAAACTAAATAAAAAGCAATTTTCTTTCTTTCTTTTTTTTTTTTTTTTTTTGCCCCACAGCTCTGTGTGCTAATTGTTAACAGTGATCCACTCCTGCAAAGGACTGGGAAAAATTAAATGGATTTCAACCAACGCTACTAATTCTTCAATGCAGATCTTTTTTATCACACAAATTAAATATATCTGCAAGGCATGGGAATTATTAACGCAAAAGGAAGGCCAAATGCACTGCAGACGTGGGGCTACTTGGAGTGAAGGGAAAGACTGACATAAATCTATTCTGTAATCTCGTGGCTGTTTCCTACTAAAGGAAGGACCAGAATGCAATGTGCTAAATTACTGGGGCAGAGGGATATGTTGCTTAAGGTTTTTTTTTTGAAAAATAAGCAGTTGCACTGCTGGCACAACAGACCTAGCTCTGTCACAAGTAATTTATTACATCAGTATATCAACTTTATTAAAAAAAGAAAAAGACAACAAAGAAGTCTGTCTTTGTGCCGAGCTCAGCTCAGACTGGTTTGGAAACATAAACAGCTTCAGAGTTTAATTAGGAACTGTTTACATCTGAAAGATAATTTCATTTTCCTCAAATTGTAACAGAGGTAATTCCAGATAGTTCTGCTGACTCCAGAGTTTAATGTCTTTAAGCTGCCAGACTGAAAAATCCAAAGTGAGGTCTGAACAGCTGAAAGCCAACTGCGAGGGGTCAGGAAATTCTGTGCTAACTACTAATGGTTTGATTATCTAACATTTAACAGCTCTGCAGCTACAAGATGCTGCGAGATGGCTGCAAGAAAAAAAAGAGAACCACTCAGTAAACTAAAGTGTCCTTTCCCACACTCCATTTCTGATTTCTTTCCCGTTTCACCCTGACCTTTTGTCTTTAAGATTTTTTGCCTTTTTTTTTTGGTTGGTTGGTTTTTTAAATTTTTTTTTCAATTTTTTTTTCCCCAGTCTAGAGAGGTGACGGAAAAAGTGTTTGTCCCTTCAATTTGATGCTGTTTTCATGGCATACCTGGCTGTGTCCCGGAGCAGTGTGCTGGAAATCTCTGGAGGGTATATATTTTCCCATCTGGGGACTCCAGTTCAGCCTTTGAATGACCAAAATGAGGGTGACCTGATATTCTGCTTCCTTGAGATCGTTTTTCAAAAAACAGAAAAAGTGATTGAAAGTAATACTTTATACAGCAAATCACACAAGTGATCAGTATTTTCCCACCTTGTCCTTAAGAGATTTTCACTATGCTTTATTTATTTAACTACATGTTTAAAAAGTAGTTAAATAAATACATTTTTCTGTAGTAGTTCAAAAATCAAACAAAAGCAGATGACAAAACAAGAAGGCTCCTCAGAAAACCCTTTGAGAGCCAAACCCCCCCGAGCCCTGCAGCTCTCCAGGAGCCCTCAGCCACCCGTCTAAGATGCAAATATTCACTCCTGCGGTGCAAAATCAGCGCTGCTGCCACTGGCCTGCTTTTGATGTGCAGCCCTAAAGCTCATTAATGGTAATGAGGCATCCACGAGGGAAGCACAGACCTTCAGCACCATCGAAGGACGAAGTTGTGGAACGCTTTAATGATGGGGTGCTGTTCCCTAAAACACTGCCTGGGGGGGGAGGAGTGAAGGAGCTGCTGAATCCCCTCAGCCTGACCCAACCCTGCTGTTCCTCTACCCCAGTTCCACCAGGATAACTGCACTCCTGGACAGCCAGACAGATCCCTAAGGAATCCTCGTTAATATTCATCCTTCCTCCTCCTCAAGCCTCGCTTTTCATTTGGATGGCTCCCATCATCTGGGTTCTCACAGGGCCCCACAAATGCTGCTCCAGTTCAGCAGAGGTGGAAGCAAACTGCAGCACAGGAGCAAACCAGGTTTGGTTTTGGATCCACAGGCCAATTTCTCTGCCCGAACCTGTATTTCCATCAGAAATATCAGGTGGTTTTTGAGAGAGACTCTGTAGACAGATACAGCTCACACACCTGTGACCCAACACTTAATTAAGGGATATTCGCTAATCAGAGTTGGGACGCCTCAGGGGATCTGGGGAACATTTCCAGATGCATCCTTGGTCCCCAGAGGTTTGGGGAAGAGGGAGTGTTCTGATGCTGGACTCCTGCAATAACAGCTGCATGTGAATGCCAAAGCTTCTGCCAACCCTGCCCTTGCACCGAGCACAAACTCCAGAGAAATCTTCCAAGTCTGAGCACTGCAGACATGGAATCAGAGCATTTACGCCAGGAAAACCAGCAAGACCTTCCAGAGTACGGAACAAGCGTGAAATGGGAACGAGGGCAGGAAGAGAAAGCAAATAAATAGGTATTTTAGATGTCTCTGATAATGTATTTGCTACCACAGAGGCTGTCAGTAGAGGGGAGCCGATAAAACCAGCTTTTCCTTGCCAGCAGAAATGCGTGTTTATTTATAAATAAACACAAAATACAGTGTGATGCACCTCTCCTTGGCCACTGGAGCTAACACAGGAAAGCAAAGCATCAAACGAACTCTTCCTCACCTGCAGGAGAGCTGCCTTTCAAGAATATCTTGGGAATTGGCCTGAAAGAACAAATGCTTCCTAAGCTCATCCTGGGATGCCTGAACCACTTCTACAACAGATCCATGGACCAGCTCACCCCCACTGAGGCCAACAGGAATGTTCACATCTGCTGTGTCTCCTGTGCAACTCCTGGTCTTGCTTGGTGTCACTTGGAGCTCCTCACAGACATCTGGTACTACTGCTCAGGAAAAAGCGCTCTGTTTCCACTTAAATATTTTATTTCACCTTAATTACTACTGATGTACTCAGTGTTCAGTGCAGAAAATCTAATTGCTCCTGGAGGGAATTCAAACCCAGTAAGTACCAAGGCTCTTTTTCAGTGGTACCTGGAAGAAGCTCACCTGATGGTCCTTCCCACGGTTCATTTTCCCCCATTTCTCCTCAGCAGTGCTTAATTTGAGTCAATTAGTTTAATTTGGGACTGTCACTCAGCTGAGTCTTAACAAATCACCTTTGCTCTCACTCTCCTTCACAAATAGGCAGCTTCCCATTGGCTCCCTGCTTTAATTCTAACAGAAATGTTTTAATTTTACTTAAGAACCTACTGATAACAGCGGGGTTTTTTTGGATTGGTTAGAAAAATGTCTTCTCCAAATTACAACAGTAAATGAACCTGTATTTTTCTACGTATGATTTCTACCCTGTGCTCTTTCTCTGTTCCTAATTGGTCTCCTCCTCCAGACCCTGCCTCCAAAAACTCAATAATTAAAGTGAAACTGTACAGAAAGGCAATTACTCAAAATTAGCTGTTCCTTTTTTTCCCCGTGAGGCATCATTCCATAAAAATCCTCTGAAATAATAATCAATAGCTGAGAGGTTAAATTGATCTCATTTCTCCTTTTCTTTCACTCATGATCATCACTACACAAAACAGGAATTTCCACCAGCAGTGCCACAGCCCAAGCCCCACTTCCCTGTAACACTTGCAGTCACGTTTATCTGAGTAAACTCAATTTAAAATGTGACTGAGTGAGAAGCACGGAGTGACTTTAAATTCCAGCTGTGAAAATTGGAAACGGGAACACGAGATCCAAGATAAGGACGGGGAAAAAATGCAGGCAGAGGGGTTCAATTCGTTCTTGACTTTTCAAAAGGAACATCACACAGAAGGAACATGACAAAGGGGAGTTGTTGTGTGGGGAAGCATCCTAAAGAAGCTGCTTCCTCAATCCTGTGCCTGGCCCACACCTCTCTGTGTGTCATCCAGGGATGCAGATCAGAATATGCCTTGGAACTCTTGGAAAAGAGGAAAACCAGGTCTATCAGGAGCCTAGATTAAAACAAAAGTTTCCCAAGAGATTTTCTTTCATTCAGAAGGTTGTTAAGCAAATATCAGTGGCCATGCTCTCTCACACATCAGATTTTCCACTTCTTGAGTATCTGCCACTTGTTTCATGTCTTGAAACAATAATTCATGCACTGTTTTTATTCTCCTGAGTATTTAAATTATTTTGCATTTGTTTAATCTTTTCTCCATCACGGGCTTTGAGGAGAACCTTCCAGATCAATGTGGGGTGTTCCATCTCGTAATAAATGTGTAGAGAAAGAAATAGGGTATGGGCAGTGGGCCAGACCCGAGAAAAATCTCCAGCATTCCCATATCCAGATGCAAAGGGGACTGGAGGGGATACCACAAAGCAGCCCTTTCCCCATTTTCCACCAGGTTGTGTCTGTGGGGAGGCAAAGAGAGATGGAACAAATGGGAGCCATTTCCATTAGCCCTGGCTGGGATGATCCAGCACCAAGAAACAATCCTGGGAAGAGAAAACGCTTCTGCCAGGGGCCAGTGAAAGAGGATTTTGTTATTGCAGGTATGGGCATCCCAAAGGGAAAAAAACAAGGGTAGGGTCAGCATCTGAACGGGCTTGGTGAAACTGCCTGTCCCTGGAGGATTCCTGCTCTCATTAACCCCACCTAGGAAGAGAAATTGGAAAGACATCAAGGAGCACTCCCTGCAGGAGGGAAGGAAGAACAAAAATTTCCAGCGTGTTCACTTCCCTGCAGACAATTCCCCGTGTGGATCACCCGCATGGAAGCTAAAAGCACAGCGCTCAAGGACGCAGGTGAGTGCGCGAGGGGAAGTTCAACCCTGGAGGTTACAGGAGGGGAGAACACACACTATCAAAATTTTGCTTCCCTTAAGGCTGGCAAAAAATCTCAAACATATCTGAACTCAATATTTCAACTTCTTAGTAGGAGCTCACCTGACCTCAACCCCCACGAATGTCCCTGTGCTCAATTTTGATGAAGAAGGATGTGTGAAAAGTGCATTTCCAAAATTATTAAGTACGCAAGCGCTGCTAATTGGCAGCATTTTGCTCTGCAGTGCTAAATTCTGCTCACATTTGCAAGGGTATAAATCCAGAACTCTTTGGTATTTATCTACCTGGCAGGAGGAATATTTTCACTCCTAAGAGTGGACACTTTAGGGAGATATTTGGAAAACAAGTGGAATACTGAAGTGGCCTCACTGGCTCAGCCTAGTCCCTTAGCTTCCAGAGAATGAGATCTCAGCAAAAAGATCCACAAATCTCTCTAATATTCCTTCTTTTTCAGTTGGAATGGTCTATGTACAAAACAATGAAAAAATTAGAGGAATATCATTACAACAGATGCATAAAAAAAGAGGACAATGTCTATTACATATTCCTTACTGATATGGTTAGTATCAAAATTAAATATATTTTAATATTAATATTCCTTACTACTAACTATTAATTTTAGTACTAAATATTCCTCATTTATAGTATTTTTATAGGAACCGCTCCCATTTCTACAGAAGGATTGATGTGATTTTCATTGCAGATATTTGAGTGTCTCAAAGTCCTGGACTGACACAGATTTGTGGGGTTTTGTGCTTGATTTCGTATTATCCAAACTACATTTTGCTGAAGTAGTAGGTCTTTAGACATTTGTAGCTCACACACAACTGGTGCTCATCCTGCTGGTATCTTTTAAGAATAAAAACTGTAGGAAGCTGATTAAAGGAGAGATCCAACAGAGTTTAAATTCCACCCTGATCCCTGTAGGTTTTTTTCCACCAAGATGTAATTTCCAAGACCTCTTCAAAGACTGAAACAGAAGAACCGAAAAAAATTACAATAATTGATGAAATCTCTTTTAAGTAATAAGCTTTAAAACATTCCCTTTTTGTGCATGACCACACCAATGACTCCGAAGTTAAATTCACAGAGGCCTTTCTGGTATAACTTAGATATTTCCTGGTTTTTGTAGACATCAGATAAGGACTGCTCAGTACTTTTTACACTAACTTCAGCTAGATTTTTTTTATTCCACTCATTAAATGTACCTTAAACCAATTAGAAGAGCATGGAGTGAGGGCAGTGAGTACACTGAGAGCAGGCTGTCTCTCTAAATGGACATGGGATGCTCTTAGTTTTGATTTTTTGGCTGTTTCCAGGGTGCATTTGAGATAAGGAGCATTCATTTGGCCTTCCCTTAACAGACAAGCACTTCCAGAGAGGAAAACTTTTCAGTGTTCCTTGAACAATGGTGCTGAAGGGAATATTGCTATTGGCGAGACACGTTGGGTAATTAAATATTGAAAGTGTTAATTTGAAATTGGTGAGGTGCAGCTTGGCTCAAGGCATGAAGTGTTCTCCAGGAATATTTATCACGGATTGACAGCAGGGTGTCGAGATGAAGCCTAAGGCTATAAACCCAGAGTTAAAGATTCCATTTATGAATCAATAATCAGTGCAAACACAACAGCCTGCTCAGGGCTGTGAAGGCCACAGCTCTTCCTCAGGCACATCCTCTGGATGCAGAGTTTGGTGAAAATCCAAAGAGGGCATTACAAGGTGGAGCTGACTCCCCCTCCCCAGCCCTGTGGGGTGCTGGAGGTGGGCACAGCCTTTAACCTGGAAGGTGCTACAGAAACCCCCACAGGGGAGCTGAGCTGCTTGGAGTCATCCCCAAGGGATGAGGATTGGAATATCCAATCCCTCACATCCTGAGGAACACTGAGCGGGCACAGCCTTGCCCTGAGCCGGCCCAAGCCCAGTGTCTAGACTGGCACATCCAGCACCCAGGACAGGATCAGAAGCACCCAAAGGACTCCAGCGTGAAGGCAGAATGAGGAAGGAGCTGTTTCAATGTCCCTCTCACCAGATGAGTTCAGAAAGGGTCCAGAAATTTCTGTCCTGAGAGCATCCCTGTATTTATTCCAAAGTGGAGCAGCTGGATGCAGAACCAGTAACTCAGCTGAGCTGAGAGAAGCTGGAATGAATCCTTCAGGAGCTCAGAGCCCAGCCCTGCTGCCCTCTGCTCACCAGCAACCACCTCACCTCAGCTCAGAGCCCTCTCCCACTTCACTCTGTCTTCACAGTGTGCACAGAGCCCCGACCTGTGCAGGATGCAATTCCACGGGCATAATTACCACCTATTGCCTCAGAAGAGCCAAGTTATTTTTCTTTTCCAGGCTGTAGAAGTCCCTCTCACTCTCCACTACTCTCTCAACTCTCTTTTGTTTGTCTCTCAGCTTGCTGTGCTTGGCCTCTGGCCACAATCCCGATTTCTGCCCTGATGGAGGGTGACAGCTTTGCCTTTGAAGGAATTCCAAGGCTGCTGTCGGGCTGACCAGCAGGGAGCAACCCTGCCCAACAGTCCCTGGCCTCTCTCAGATTGCTCCCCTTCTTTCCCAGAAACTTGCAGTCTCGGAAAAGGCAGAGGGAGAGCTCATCACAATTCCCAGAAGAGGTTTTTAAGCAACAGATGAACTTTAAGCACACAGAGCGAACGCTGGAGCTGGTAGGGACATCAGAGAACATCCAGACCATCCTCTCGTCCTCAGGCACATCCAGCTGTACCTACACTGCTGGCAGATATTTGCCTCGCTGGTTCTTACTGGATTCCAGTCACAGGCAGTATAATTCCTGCAGCTGGTCCAGTCTAACACACGACTTACCATCAGAGAGCTCTGGCAAACCTTACTTCAGTTTCACCCTATCAGTCCTAGTCTGAACATGGACATGGAGAGCTCATTCCCTGTATCCTTCAGTTTCTAACAGGAATTTAAAATACATCCCAGCAAGCAGTGACAGCTCACTCTGCCCAGGGTGCCTGGAAGTGCAGTGTGTACAAAACACTCTTGTCCCTTGGCACAGTGCTTTTGCCATCAGCAGAGCCACCCTTCAGTACTGACACAGGGAATCAGGGAATATCCTGAGCTGCAGGGGACCCATGAGGACCATCGAGCCCAGCTCCTGGCCCAGCACTCACAGAAGTGACCACGGGTTCACCCGTTTTCATTTCCCACATTTCTAATCTCTTTTCTTGGAAGATCTCCCTCTGGACACAGAACAGCCTTAATCCCACTGACCTTAGAGATTTCATTTTCTCACGTGCTAAAACTGCTCCACACTTACAGCAAAAGTTTTGCAAAACTAAAAACCTGCTCTGCATGAGACAAAGAGTTTGCAGACCCTAATAGTGCATCCCCTGCATTACTGGGTTTCTTACACACTCATCTCAGTCTTGGCTCATTTCCTATCGTGACTGATGCTCAGCTGGCAAGGTGAGAGAAGGTGGAATTCTGATTTAACACTTGCAACGCAGTTTGTTTGGCTGTGGATTGTTTTTTTTTAAATTAACCAGTTGCTTACAGCATTTTTGTCTCTCTCACTGGTAACCTGGAAATAGAAAGGCGCAATGGTACAAGTTGTGCTCTGATAACATTAAACTTTTTCAGCTTGAGAAGATTTAACAGGTGTTGAAAAATCTTATCCTTTTTTTACCTCTCCGTGCTCCTGAGGCACAAAATGAAACCACAGATGTCCCACGGTAGCTGTAGCTTTGCCAGTCTCAGCCTTGCACTTACCCAGTGGAGGGGTTCATGATGCAGCCCCCTTTATCTGTGGATGCTTTGCAGTTGCAGCCCCTCTCCAGTGTGTCGTGATTCATTCCAAAATTGTGCCCCAGCTCATGAGCCAGAGTCACTGCTGCACCCAGAGGGTTTTCTGAGTGATCCTTCAAAAAAAAATCCACAGGAGAACCAGTCAATTCAGCATATAAACCCAATTCAAGGCACACATTTCCCCTCGGAGGTCCTATTGCCTGTCCTTTGAAATGCTTTATAACTTTGGCAGCTGTGCTTGCTGTGTTGTTAAATAAACTCAGTTTTAAATTTATTCACATATACCTAGTGCAGAGTGGGAATTTCAGGACAGCCTGTCTGGCCACCCAGTTTCCCCAGGAGATATTTGAAAGCATTGAGCAACTTTGAACCTCTCTTTATTGGGGCTTAAAATTCTGCTGCTCAATAAATCCCCCAAACTCCCAAGTCCCAGCAGTGGCAGAGAGAGGTCACCATGTGGGGAGTGTTGGAAAGGGCAGTAATTTATGGGTGAGGATGGGTGTGGTGAGGGAGAAGTGAGAAGATCCTTTAGGATCTTGTCAGGAGGCAGATTAAAAATGCAGCAAGAGATTTCATCTGGTCTGTTTCATTTGCTTCAGACTGTTTCTTTAATGTCAGAATGCCCAAGATTTCACAGACCTTGTAAGAAAAACCAAGAACCTTTGAAAATCTCCTTTTTAAAATGAAAGGCCAAAGGAAGCCAAATCTTCCATGGCCTCTTATTAACCTACAAATACCCTAAATGTTGGAAGGGTCAGTTGGAAATTTTAACATTAATCTCCGTTTAAATGCTGATTTTTGGGACAATCACTTCTGAGAAATTCACTGCATGATCTGATTACAGGCTGCTGACCCGAATGATGCTTTGGCTTTACCACAAGTAAGAGACCTTTCCACATTGATCATTTTCCTTGAGGGAAAAAAAAATCCACTACACTTGTAAGAAAGCTTTCCCTGAAGGCATAAACGTGTAATATAAATGCATGATCCACTATTTATCAGTCAGTAAATGGAATTACTGTGTACAGCTGCCTGCTCCAGAAGCTGGCATGAATATATTCACTTTAAATAACTCTTTCAGCATCATCTAAGCCAAACTCCAGACTAAAAAGAAGTGAAAGGTAAAACTGTCTAAAACATTATCTGTGTACTAATGGAGGTCTTGATACATGACTTGGGGCAGATTTAAGAGTTTCTTCTTACATCTGTCTGGGCTAATAGTTTTAGTAAATCATTTCTCAAACAGCAGACACAATCGAGAAGGGAATAAAGTCATTCTGAACACACCAAACTGCTCCTTCTGCAACTGGGATAAACTCAAAAGAATTTTATCTTTTAACAAAGTGACTCTTCTAAAATTTTTTTTCCCAAATTTTAAATCTTAATATAAAAATCTTGTGGCAGCCAGTTTGTGTGCAGTTTGTCCCGCACAACACCTAGATAATGAGATATCTTATCTAGGTACTGGTCAGATACAGATGGATTTATCTTTGTGCACGCAGTAATTGATGGAATAGTTAGAGAATTCAATGTAATTGAACCAGATGTCTTAAAAAGAGCACAGCCTCTCACTCAAATGGAAAACAATGCAGGACTGAAGATTAAGAAACAGTGAAATAATTCCATATAATTTTCCACATTGGATGATGTCTTGAAATTAGGGCTATATGCTCAAGACAGAAACTCCTCACTGAGCTACCCAGACACCCAGCAAATTGAGCTCAGGCTTTATTTTTCCAGTATCTCCCCTACATACTGAGCTGTGATTATATTTCTCTGAATGTTCTGAAGCTGTCAACTAAAACTAAAAACAAGGATTCACACAGTCCACTCCAGAAGCAGAGCAAGAAATGATGTGAAATGTAATTTGGGACTTGAATAGGCAAACAATTATTCCAGCCCATGCGGTTCTCATTACTTGCTCAGACCCACTTGGAATGCAATTTTATCAGCTTCTGGAGAGGGTTTTTAAAAGAAGGAATGTGATGCCTCAGCAAAAGAGGTTATTTGAAGACAGCGTAAATGAAGATTATCAAAACAAACAGTGACAGGTTCCATTTGATACTGAGACCGCTTAAGTATCACAAGGACTAAAGAAATGAATAGCGATGCGACTTTGATTTATTCCACCAGGGTCTTTCAAAGTTAACTTGAGCAGTAAAAGTCATTACCAAACACATTTCACAAGCACTGAATACGCAACCATCTCCTGTGAAGACATTATAAGCTGTTGCACAAAACATGCAGCTGCTTTCAGCTGAATTCTGCTTCCTTCCACTGGGATTTAAATCAAATCCTAATAATTAAATACTGTCACCTACAGCTCCAACAGGCAAATGCCCTGCTCCTGGTACTTTCAGTGCGTGTTCACTCAGTTCCTAGAGCCACAGAATCCCAGAATGGTTTGGGTTGGAAGGGACCTCAAAAATCCTCCAGTCCCAGCCCACCTTCCACTGTCCCAGGCTGCTCCAAGCCCCAGTGTCCAGCCTGGCCTTGGACACTGCCAGGGATCCAGGGGCAGCCACAGCTTCTCTGGGCACCCTGTGCCAGGGCCTCCCCACCCTCACAGAGAACAATTACTTCCTGAGATCTCGTCTAAATCTCTCCTTTATGAGTTTAAAACCTTTCTCCCTCGCCCTATCATTATCTGCCCATATAAAAAGTCACTTTCCTCTTTTTTCAGAACTATTTTACTTTTAAATCCATGAATTCAGTGGGCAACCTTTGGAAATAGAAGAATGAAGACTGAATCATGTCAAAGACTTGCTTTAATGTCAACTTCTCTTTGGTTTTTCTATGACACTACAGAGGAAAACGAAATGATAAAGGTCTTGTTAAAGCTCCTCACACTCACATGGCTGCTCTCCCCGCTCTGAGTTTCTCTGAAAATTAATGGGACACAGGGTGTCACCTACTGAGAGAACCCAGCCCTATGGAAGAGAGGCAAGCAGGCTCCCAGGGAGGCATGACAGAGGAATTTAGATCATAAAGTAGAGCTGACTAACTGCAAAAAGAGCCAGGAAAATCACATCAGACAAGAGTCACTGCAGGTTTTGTATTCAAATGTCATTTCTTACGCAGTCTCTCATTGTCTTTTCTTCCAGAGCAGGTGTTAGAGTGTGGGAGCTTTTGGTGTTGAGTGTTGGGGGTGGGATGGGGAAGAAATTGGCTGAATTATGAGGTTGGCCAAACACTCATTTGCCCGGTGTTGAGCCACCTGAGCCCCTCACCTTCCCAGGCTAAGAGTGATTCATTCTTTCATAGAATCACAGAATCTTTTAGGTTGGAAAAGACCTTTAAAATCATGGAGTCCAACCATTCCCAGCACTGCCAAGGCCACCACTGCCCCGTGTCCCCAAGTGCCACATCCACAGAGCTTTGAAATCCCTCCAGGGATGGGGACTCCACCCCTGCCCTGGGCAGCTGTGCCAGGGTACAGGTACCAATAGATATAAATATGTTTTGTCTACACCTGAATCAGCCTTTGTTAACTCAGGGGATGGTTGGACAGCTGCACTTTTGGGTTTTGGGGTGAGTGTTTGCTTCATTTGGATTTGGCTCCTTTCTGAGGATTTGCTTAAAGAACTGGAGAACATTTCTGGTTATTCTGTGCAAGTTTCGAGTTAATTTGCACCTCAAAAGCTTAAATTCAGAGAGTGTCAGGGTAACATTGTGCTTCCCTTCATGACTGAAGCTGCAGCCTGGACCAGCATTCATCCACAGACCCTGGGTTTCTCCTGGACATATAAATCAGTCCCCTCTCTAGGAGAACACTCTAAAGAAATGCTGATTCTTGTTTTCTTGTTACTGGAATGAACTATTTGTAATTATTTCTCTTTAAAATGTCAGCTTCCAGAGTGAAGAGAAATGACTTGGCAGTAAATTACATGGTGGAGTGTTTTAAATCTTCTGCTAAAAGTTAAAAGGACAAAAAAGTCATCATTAAGGGCATCTCTGACTGCAGATGAAGCCAAAGCAGGGCTGAGAGTCAAATGGGGCTGTCTGCCTCATCTATGCCTTTACCAAGACTTGGGAGTGTGCTGGGAGACTCCTACAGCTCTTCCAGCCTCTTTTCCTCCTTTTCCTTTTGTACCTCTCCCCCAGGCACCCAGTGAATAATTGTTACAGGCAGCAGTTACAGACTCAGCTTCTCAAGCTACCAAGAGCCTGAAACTTTGTCTTCCTACAACTTGTCCCCAATTACCTGACTTGCTCATTCTGTTTTAAAGCTTCTTCCCTCTGTCTTAGCACAAAACACTGGAAAATTAAAATTAAAAAAAAAAAAAATCAGGTAGAAAATACTTCAGAACTCCTTCCAGAAATTGGACAAGATGTTTACTCGTGTGTTCACCATGTCTTGCATCTAACAACAACAGTAATACCCTGGGAGAGACTCAGGTGGAATAAATGCTGCCATTGTTTGTTCTCGCTGTCTGGCAATGCAATAAAACCACTGCTGCAAAGATGGAAAATAAGGCCTAACACAGGAAACTCTATAAATACAGAATAAAATCAATATAATAAAAGATTCAGGATAGACTGCTGCTGCCTGTAACACAAGTATGCCCAAGTGTACAACAAATACATCTCCTGGTTCTCTTCCTTCACGACACCTCAGCACCTGGCTCAATAACAATTAGAGGTACAAACTTCTTGCAAAGAGGCCCTGCTATATTTTAATGCAATATTTTGGGTTTTTTCACTATGGAAACTATCATTTACAAGCAATCTGAATGGGGATATAAACAATCCAGAGATGGAAAATGGGACAAATGGGGCTGATGCTGTGGTCCAGGATGCAGGACTGCAGAACATGATATGGTGTCACACCAGCTGGGCCAGTTTGAGCGCTGTGCTTTCCCCACTTACCATGACGACCCCTCCAGACTGCTCTGCTGTGCACATGCTCATGATGGGAGCCATGCCAATGGTTGTCCCCTGGAAGTACACCCCGCTGCAGGAGAGTGGGAAAGGGGGAGAGGAGACACAGAGTCACCAGTCAGTGCCAAGATACCTCCCCATTATTAAAGATCCCGTTTCAGCTCCTCACATTTGCAGGTCTAAAGCAATGGAAAGCCCAGGTGGGCTGTGCTGACTCAGCTGAACTGAGCCACAGTGTCCCAGCTCTGGGAACATCCATTGGATCTCTCCCGTTGGATCACCCTCCTTTGTTTTTGCTGCTGCAACAGGACTTTATTCCCTTTCTCTATTTGTGCTGACTGAAGTTGGGAGCAGAAGTACAAGCATAAAAATAATGTCTCTAACTCCAGGAAGGGTTACTGTAATGCAGGGGGAAGTTTATGTGCTACTCGTGATGATCCACAGCCTAGAATGTAATAATTTCAAACAAAGTGTTATTATACATGGAGAGCAATCAAATATCTCATGAGGCAGTTTGGAAAGGCTCAATTTATTCTTACTCAGGTAATGTAGGAAGTAAATAACTCCTTTTAATTACTGAGACGTCAGGTGTGTTCATCTGCTCAGTATAAAGAAGAGTCCATTGATCAAAACAACACCTGATTCAAGAAAGAGGTGTTCCCCTTACCTTTTTTTTTTAAGAGTGCTTTTACTTTCCCAGAATCATGGGCTGGTCTGGGTTGACAGGGACCTTTACTCAATTACTTCAATCCAAGAATAAGCAGCGGGGTAAAACATGCTTATGGTTTCATTTTTAAATCACGAGTGCAAATGAATTGTCTAAGTCAGACAGCATTTTAAAGCATACCGAGGTCTTTTCACTAAGAAATAGGATTCACATTAGGGTCAGAGCAGGACTGCCTTTTCCAGTGACGATTTGGACTGAGACCAGTCTAAACTGGTTGTAAATTCATGCCCTGAGAATGCAGCAGTTTATTACTGCTCTACACGGGCCGTACTCAGGACAGGCTTCGAGTACCAGGGCTGGGGAAGGAACTCAACTGAAGCATCTGCTGAAGGGCCCTGCAGAGTGTTTTTGTGCTTGATGTTTGCAGAGGAGAAAGACAAACCCTCAGGAGCACAGATGTTCCTTCTAACAGCCTAGCAGCTGGCGAAGGACTCAGTACAGCTATCCTGAAATCCCCCAAATCCCCAAAATCCCGGTGGATATCAAACCCAGAGTCTACCTGATCAGCTGTGCGTTGTCGTGGGCTTTACGAGGTAGGAGCTTGAGTTTTCTCCAGTCCAGAAACTCGTGCAGGCTGGTGAAAGGGTCTTGGGAAATAGAGCACTTATCCATGTCATTCCACACTTCCACTCCGACCAGGGCCACTCGGATATTTAGTGGCCTGTAGAACTAAGGAGAAGAGAAAAGTAGGAATTATGCATCTGAAAAACATTTCAGACCACGCTGGATTAGAATATTTCAATAAAAGCATAATGAGCCCTTCTTGTAGAGATTAAAACAATTCAGTCTTCAGGGCAAAACACCTGATAGGACTCAGAGAAAATATTTCCAAGACTTCCAGCAAACAGTTCTGACCCTGCTCAATACCCATAAGGCATTCAAAGAGATCCAGGGATTTCCTGCTTCTCCATGTCCTGCCCAACCCTGCAACTCCATCCCCATGTCCTTCAGTTCTGCATGGGCTCTTGGCCATGGCAGAGGACTCTCCCAGGGCTGCCCCACCCTGGATTGCACAGATCCAATTCCAGAGGGAGAGGAACTGTGCTGTGCTACGGTTGTGGTTCACAATAATAGCTGAAAATGAGCCAGGGTCATCAAGTCTTGCTCAGAGCAGATAAAACCAAGTGATTTTATCAATTTCCCCACCAGAAAATGCCATTTTGCTGCACGAGGGGAGCCAGAGCAACCTCAGCAGAGCCACAACAGCAATTCTAATGTGTGACTAATGTGACGAAGGAGTCAAGGATTGATCAAGTCCAGATCTGCCTGACAGGCTGAGGAAAACATACAATAGATCTTGATCTTGTTTCTATGCATTACCATCATTTGCATAACACCGGCATTTGTTGAGCATAAATTAAGCATGAAACAAAAAATATATTACAATATGCAAAATTAATTTTGAGCAGGTAACATATAAACACCTGTCCCCTGGCAATAAGTCAGCAAGACAATTATGGATGAGGTAGAGGTGCCTTCAGCAGCTTGTTTTTAATCAGGAATGCTTCTCCTTGAGCTATTGCCCTTGAAGTACCTCTTGATAAGTTCTCAGATAAATTAAGACTCTCTCAGTTATAATTTCACTGCTAGACTCCTAATTTTTTCTGGCCATACAGCCCAACAAAAATAAACTCTGATTTGTTCAAAAACCACTCTAGAGGACTCTTAGCCTTTGTTGTTTACTGTCAAGAAATTATTTTGAGACCGAAAGAATCCGGTGTATGTCTTCCTCTCTTATTGCTCTCTCTCAGCCATCAATTCTGCTTCCTTATTTTTAATTCTGCCATCTTCCTTGGATTATATGTCTTATTAACTGTGTTTTCACAGGCCTTTGTTGGCCTTACAACTGCACCTTCCCTTGTTGCTGCAAATGACTTTGTTCTCCAAATTCCTCTTCAAAATAATCCTCTTTTTTTTCTATAGGATGTTCCATAGGTGATTATTCCCCGGTGAATAAAATCCTAGGGCTAAATTGCCCTTTCCCTTAGGAACAGATCTTTGCATCCCATATACAGCAGAGCAGAGGTCATGGCTTAATGTATCCAAGGGCAAATGAAAGGTTTAAATTTGCTTTTCCTGTCTGGAGAGAAGCTTTGCTCTGAAATACTGGAGTATCAGGAAAGCTGCAGGGTTAACTCCATGAAAAGGTGAGTGGATGAGGAGATGTGGCCAAGGTTGTGAAAGCTGCTGATCTGAGCATGGTGGTTTTCTTAATGTAATAGCAGAAGAAACAGATTCCACAGCAACGCCCTTCAGGAAGTGTAGTAAGGCTGGGAAAAAGGAAACAATCCCATGTTCTTACCTTGTCAACGTAGTTTGCGATTTCTATCAGCCGCTGCTTAATTTTTTCCACATCTTTGCCTTGTCTCTGAAACTTGGAATGTAAAGGATCAATGTACCAGCAGCACAAATGTCAGAGTTTCCCCCCCACAAGAGCCAGCACATCAGGGATGTTTGGGAATTAGGATGCAGCCAAAAGCCACCAGCAGACTCCTGTTGGATTCACAGGACCACAGTCTGCCCCAGAAGAAACACAGCTGTGGGATAGGATTTTGGTTCTCGTGAAAAGTTTTTAAAGTCTCCAAGTGTTTCTCAGGGGTCTTTTCAGGACTGATGTTTTGGGAAAAAGTTCTTCTCTTTGCAGGTCTTGCAAAGAGCGATTGCAATTCCCTAAGTAGCAGTGTTCAAGGTGACCAAAAAAAAAACCTAAGCAGCAAAATAATTCGAGCCAAGATTCAGATCTTTGCCACTCAGCTCACTGGAACATTTTTACAGCCAGTGCTGGGTACTCTGAAGCTCCCTTCGCAAGCCATCAGGAAGGCAGTCGTGCTCCACGGGATGTGACGGCAAAGCACTGCTTCAGGAGCACTGACAGCCCCGCTGAGGGCAGAGTGAATGGCAGTGAGGACTTAACTTGCTCGAGGAATGAATACTTGCCTCTTCTTCCATACTGACAGACACTCCAGTTAGTTCAGAGCCAAACTCCTTACCAAGCACTGCTAGAAATTTTGCAATTGAGTATCAGTGTTGTCCTCGCTTAATAATTCCTTCCCTTGCTCAGCCCTAATTAGGGAGGTAATTTACCTCAGAAAACCACCGTATTATTGACTGAAGCACCTTATTTGCAGCACCATGGTAACTGAACTGAGCTGCCCCTCTCCTGCTCACGCTTCCCGTAACTTTTTATTTCTCAGTTCCTTACCTCACGATTATCTGCCACAATAACAAGCTCCACGTACTTCGTTGTCTTCAGAGTCTCCCTCTTGTACTGTCAAAAAACCATGGAAGTCTTATTTTGTTTTCAGCCTTGATACAACAAAGTGCTTGCAAGAGGAAATACCCAGTGTCTCAGATTTCCTGCATTTTACTAAGATTTTACTACATACAAATTTGCAGCGTATTCCTCCTCCTCATGGAAGTCTTCCTTACTTACAAAGCCCCTCGGGATTTGATCACAGAAAGCAGGAGAGTGGTGCAAAGCCTCTCTCAACCTTTCAGCTTTCTGCAGTTGAAATGTTTGAGTTATCTTTCCTCACAGGAGAATATCCCCTCTAGCAGAAAGACCTTTGCTATTTCCAAGGCACACTTAAAGGAGGGATGAGGTAGCTTCCAACAAACGTTTCACAAAATAGACAAACTGGTTACTGAGAAAAATGAGAGATAAAGGGATATTGAGTGAAGCAGAGAAGAGGTCAAGCAGTCAACTGATAAATGATGTAGGAAGAAAAACCCAAAAATAAAAAAAGCAGGACCAACTGTCAGTGACTGGGGAAGCAAATTAATACTTGAAAAATGGAAGGCACACATTTAATTTTGTATCTGCATACTCATCTAAAATGCAGGTCTAAAAGGATCATCACGTTTAGCTGAAAAAACAAAATCACTGAAGAAAGTGAAATGATTTTGTAAGAGTACAAAACATATCACAGCTCCTTTGCTACCCTAAATTTAAGTGACCTATTAGTGCCTGTGAAAGTTCAGTGATTTACAGCAGCAGCATCTATCCTATCATTCCTCCCTTGTGTCTGGAATAGGATATTTAGGGAAAAGAGGTCTCAGCAGAATATCTGATCTTCCTGCCAGAACTTAAAGGGCTTAAACAGATGTATGACCTACAACTGACCATGATGTCTTGAGCTGCAGCAAAGCTCTTTAACCTAAAACATAACTAAAGCTTTCCAAGGAAAACTGTTCCAAGGCAAACTGGCTGATCCCCAGTGCTGGACATCGCCTTCCAGCCAAATTTCACACAGTTTTCTTCACATTATCGAACTGTTCCTCTTCTTTCTCTGCAGATTAATGATTTTGATGTTTTGCAAGAATTAGAGAAAAGTGAACGATGCAATCTTCAGTATCTGACTTTCATTTTTAAAGTGTTGCAAGCTCCAGTAACTTGAAAAGAGTGAGGTTTCATTTGGGCAATATTTATGGATGGAGAGAGGACTAAAAGCTGCTGTTAATGAACTAAACATCAAGCGTGGGAATCCAGAATGCAGAGAATATCTCTCTGCCTGTTTTGAAGGATTCTACCCCCCTGCACAGCACTGACTTTGGCCTTCGCCCATGGAGAAAGTTACCGACCCTTTGGGAAGAGCTGGAATCTGCACTGGTGTGAACTGGGTGATAGAATGTTATGTGAGATTGTCACAAGGTGAAAATTTAGGGTCTTTGGGTCTGTTAATATAGTAAATAGAGAAAAAGTAAAAAACTTCAAAATGGAGGATTGCTGTTGTTCTCCAGGCCTTCTTCTGCTTCTTCTATTTCTCCATATTCTGCAGTAGAAGTAGTTCAAGGTGATTGGATAAAGAATTCTGCAGTTCCTGTCTACGTGACAAAGTGAGTTATGGAACATTGGTTGAAAAGTGAAAATATCTTTCATTTTATGATTTTATTGGATAATTTACCTTTAAAAAGACTGTCTGATCTTGATAATGCGGGCTTCTCCTGCATTCTCTGCTCTGGGCTGTGTCTGGGTCACATCAGTGACTCCATTTCTCTGATAAGACTCAATAAACAACTGTCTGAAAGCAGAGACTGCTGAAAGTCCCGTTCGTCTCTTGAATTCCTGGCAAAGAGGCTAAACCTCTCCCCCACCCGGGGAAACATTAATTAAGGCACAAAAAGTGTCAATCAAGGATGCAAACACTTGACAGGGTTCCACTTATTAGGGGCTCTAGCAAATGAGCTCAGGTAGATACTTTTAAAACTTCTGGTATTGGGGTGTGATGTCAGTCAGACACGAGTGAGGTGCCACAAGAAGCAAATGGCCACGTGGCTGCAGTTTGTGATGGAATTGATCTCTCAGGCACTAAAACTCTCATACCCTGAAATTTATTATGAGGTCCTAAAGAGATACATCTCCAAGGTGCCTCTCGTCCTCCTCCAAGTGAAGAAAAGACGATGCAGGAAAATCTGAGTTCAAAGGTACAAGGAGAGCTCTGTTACATCAGTCAGTTTAAAACATTTCTCTCTTACCCAGAGTAAAACTGTTTGACTGGAGAGAGTGAGCTGGAGAGAAATTGGCTTGCAGGTATAAAAATCACATAAGCCTCTGGTGACTGACTTGCATAACAAATCTGTTCCTGAGATTTGCCCAAAGGCTATGTGCATTCCTAGGATACAATATTTATTGATGAAATACACCTAATTATGGCTTCTTTCAGCTTGCTTTCTGCAGCCAGCTGCATCAGTGCAGAACCCCTTTGCTGAGTTAATCCTTCAGAACTGAAATGAACAGTCAATGGCACAGCCATGAGAGAAGGGGGACAATGGGCTTCTCTCCTCTGCTTCTTCCACACCTGATCCTGTCACAAACCTGCTGTCCCAGCAGCTGTAGCCCTTCCTCAGACTTCCCTGCCTGGGAATTGGCACGGCTTGGTTTGACACTGCAGCGGCGCAGCCTCTTTTTCTCCATGCTCTAAAAAATCACCTGCTTGGTTGTGGCTACCAGCACCACCAAAATGGCTTTTTTCTCTTTGTGGCTAGAGAGAAAATTCCCTACTGCAGGGTCTGTCCCACACACCAGACGTTCTGCAGGGTCCTACCTCAATGGAGCTCAGCTGTGACGCTCCTTGATGCAATTTGAGGGTCCAGTGAGTCATGAAATGATTCAGTACTTAGAGAGACCCCGCTCCAGCAGGGCACAGCCTGTCTGCAACATCCTCTGCAGCTCCTGCCTTGCTCCACTGAAGCTCCTGTTTGGATTGGGAAGCTGAGTCTGCTGCTTGTCCCATCCTTTGTCTGTACTTATATCTAACCCTAAGGCCCTCTGTGATATATTGATCTCACATTTCAGCTCTGCTCAATAAGAATTTCGAACAGGTGGTTGAGTGAAGAGTCGGGGGAAAAAATCAAACAAAAATCTTCCCCCAGACCTGTCAAGAAGCCAAATATTTTCATCATGCCCTGAACCTTAGGCCAGATTTCTGCTTAATTCTGTCACCCGGTGTGACTTGGAGCAGCTTTATGTCTCCCCACTTTGCAGGTCATCTTTATTCAGTGTGTCCACTGGCAGACTGCTTAGTGACAACAGTGAAATATGAAAACTCACTCCACACATTACATTTGACAGCTTTCAAAATTCTTACATTAGAAGTTTAACCAACTTACTCATTAAATGTATTGTACCTATCCACATGATGTGACTGCTGACAGGTTTTATAATTATGTCCACTGAACCACAGCAAAAATATTTTGCAGATATTTAAAGTGAAAGCTGGGATGTAGTTGAAGGCACCAGCAAAATGGGAGAACCATAAGGGTAATAATAAAATGGCTCTGATTGTATCAGCTTGTTACCTGCACACATTCTATTTCTTCATCACATTGATGACTTCAGTGGAATTCAGTCAAAGCCACAAATAATTTGGGGAAACCTTAAAAAAGTTTTTTTTCCAATATTTTCCATCCACACATACTTTTAGAAATACACTTAATTCTTATAATGTTACGTGCAAAGGCTAATGCCGTAGGTGTAATATTTAATATTCTTAAAACCTAAAATAAATTAATTCCATTGCACAAATTATGTCTAGGGATGTCACATTAACAATGGACCTCGTGCAAAGCCTAAGTCATACATGCAAGTCCAAATCCCCATTTGTGACATTTCATAAATGCTGATAGCAGATTTGTGTCATTATATAATTCCTGAACAACAAACCCAGCCTTTTCTACAATCCTCAGCCAATGTACAGATGAATTTATTACAGCATTTCCTCTTCCTGGTTTTTAGCTCGTTTAATTTCTTGTTTCCGTTAGCTAGATGCATCTCACGTGTAGCACATTTCTGCCAACATCACAGCAACTACAATAATACAGAGGTAAAATAATATGCTGAGAATTTGTTTTGTCTGCATGAGAGACTCTTCTACTAAAATATAAAGGTTCCAGACCTGGTATTAGCAAAGTATCCCAGCTATCATGTTCTCTTTCATCTTGGGAGGGCATGAACTTTTCCAGACCTCGCTCAGTATTCTTAGGGAGCCTTAAAATCTGGTTATAACCATACAAGAACCAAAATATCTGACCATAATATGAACCCATAAACTTTTCTGTGTTGAAAAGAAAGCGAAAAGCAAGTTATGGAGAGTTGAGGAAAAGTAATAAAGCTTTAACAAATAATTTCAAGCCTGCACTTCAGCAGATGACACCAAGGGAAGTTGATGATGTGGGTTAGTGTTTTGCTCAGCAGAGACTCCTGTGGCAGGCACTAAGATGGAAATGCTGCCAGCCAGACACATAAAAGCACATCAGTCACCTACCCTGCCAGCAGGAGAATGCTGGGACGTGTCACTGTCAGCAGCCCTCATGGCAGGGATGTCCAGCTGGTGGCCACAAGATCCCGGGGCTATTTTCAGATTCTCCGCTCGGTAGATCTTGTGTTCACTGGTAGCACCTTCCAATGGCTCCAGAATGTAGCTGTTGTTTTCAAACACAATAATTCCCCTGGGACAGAGGAGAGCAGAGTGAGACTTGTAGTTTTCAGGAGCTTGTCTACACCAAAGTTACACCAAGTTTAATAAGGATGGAGTATGAGAAAGCAAAACACTGATTTACAGTGTCACGGGCGAGTGGAGCAGGAAACATCAAAGCTGTACATTTGTCATTGCAGCACACACGATACTTTAAGAGAAGCAATGGCTCACAGAAATTTGTCTCTTCTGAAGTGCTGCACTGCAGAACAAAATGATATTTGTGTTTTATTTGTTTTCCATTCTCCCAGTGATGCATTGCCAATGCCGACGGAGCCGTGGCGCGCGGCTTCCGAGCAGCCGCGGCAAACGGGAGCGAACAAAAGCCTGGAGAAACGCTTTGGGAAGCAAAGGTACAGTGGGAAAGCATTCATTGCAGTCTGCAGTGTGCATTACAGCTGCTAAACCAAACCCTGATGGGAGCCTGGGCCCTGCCAGATCAAAGAGGCCTCGCAGTGTCAGGATGGATTATTAAATATTGCACAGTGGGCAGCAGAGCGAAGCTCAGATACGGGAACAGTTGATTCCTGTTCTGCTCATTTTACTGCCCAAAATAGTAATTTTGACAGCAATACCACCTGCTCCCTAAGGAACTCACAGATTTTCCAGTGAAAGCACTCCTGCTGAATTCTTTAAGCTACGGCCTGCAAGAGGAAACAGGGTCCTTGTGCTGGGTCCTGCCCAGTTGTCCTGAGATGCCACAGTAAAAGAAAGGTGACAAAAGGTTCAGTATCTGGGGGTGCCCAGCCTGGAGAAGAGAAGGCTCCAGGGGGACCTCAGAGCCCCTTCCAGTGCCTAAAGGGGCTCCAGGAGAGCTGGAGAGGGGCTTTGGACCAGGGGACTTTTCTTGTCTCCCCAAAGTCAAAAGCGCTGGAGAAAATACCAACATCCCAAAACAGTGGGTGTAGAGCTGCCAGAAACAATAACAGGAACGTTGGCCAATTAATCCATCACACACTGCAGCACCATTTACCTTTCACCTTCCCAGATCTGAAGAGTCGCTGTACAATCCAAATATCAAATTGTTCCTGGATACAGCAAAAAATGAGAGGATGTGGGGGTAAAAAAAGGGACCCATCAATAACAGGACAATGCTTCTAATTTCCCGTGCAGCTCGTTAGACGTGACCTCCTCAGTAAATCTGGTGGCTATTTCCCCAATATTCCTTTCAAACACACATTTGCACAACCCCTTCTCAGACCATCTCCCTCACACTTATTGGGATATCTGCGCAGCAGCAGAAGCACTGGATGTGCCCCATCCCAAAAAATTTGTGGTGGAAAACTTAGGATGGAAACTCTTCCAAGTTATTATTTAACCCTATCCTCTATTTTTGCTAGGATTCATAAACGTGGGCAAAGAGAGATGTGTTTCCAGGTTTAACGAGCCATTTATAACTAATTACTGAAGCTTATTAAGTACAGCTTTGGCTTAGGCATTTTATCCCTACCTTTTCTCTACAGTATTCACCAAAATTTGGCTTCCTAAGAGGAACTAATTGAATTTCATGGCTTACACGTTACTTGCACTTGTGACTTTATTTTCTTAGTGTGTCTTTTTGGTGTTTTAGAAGTGTCTGCCCTTTTTATTCCTGCCTGTGCTGCAGCAAAGGTAAGATGCTACGACCACTATGAGGCCAATACGTGTTGCTGTACAATTTTCCTGCAGAAAGTTGAAAAAAAGAAGGATAAAATAGGAGAAAGAGGAAGGACCCAAAAGCAGGTTAATGACACTATGAAGACTGATTTAAAAGTAAAATTATGATTATTAGGACAAAGCTGCCTTAGCTATTCTATTATTAGGAAGATATGATGAAGAAACTCAAAGTCGTTGGTCTGATAACAAATTAAGTGAAGCATTAACTCCAAGCTGGCTGCACAATTTTGCTACAGAGCACCATTAACACCAGCTCAGCCAAGCCAACAGACATTTCACTGGTGACTGGAACAGTTAAAAGTCCAAGAAAAAAAAGCAGCCTGGAAAGCCACGATATCAAAATCTGTACAACAGCAGTCACAGGAGCCTGTTTTACTGACCTGAACCGAGGCTCAGGGTCTGATAATTCATCTGCAGCTTCTCAGTCCCCTTGGCAGAGCAGGTAAGACACATTCACCCATCACACGGCGTGCTGGGAGTGATGGATCACGGCTGGAAAAGCTGGACTGATTTATCCCAGCAACCCTGCAGCTCCAGCCAGGATCCCAACAACCCTCCTGACATACGAGACACCTCCGGGCAGGTCACCCCGTGATTTGAGTAACCTCACACCCCACAGCTCTCAATTATTGTCAGAGCTGCCTTACTCCTTGGAGGATTTAGGAAACTAGGACAACATATTCCCTTTCCTCCAAAAACCAGCAGCTCTGTAATCAGCACAGTCAAATAAGGATTGTTGTCTTTGCCTTGTGCAATTAATCATTTAATTTTGGAGGCAGGAGTCCATTAGTCACTGTTTGAAATGGGCCAGCCTGAGCAGCTCCCTGTGTTGACAACTCAGGAACAACAGCAAAGCACGAAGAGGTTTATTTTTAACGCTAGATTTGCCCTTCTTAGAACATTCACTTTCAAAATTAGAGGCTTAAATAATTTTCTTTAATTACTTACACTAGAAAGGGAGAGACTTAGTTGTATCCTGAGTAGAGTTCTCTCCATTTTTTTTTTAATATTTTAAAGTCAGCATCATCTTTTCAGAAGTTCGTATCCGAAATGTGCCGCATCGGTGCCACGTTTCCAATGCATCCCTCATGTACCCAGCTTCTGTCTAAAAGAACTAAATGACCTTTTCTTTAAAAAGAACTAAATAACCACTGCTTTACCCCTCGTTTCCTTCAGCTGCTGAGGGTATGGACAAATGATCAGATCCCAGGGTGATTAATTTGGGTTTTTCCTGAGCATACCAGTCTGATTCCCATCCCAAGGGGCAGCATGGGCCTTTAAGGACAGTTCCACCTTTGCCTATGGAGCAATCCCAGGACAAGGAAAATCTGCAGATTTGACATAAAGGAAAACAGACTTTTCATTTAAGGCCCACTTATCCCTTGAGTGCTGCCTGAAGGATATCAGCACTTGGCTTGTGACCATCTGTAATAAGATAATGAATATCAAATATGAATTTTCTTGGCCAGCTCTCTGTTTTTGACTAATTTTCTTTTCCTACAATTGCATTTTTTCCCCCAACTGTGCAGTGCCAAGCACAGCACCTTAAAAATGTAACGAGTCAAGAGCTATGGTTCCTTTCTTTTTTTTTTTTGGTGTGAACAATACCCTCCAGTCATTCAGGACTGAGAATCTGAGGCAAATAAAATAAATCCATAGCTACTGTTTCCTTCCACTCTCCTCAGGTGTTTCCAAGGAGCCTCTGTTACTCCTCCACCGTTTCTGTGTCTCCCTCTGGATCATGGTTCTCTCACACTCCTGAGTCAGCCCATGTTCCCAGAAACTTTTCAATTTTTCAGGAGCCATTAATGTTAAACAATACAGTGTTTTCCAGTGTGGCAAATAATACATTAATGTGGCAAACGGTATATCAAACTACAGACCCCCAGTCAAAAATTAGACAAAGAGCCCCAAAGAGATTTCAGCAAGTTGTTAAGACCTACTTCAATCTATGGGATTTCTATCAGACAGAAGACTACCAGAATTCCCAGGATTATAAATATTTGAGGGGAAGAAAAGCAATATGAAGTATTCGAATTTTGGTGTCAGGTGTCTAATTCACGGCATCTGTGTTTTCCTCAGTCCCAAACCTGCAGATGCTGGGAAGTCAGAAAGATTTGCAAACGAGGCAGGCAGGAAAGCCAAGAGACAATCCCAGCCCTACCTGAAATGATCCCTCTGTCTTCTCCATCACTGGTAGCACAGAGGGAGGAAAAATATCCATCCCATAGAGCACGTCCAGACATCAACTCCCAGGCCCAAGGCCAACTGGAAGCAGCTCCAGTGTGGTCCTGAGCCTGAGTTAAACTTGACTCCATCTCTGCACAGGGTTTGGGCCCTGCTCCTGTCTGGGGGTCAGCACTGAACAAACCACATCCACATCCCTGCTGATCCACCCTGGACACGGAAAACCCGCTGGTGTTTGCCTTCTGTCCTCCCTTCTGAGCCATGTGGACACGTGGGGAATGTCTGCATGAGACGGGAGAACTCTCCCCATCTCAAACAAAAAGAAATTAAAACATAACTCGGATAATTAATGTTTCATTAATCGCTGTTTCACTTGCCAGGAATCTCTCAATCAGGGAAATGCAAGTGAATGGAATAATTCCACTTTTTATACTGTCTATAAAATCAAATGTAATTTCTTTTTTTTTTCCTCTTAAAAAGGAAAACCAAAACAAAACCTAAAGCGAGGCCAGTCGTATTTCATAAATCAACAGGCTTTAGGAAATCTCAAAATATAAATGGGATTTTTCTTTTCCAACTTGTCAGCAGAAGCAAAGGTCCTGCCAACATAAACCATCAACACATACTTGTCTGAGAAATTGTGATGCTGAAGCAAAACTTGGCTGGGACAGCACTATATGAAACTATTATATATTATTCTGCTGCACTATAGAAGGGAAATTAAGTAAATTGATAAACCTGAGATCCATGAGTGCAATTAAACATTTGGTTTTAATGAAGCTCAAAGTTGTACTCATTTCTAAACAATAATAATAAAAAGCTCGATTACCGATGTCAGAGGAATGGAGATGTCCTGAGTTTGTGAGAAATTAATTAGAGGGCAATCATGCTCACACACTGGGTATTCACTTAAAGCCTGTCCCTGCCCATGGACATTGCAGTGCTCCTGTGCCACCTAAAAACCTCCAAATCCTTCATTCCACAGTTAATGTTACAGCTTCAGGAGGAAAGGGGCTGATCCCACACCTGTTCCATGGATTTCAAGGAGTTTTAGGTGAAAAGGTACCAGAATTGGAGCCTTGTGACCCTGGAGTGCAGGGCTGCTCAACAGGCACCATCTCAGGGGGTGATCTGTGCACTGAGAGGGTATTTTTATTTATTTTTCTTATACATTCTCCATTCCCAGGGCTCTGTATAACAAATTCCCAGGCAAGTAAGCAGGCAAACAAACAAAAGAGGAAGAAAAATGAAGTGGTGACTGAGGACTTCACTTTCAGCCTGTTTTAATAAGTTGCAGATGGATACTATGGGGATAAATGAGCAGGATGATCTATTGACTGTTTTTCTAATAGAGCTGATATTTAGATATTTTTCAAATGGTTTGGTCACTCTTTAACTTTGAAGGACTGGGAAATACAGCGAATGGGAGTCTGGAGGCAGAAGTGCTCCTGTCTCCACCACTGCCCCTGGTCACCTCTTTCTGCAACAATTCCTCACCTCTAAAATGGAGTAAATTTTAGTATCCGCAGAAAAAAATTATCTATTGATGAAGAGCACAACCCAAGAGCCAAACAATCCCATTATCCTACTGCACTGCACAGCAGGATCCCATTAAAATAACAAATCTGACCCATATCCACCAAGGGCAGCGTCTCAAAGGGCGGTGAGAACAGTAGCAGCACTGGTTTTACATCTCGCAGGAGTGGTGGAGGTGTTCTCACACAGACACATCATTACTCACAGGGCTTTTAGTCCAGCCAGTGCCTTTCATGAGCCTGAAAATATAATCTCTGAAATGGAATTACAGCCAGGGACTCGTGCAGCGCGCACTTCATCCTTCCTCAGTGCAAGACAGATCTGTCCGGAGTGGATGCAGATCGGGCTGCAACTTTGATTCCCGGAATTCAAGCAAGGAGCTGCTTGAATGGGAAGAGAAAATGCAATTTCATGTCCAGCATTTGGGCTGCAAGGAACAGGAATTGTGATGTCAGAGAAAGTGTCACATGTTGGAGGGGGAAGGGAAGGGAAGGGAAG